>CANSNZ010000456.1:600000-999106 GCA_947646795.1 Beta lomatogona
ACCTTAATTTTGTGGGGATCAAACCTTATTTGAGGCACTTTGGTTTTGGAATTCCCCTTAACCTTCTTTCTTTTTCCAAGAAGCCTACTAAATTATTAGGTCGATTGAACTGTGTAATGTTTTGATCCAATGGAACACTTCTCCTTACCAGCTTAAAAAAGTACGGCCAATAATTTCTAAATTTCTTAGTTGTATAAGAGTCATAAAGGACCTTTCATACCTTTGAACTGCTCCACCCTTTACTTAAGTAACTAAGCTAAGTACACATTATGATACGATAGTGGTACCTTATAATTTTTTAAATTGCTAATTATTAGGCTCCACAAACCGTGAAATATGCAATATGATGCCAATTGCCAACAATATTTTCCCTAAACTTCATTCCAAAAGTGGTACTATTACGCACAAGAAATCATATAGATATGGGAAAATTCTACTACAAAGACTATGATGATTAGCATCATAGAATTAAACTTTTTTTTTAAAGGTAAGATGAAGTGGACTCATTTGAGAGGGGATAAGGGGAAATGAGGTGGGGAGTAATGCCACTACTCCACCACCTCAATCTCAGAATTAAACTTGGATAACCCTTTTTTTTTTTGGTTTGGTCAAAGAATACAGGAGTCAAGTAGCCGACAACAGTGTGTATAGTATGTACTTTCTTGGCTCAGACCCTTTGAAAAAAATAAAATTACAAACAATAAAACAGAAAGGAAAGCAAGAAATTTCGAGGAAGGGCAGCCCAACTTGACCAAAAACACTAGGTGTTTCCCTTAAGCCAGTCCTAAGGGACCCTATTAAATGGCCTTACCAAATTTAGTGAAGTCATTTTCTTAACAATCTTTCTTCATGCCTTTCTTTCTGTAAAGCACTCTAATAAAATAACAATAATCATATTTACATGCAATTTGCGTAAGATAATAGCACCAGGAGAGCACGCAGGAAAAGATACCAAGAACGTAGCATATGAATTAGGCAATTTACCAAAATATATTCACACGAATTCTTGTATATTGCCATGCAATAATATCGGATATGTCATCTCATTCTTTTTCAGTAAAGTCTAGCCACAATCTGGTGGTTATTGATTATAAGATCTATCATTAACCACTTGTATCTTACGAATCACACAAATTACATCAAAAAATATAATTTATTCGCATTTATTTACATATAAGGATTCATATTGTAGCTAATGCTTGCTACAAAGCATCCAAGAAAAGCTATATGCTTCAAGAAAAAAGAAAGTTAGGACTTGTTCTTCTTGTCATGTCGAATTCGTTTTAATTATTTGAAGAATAAAGGAGCCTAAGCTAGATTTTTAGTAATGGAGCACAAGCTAGATTTCAATAATGGAGTACGCCAAAGTCCAAAGGTCACATAGATATGACATATTCCCTTGGTTTCAAAAACACTAAACATGCTTCGATATTACTCTAGTAGTCCCACTATGCAAGAATAATACCCCCTTGTATTTTTGGGAAGAGAGACTCCATTTATGTTAAAGGCAACTATTTGGACCCATTTAATGGACCAACACATTTCTAGCAAAATTACCAAAGTACCCCTACTTCTAGGGAAGTTAACCATCCACCAGCTAAAGTTGACTCAAATACCCTCCATTATTGGGATTCCCCGCCGTTATAAATAGTTGTTGTCCCATCATTAAGAAGGTATTCGATAATTATCACTTATAAAAGTTAGAGCATCTCTTTCTACATTTACTACATTATCTCTCTACCTTAATTACATCATTGACTTGAGAGGCGAAAGGGCATTCCTAGAAAAACGTCCGCCGTAGTTTTTCTGTTGTGTTTTCTGCAGGTTTACCGGTGATCAGACCCATCGGAGCTCTCGAACCTTCACTGTATCTTGTTGCCATCCATTTCATTCTTATTAAAGTTTCTCAGCACAAACTGCAACGTTAATATATACCCTATTTCCATTTAATTTATTTTAAAAATTAAGTTTTTGAAAGACGATCATCCTATCTCCGTTTAACTTAATATTAAAATTAATTATTTAAATAGATGTTCCATGATTTTCAATACTTTCTTTTCCACTCACAACTTCTTTTACTTTTTCTTTACTTATGCATACCTTTTCTTTGCATTTTCATCTTTTTTTCTTGGTTCACTGAAAAAACAAATGTCCTTATTAAAAAAAGGAGGTGACAAAACAAAGCCAACAAAGGTATTACTATATGAGACTTTGACAAGAAAAAAAATTAAAAAATGACGCAAAAATATGTTGAGTGGGTACAAGTACAAACTAGGAACCGACGGATGAAATGAAGTTGATCAAGTGGCAAAAGCCAAATCCTGAAACAGAATGAGTAGCCTTGCCAATCACAAATCAAAAAAAAAATGAACAAATGACAGATGCAACAACTCCCCCCCCTGAGTATTTCGCGACTTAGCGTTTGAGCCCTGTATCTTAGCGCCCCTTCATGTTGCTCAGGGGCGTTTTTTAACTTTCTCATTTTAGTCCCACAAATCACAATGATACAAAATAAATAAAGTGTTTTACATTGTAGTAATTTCTCTAACTTTTAGATATCTGTAAGATGTTGCCTTTAACCACCTACTAACATACAACTTCAAGCATTGATATATTTAATTTTTTAATAGTAAAAATTGTAGAGAGTTGAAGATTTGGTAAATATACATTGAGATAGATGTAACACTATCTTACAAACTAAAAGTTGTTTTATTTGAGATGATATAAATAGGGTAAAAAGTTAATGCATCTCATCTAATAGACAAACGACTACACATATAATTTTAAAGATTGAGCTTTACTCTTTATTGACTAAGAATTTACAATAGCAGTAAACAATAGAAGTGAATTATGTATTTTTTTATTCATAGAACAACTATAGAAGTATTAATTATAGAACTAGAGAAGTACCTGAATGAAGTTAACGTAACGGCTAACGCCAACTAAAATTTTAATATCCAACCTCGCATAATCTAGATGTTTCTCAGAGCCGGCTTGGGGGGAGCTGAACGGCGGCTCAGGTGCCCCTTTTCCGTGGGCCCCACCTTTTTGAAAAACTCTGGAAAATAAATTATTAAAAAAAGTTTTGGAAGGTTGTGCTTTTCTTCTAATTAAACGACCTCCAACTTTCAACTTTTTCTCTCACTTTATTTAGTTCTCAACTTGTCAATAGCTATGGCTCATAATATTCATAATGTTAATAATTTTTTCCTATTTATTCTTCCTAGTTAAACCAACAACCATCAACCATGCCAACAATTTATATCTTGCCCTCTCATATTAAGTTCTTGTGGTGGCCGCCTTTTGTACGGTGGACCGAAAAAAAAGTCCGACAATTTAAATTAGTTTCCAACAATATATATAAGGGGCACAATTTCAATAATATCAAGCGCAAATTTCGGCAAATATGTCTCTACAGTTTAGGGGGCCCGTTTTTTAGTCTTCACTCTGGACCCCAAAAATGTCCGAGACGACACTGATGTTTCTCTTATTTTTATCTCTATAAATTAGCGACTTCCTCCGTTTTTTTAGATGTTACACTTTCTATTTTAGGAAGTTTTAAATTAGATGTTACACTTTCATAGTGGGTAATAACTTCTTTCTATCTCTCTCCTATCACATGTTCACATGGGACCCTTTTGTTTTCTTTCTCTCTATCTCTCTCCTCTCCAAAAATTGTCTAGGAGTCTGTGATTTCAAAAGTGTAACATGTGGAAAAAAATGAAGGAATGATGTATAATTGTACTTGTAGGAGTCCCCTAAAAAAAAGAACTTGTACAAACAGTACGAGTAAGTGTGGGCATTGACGAGTATGACGACCACTTAATAAGATAGTATAAGTCAATAATAAAGCCATAAGGAGAGTTGTTATTTGGAATATATCTAATGGTTGGGTACCCGTACCAATATAAAAGTACTTCCTCCGTTCCATAATAAGTGAAACATAGGGATTGGACACAAGATTTAATAAACATCACTTTCAAAAGCTAAAAAGTCATAAAATACCCTTTTCATTATCAAAAGGAGGAGAGAGAAAAGCAAATCACACAAATTTGTGATGGGTACTCTTGTCATTTTGTCACTTTCTTTTTTCCATTTAAGGTATGCTTTACTTATTTTGAAACGTTCGAAAATAGTAAGTGTTTCACTTATTATGGAACGAAGGAACTGAGACTTTCCAAGAGCCTTGGTAAACATGTTGGCAAGTTTCGTAGGCACATACGAAGGTAGAACGAGACTATCATTAATTGCATCACGCACAAAGTGACAATCAACCTCAATATGCTTTGCACGTTCATGAAAAATAGGATTTTTAGCTATATGAAGTGCAGATTGGCTATCACAAAACAATGGTATCGCCTTGGGATGATGGACACCCAAAGTCAACAACAAGGCCTTCAACCACTTTAGCTCACAAGTGACAAAGGCCATAGATAGATATTCTACTTCAGCAGAGGAGCGAGAGACAGTAGGCTGTTTTTTGGTCTTCCAATAGATAGGGGAATGACCCAAGAAAACTAACCATCCTGACAAAGAACGACGAGTGAGAGGGCAAGCAGCCCAATCAGAGTCACACCATCCTTGTAGAGAGAGATCACTATCAGATCGTAACAGAATACCCTGCCCAGGAGTACCCTTCAAATATCGAACGACACGCAAAACAACCTCCCAGTGCTCAACTCGAGGCTCATGCATAAATTGAGATAGGACATGTACTGAATAGGCCAAGTCCGGTCGTGTCACGACCAAATAGATAAGTCGCCCCACAAGGCGACGATAAGCAGCAGGATCAAACAATAAAGAACCGAAAGCATGGGCAAGACGATGATTATGCTCGATGGGAAAACCGCTAGGTTTCGAACCTAACATACCAGCCTCGGAGATGATATCAAGAGTATATTTCCTTTGACATAGGAAAATACCAGAAGAACTACAAGCAACCTCAATGCCAAGAAAATATTTCAGAGAACCAAGATCTTTCATCTTAAAACAATCACTCAAATATGCTTTGAACGAAGAAAACGCTGCGGAATCATTACCAGAGATAACAATGTCATCAACATACACCAAGACATATATCTGAATAGAATTCTGAGTGAAAGTGAAAAGAGAATAATCAGAGTAGGATTGAAGAAAACCATACTCTTTTAATGTCGTAACCAACTTAGCAAACCAACATCGGGGGGCCTGTTTCAAGCCATATAAGGACTTGCGCAGACGACAAACAAGTTTAGGATTGGAGCACTCAAACCCAGGAGGAAGTTTCATATAATCCTCTTCCTCCAAATCCCCATGAAGAAAGGCATTGTGAACATCCATCTGATGAAGCTCCTAATTCTTGGAAGCTGCAATGGCAAGGAAAGTACGCACAATAGTCATCTTAGCAACAGGAGAAAAAGTTTCTGTGTAATCAATACCTGCTTCCTGATGATTGCCTAAGACAACAAGGTGAGATTTAAGCCGCTCAACAGCACCATTAGACAAATATTTGGTGCGATAAACCCACTGACTGCCCAAAGCGCGTTTCCCGGGAGACAACTCCTCCAAGGTCCATGTACCATTATCTTCCAAAGCCTGAATGTTAGCCTGCATAGACTCCTTCCACCCATCACTTCTCATAGCTTCTGTAAATGATTTTGGTTTAGTAGTAGAAACAACAGCTGCAATAAACTTCAAGTAATTTAGAGAAAATTTTGTACAATTTATATAGTGACCTATAGGGTAAGGAGTACCTGAAGAAGCAGATGGAGAGGAAGTAGAGCAAGATGGACTTTCTAATACAACAGCATGAGTGACAAAATCCTTTAACAAAGTGGAGGGAATTTTTTCCCTCAAGCCACGACCCAAAAGAACAGGAGGAGAAGAAGGCTGGACTGAGTCAGCGGCATGCCCAGATGAGGCAAAGGCCCAGACGAAGAGGCTGGCGCGAGTTCAAACGCGTATGGGGATATTGGGCCCTGATCTGCTGGGTGGTGGATATGCGAGCCCAGATCTGCTGGGCTGGAGGTAGTGCTAGAAGACATGGAGGGATATGTGGACTGGGTGATGGGATCCGGCTGGTTGTTTTGAGAGTTTGGGAGGATAGTTTTAGGGGAGCTGGGCAAATTTTTAGAGGTGCTTGTAGGAGAGCTTTGTGGACAAGGCTCAAAATGAGGCAATGGAGGTTGATTTTGATTTGTGATCGTAAGAGGAATTGGTGAAGCGGGATCAGGTTGAGTGGGCCGATTTGGAGTAATGTGAGAGAGAGGGGGTTGAGAAATAGGACAAGAAGCAGTCCCAAAATCATCATCAAAGTCAAAATGCACCAATTCATCACAAGGCACCACAGTAGTAGGTAGGGGTGTTCATAAATATCCGATCCGGTCGATCCGATCCGTGATCTGGTCGACCCGATCCGATTTTTCGGATATCCGGTCCGTTTTTTAGTTTTCGGATATTTCGGATCGGATATCCGAAAATTTTCGGATCGGATTTTTTTTATTTTCGGATATCCGAAACATGGAATTTTCAGTTTTTTGCGGATATTATCGGATATCCGATCCGAAATATCCGTTTTCAAGGCCGGATATCGAAATATCCGATCCGATCCGATCCGAAACATATTTTATGAACTTTTCCTTTGAAAATTTCAAGTTTTTTAGTTTTCGGATATCCGATGATCCGATCCGAAATTTCGGGTATCCAATCCGTTCTGATCCGAAATTTTTCGGATCGGATTCGGATCGCATTTTCACCGATCCGAAATGAACACCCCTAGTAGTAGGATCTATATTGACATCTTGCGGGGATATAAATGGGTACACATCCTCAAAAAATTTTACATTATGTGAAACAAAAAATTTCTTAGATCAAGATCAAACAACCTCCATCCCTTCTTGCCAAAAGGATAACCCGCAAACACACATTTCTGACTGTGACTGGAAAATTTATCCCCTTTAGTCTTATGGTTATATGCAAAACAAAGACAACCAAAAGTACGAATGGCTTCATAAGCAGGAGAAAAACCAAAAAGGATATCAAAGGGAGATTTATTGTTCAAGAGAGGGGAGGGAGTACGATTGATTAAGTGAGCAGTAGCAAGAATACTTTCACCCCAAAAATAAATAGGAAGATTGGCTTGAAATCTCAAAGCACGCTCAACATTCAAAATATGTTGATGTTTTCTTTCAACCCTCCCATTTTGTTGAGGAGTGGCAACACAAGAGCTTTGAAAAATGATCCCCGTAGCAGAAAAATAATCAAGCAAACAATTAAATTATGTGCCATTATCACTTTGAACAACTTTAATTGTTTGCGAAAATTGCCTATCAACCATAGCTACAAAAGTCATAAGCATTCGAAACACCTCAGTTTTGTCTTCCATCAAATAAGTCCAAACTGCTCTAGAAAAGTCATCAACAATAGTTAAGAAATAATGGGCCCCACAAGAAGAAATATGTCTGTAGGGACCCCACAAGTCACAATGAATTTTCTCAAAGATCCTACTAGCCTTATTATCACTCAAAGGAAAAGCTTTTCTAGAATGTTTAGCACGAAAACAGATTTCACGTGCTTTATTCAAACTACCCTGATGACCACAAAGAGGGGGAAGTAACTTCACCACTTTCTCCGAAGGATGACCCATCCGACGATGCCACAACTCAAATGTTGAAGATCCACCATGCACAGTAGCCAACAACACACTATCATCCCCGTTGAAGTAGTAAAGTCCATCCACTCTACGACCCGTTCCAATCAGCTCCTTCATGTGGTCCTTGATAGCACACATAGAAGAGTTAAATTGCACAAAACAATCCAAATCACGAGAAAGTTGAGCAACTGAAAATAAACTACAACTGAACTGAGGAACAAGAAGAGCATTATGAAGAGTAATATGAGTGGATGAACGCACTGAACAACTTTGAGTAGCAACAACAGTGTTCCCATTAGGAAGCCCAACAGGTCAAGCAGAAATAGGTACCAAATCAAACATAAAATCAACATTACTAGTAACATGGTGTGTAGCACCACTATCAATAATCCATGAAGTGGAAAGAAACGTACCACTTAACCCGTCATCAGAAAGTTTAGTAGAACCAAAGAGCCCATCAAGGGCTTTCCATTGCTCAGGAGTAAAAAGAGTAGGGGAGGAAGTGGAACCCGCGGTGCCTGAAGATGAAGCCGAGGAGGAAGGAACGCCCACCACGGTGTTGGCCTTGATGCTGCCACGGCCACGGCCAACAGGAGGGAGAGAGCCTCGGGCCTTGGGATCCGACCCATGAGCATAGAAAGTTGCAGTTGCAAGAACTAGAGGAGATTCGACTTGAGTCCTATGAGAATGCTGCACTTTATAAGGAGAAAACCAAGGTTTGGCATGACAAGATGTTCACAAGAAAAGAGTTCAAAGTTGGTGAGAAGGTCCTTCTCTATCAATCTTGCCTTCGGTTGTTTCCTGGAAAGCTTAGATCTCGGTGGATAGGCCCTTTCGAGGTAAAAACTGTATATCCTTATGGTGTAGTGGATGTTCGAAGTTTTGATACAGATAAGCGGTTTAATGTCAATGGGCAACGACTTAAGCATTATTATGAGGGGTTCAAGGTGGAATATGTTGAAAATGTTGATAATGTTGATTTATATGAGCCCCAATATGAAGAGTGAGTCGTCATGCACTAAGTTGAGCCAACGACTTAAACCAAAGGCGCTCCTTGGGAGGCAACCCAAGTTTCTTCCTCCCCTTTTTTCTTTTTCTTGGTTACTTTTCCCTCATTTTCTTTTTAGTTAGTTTTTTTCTATTATTATTATTTTATATGATGACTTTGTATTTGTGTAGTGGCAAAAAAAAAAAAAAGAAGACGACAGATAGCAGCTAAGCAGCTGCGTGCTCCGGTGTCCAAGCCGCTAGGCGCGGCGAGTTCATTTGCGGGCGGAAATCAGAGCAGCAGCAGCCGCGGGGTGCGGCTCTTCTACCGCGGGCCGCGACGACTTCAGTCTTCATGCAGCTCCAAGCCGCTAAGCGCGGCTCTCAAACCGCTGGTCGTGGCCCAATCAGTCACAACGACGTCTAAGCCGCTAGGCGCAGAGATCCCTGCTACAACCAAAAAATAAAAAAAAAACGAAAAAAGTTGAAAACAAGAAAAAAAAAGGTGCACACCCAAAATCTAAAAAAAAAATATATATTTTCTCCCTCTCCTTCATCTCTCTTTCACGTCTTTTCTCCCTCTTTCACCTTCTTCTCTCTTTCTTCCTTCCCACCATTGATATTCCACCTTCCCCACACCTTCAATCAAAAATTTCCCCTCCACTCTCCTTTTATAATCTTTACCACCATTATAATCACCATAAACACAATTTCAATCCCATTCTACCCAAAATTCATCAAGCACCCTAGAAATTAGGGTTTCACGATTTGAAGGGTATTTGGAGTAATTGGAAGGTCGTTGTTGAAGTGTTGGGCATCAAGTTGATGAATTTCACATGAGCAAGCCACACTTTTCTTTTGATTGGTGTTATTGGATGATTTATTGTCTCATATGAGGTAAATTTCAAAATTCAATTGGGATATTTTGAATTTTTCCTATTAGTTGGTTGCTTGATGATACATGACCATAATTGAATGTTTGTGAGTTGATGCTTGTGCTCATGGTATGATTGGATGTTGTCACTAGTAGTCATGTGTTGAATTGCATTGAGATTTTTGGTGATATTTGTGGTATTGTGGTGTTGTGGATGTGGGAAATTGTTGCTTTTTGTTGAGGGAGTGAGAAACCTTGTGAGAGTGCAGTGAGTTGTCATGGTGAGAGATAGGAAAAGACCCACACCGGCTCCTAAGAATGTGACAAAGAAGAAGGCTAAAACTGCGGAGGCGAAGACATCTTCTTCAAAATGGGGGGAGATTGATACTATGGGGGTTATGTACCTTAGTGATGTTCAAAACAAAAGGTGGGCATCTTTGGCTCGACCCACAAGGAAGGTACATGTCACTAAATTCATTCATTTGGACACTTTAGCGGTTTTAGGCATGGATGATGTGATGAAAAAGTTATTTCGAAAGGTTGGGATGGAAGCATTTTTAGGCAAGAAGGCGGACACCTATGTGAGATACACTTACGAGTTTTTATCTACTTTGGAAAAGAGCAAAGAGCGAGGTCCAAGAATCACTTTTCACCTTAATAATAGTAGATATGATGTAAGTTATGATGAGATTAGAGAAGCTTTTGGTTCGGACCCACTGCCTACTGGGAATGAATGGAATCCTTTGCACCACCATACTTGTTCAGTGTTTTGGCAGGTGTGGTATCCGATTTTCGACTGTCTTAATTAACGGTCTGAATCCCACGAAAGTCTCTCATTAGACTTTGAGTTTTAGAAAACTTGGAAGTCGCCACCCTATTAATATCTGAATAGGGACATATTTATTTAATAAATCGTTTTAAAATCAATTTCAAGAAAAATCATTTAAAACGATGATGACTTCATATGAATAAGGCTTTTTTGAAAATTGGTCTTTCATACCATGAGATAGGGTTCGGGGTTTAGGTTAAGAGGTGCGAACGTCTGGAACTCGTCTCCTCTTCCGTTCTAAAAAATGGGCTCTTACTAAATGCGTTATTTTCCATTTTAAAGTAATCATGGCTATTAAAAGAAAATCACATAATTTGCACATATACACATTAACCATTTTTATTTAGGACCAATATATCATTTGTACATGGTAGGTTTGAGCACTGAAGTTGCACTACGTACCACTCATTATGGGATTGGAATCCACTCATGGATCAAAACCGTCGTAGTTCGAGCTTATGTCTCACCCTAAATGGCCAATTCCACTGGGGAAAGAAGAGGGGGAAATAGATTATGAATAATTCATTTTTAGAATTAAACAAATCTATTTAAAATGAGGTAATCACTCCAATTAGCGATTGAAATGAGATCAAAATAATCACCTTAATTAGTGATTAAATATGAAGGTTTAAGATAAACACCCTAATTAGTGATTATTCAAGGAAAGATAATCACCTTGATTAGGGATGGCAACGGGTCGGATCTGGACCGGGTCAAGGTGGACCCGAATCCAAATCTGTTTTCAGACGCTGGATCCAGATCCGACCCGAATCCAACGGGTCTGAAAAGGTTGGACCCGGATCCAAATCCGACGGATCTTACGGATACGGGTCTAAAACGAGTCCAAAACGGATCCACTTCATTTTATGCAATTTTACCAACTTTTTAATATTAATATAATTTCCAAAGCTATAAAATTGTTCACATCTCCAATGGAGGGAAGATTTAAACAATACTCTTGTATAAATTATAATAAGCACAACATACAATACTCTTGTATAATAAGCACGACACACAAATCACAATACTCTTGTTCGTCTTGTATAATATGACTCACTGTCATAGTGTCATTTTAACACATTACAGCACACATACACTTACAAACAGCAGGCCACACCGCCATACATACGCATACAAACAGCAGGCCACACATACACAGATGCACAGAACACACATACAAACATGGATTGTGGTGCACTCGAACTGTCGAATAGACGGTGAATGGTGGTGCGCTCGAAATCTTTCCGGTGGATGGTGGTGCGCACAGACGTGGATGTCGCCGGGAGGGGAGTGTAAAGGGGAGGCGTGAAGGCCGAAGGGGAGCTAGGGTTTAGGAGGGAGGCTGGAGGCGTGAAGGTGAGTGAAGCTGCGTGAATCATTCTGTCATTCTTGAATGAAATGAAATGTTTTAGACTTTAGAGCCTAGAGGCTTAAAAGCCCACTAGCCCAAGTCCCAACTATATATATTTTTTTTAAAAAAACGGGTCCACGGATCTAGGTCTGGGTCTCGGCACAGATCCGGACCCGGATCCGTGATATGACAGCATGACCCGGATCCAACGGATCTAAAATTTTAGGACCCAGATCCGCAAAAAACGGATCCGGGTCCACGGATCTGGGTCGGGTCCAAGATCCATTGCCATCCCTAACCTTGATTAGTGATTAACAATGAAGGTTAGAAAATAATCACCCTAATTGATGATTATTAAGGTTTAAGATAATCACTCTAGTTAGTGATTAAATATGATGAAAGGTTAAGCTAATCACCCTTATTGGTGGTTATCCAAATTTAAGATAATCACTCTAATAAGTGATTAAATGAGAAGAATAATCGTCCTAATTAACGATTATTAGGGTTTGAAGTAATCACTCTAATTAATGATTAAAAATGAGGAGAATAATCGTCCTAATTAACGATTATTAGGGTTTAAGGTAATCACTCCAATTAGTGATTAAAAGAAGTTTGTGTCAACCGCTCTAATTAGCGATTAATCGGGGATTGAAATAACCACCTTAATAGTGATCACGTCTATGATTTTCGAGGGGTCTTAGAAGGTTCGCCTCCTAATTGAAGGCTTTTGAGAAATAATCTTATTGAAAATTATTAAGTCATTTGGAGAGAAATGATCAATTTGAGATTGAATTTGGAGATTTGTGTTTGGCTAATTGGAATTTGGCCATTTAAAGTTAGACACGTGAAACGGCCTAAAATCAATTCGGAGATCATAATTACCAATCTAATTATGTCAAATTATATGATTAATCCATTTGAATATGGAGAACACATTTTTAAAATGTAAGATGGATCATCATACAATTCAACTTAGTTAGATTTGCAATTTTTCCTCCTAATTGAGATTGGGTCATTTGATTCATATACTATGATATATTGGCCCAACATGCAATATTTGTAACATTGGTTGCTCATTTTATTAAAAAGAATTGTGGAATGATTTACGAAAATTATGCATAAACATCTCCATGTTAATTTTATCAATTGAGTGATGCAATAACTACTTACAAAGAATCATTATTACAACAAAATGTACAAAATCTATGATCTATACAATTGATCTCCACCATGATGCTCTTTGATCTTCATTTCCTCGAATGGGTTTTGGAATTCATGCTTGTTTATATACTTGGGAAAATTAAATATTAATTAACCTCTTTGATTTTGATTTTTTAAGACAATTTTTATTGATTTTTATTTGCATGATAAAATGAATCATTTTAATATAAACTTAATGAATTCATGATTTTTTATTCACATTTTCGTATGAAAAGAAAACATTTTTTATTTTTCTATGAAAGTTGAATTAATTACTTTATTTCATTTTTCGGATTACCTTTTTGTTCTTGTACTGACTTACAAAAATCATAACTTTCTGTACAAAGTGTTAAACTGAGCATATGATACATCTATGGATAGATCCGTGAGTTCTTTATGTTATAGCAAAATTTCACAAGTTTTTAGGTACCACTTGAATTATGGTGAATTTTATACTAAAACGGGTCAAAACAGGACCTTTATTTAATTTGTTCTTTGAGACCTAACTTATTGATCTTAGTTCGAAGTGAAATTTGGTATGAACATTCTAGACACTTGGAAAGACAGACTGGAAATTTTCACTTTAATTGGACATTTTTAAGATCATTTTTTATTAATTTTCTTAACTGAAGAGAAAATCAGTATCCTGAAATTTAGTGATTTACATGAATGATTTTGTAAAAATAATGTAAAATTGTATGAAATTCATATGAACATGATTTTTATATTTTTGAAAATCTACTGATGTTTTCTTCAAACTTGATGTTTTTAGTTTTATCTGAATGATTTTATTTTTTATTTTATTGAAAGAACAATTCTAGGTGGTACTGGACAAAATCAGTTTGGCACAACAAAGTTATATGATTTTTAGTTATTTACACAAAATTCGGTTTTTAGAAATTCCAAAGCCCAGTTGCTGGAAACATCTTGCACTTCATAGGAAAAATATCAAATCCTACGAACTAATTAGTTAATGCCGACGAAAAAAATGAAATGATACAGGAAAATAAAACTGACCATAATTACAGCATCACATATTTTTTTTATGGAGATGTTTTTACACAATTTTTCTTGAATTTTTTTTATGAAATCATTTTTGGTGATGAATAACAACTTGATTTAGGAAAATCACATAATCACATGGTTTCCTAAGAGTCACCCCATTAGAGGTGACTATTCTAGGTGGGGTGATTTAAGGTTGGGAACCTACTAGGACTTCCACATACCCAAATCACTCTAAAGATTAAAAAATGATAAGAAGAAAACAAGGAGAAAGTTAGTAGATGATTAAGAAGATAATCAAAACAAACAAGAATTACAACTTTACCTTGCTAGCTGAATGATGCACTTCCTTTCTGCAAATTTTTCTACCTTTTTTGTGATTTTCTAAATTTCTAAGTGAGTTTCTAAATTCTCTTAAATACTAACTTAAACTCTTTTTTGTGTTTTTTTTCTTTTGATGAACTTCTTTTACTTACTTATTAAGACTTTTGCTTAGATGGAAAGATTAAGGAGGAGAAGAGTAGTAGAGAAGATGAGAGTGAAGTTGAATTGTGTTTTTTTCAACTTGGTTTTGAAGTAGAAAAAGTACGGTATTTATAGAGAAATGAAGGAGATGAACTAGGGTTTCAAAGAGGTAGAAAATCAGATTTTTCACCCAAAAAAAATCTGATTTTCTTCATCCTTAATCACCCTAATGACATCACTCTAATGACCTCACCCTAATGACATTATCAAATCTCTTTGGAAACACAAATATTCTTATTCTTTTTTGGATTTTCTCACAAATGAAGCAAAATCAGATTTTCAGAAAATATTCTTCCCTAAACATCCTAATACGTAAAAAAAATGCATCGAAAAACGTGCAAAACCAACTGATTAGGGTGTTGCGCCTAGCACAGGAAGCTGCGCTAGGAGCAAGGCCCTGCGTCTGGCGCAGGCCACACTTGTGCGCTAGGCGCACAATCATGCGTCTAGCGCATGATTGTGTGCTTGGCGCACACTCGAATCTTCCAGAAAAAATCCGGACTTCTCCCCTCTTACACATGGGATTTGATTCTTATTCTCACATCTTTTCATAATTCTTATTCTCTAACTAATGGATAAATTATGTGCTTAGTGAATAAAGAATATATTCTTATTCTTTATCCAATGAACAATGACTTGACCATCAAGTAAACTAATTAATGCTTGGGATACGACTAAAATCCCGATGCCTAATCGCGACTCGTTTTTATTTTTCCGAAAGACTAACTTACAACAATTAATGAAAACTCGTCAAATTAATAAAGACGAGCATGATTATAATATGAATCATTTTATTAAAACGGTGGTTGTAGTTATTGACTACGAGTCACGGAAATTATACTTCTAAGCCGACACTGTATGACTATTATGCAAACAACGAAAAAATCGTGCGATGGAATGAAACTCGCGCTCCGGGGCGCACGCTCCACGATGCATGACGATTTCGTTATTTTTAGTTTTGAAAACCTTTATTTATCTGAAAAAGGGGTTCTATCCGAAGAAGGGGTTCGAAATTTGGTGCCTACAGCAGGCTATTACGGGAACCAAAGTCGACACCCATGGTGAAAGAAGTTACAAGATGCCTCACCCTGGGCTTCGATTAGCACATCGTTTTTTGACCACCACGGTGTCTTGCCAAGGGGAAGCCGCTAAAATGGCACTTGTTGAGATGAATTATCTTTGGGCTATGACTCCAGAGGGTGTGGGAATTCCTGATTGGGTTGAAATCTTTGTGGAGCAGTGTTTGAAAGTGCGTGATAGCACTTCTGGTAATCTGAGCATGGGGGCATGATTACTCTTTTGGCTGAGCATTTAGGGATTGAAGCTCCTGGCACTATTAAGCCCTTACGTTGATAAAAGTTGAGATGCTTGCTCAATCTGATCGAGAGGGGTCTTATTTTTGGCGTCATGGGCCGAGTCATTCTTCTTACTTGAGACTTCCTAGGCCTGATGGCATGGCTCTCTCTTATGGTCCACTGGCTCATGATTTCTTTATCCCTCCTGATTCTGATGTTACTCCATACTTAGGCACTCCTACGGCGATAGAAATAGAAAGGAAAGAGAGGAGCCATGATGAGGATGAGTCGGATGACACTAAGGGCTCTCACCCTTCTACTTCTACTGATTGGATTAGTTGGCGGGCGGATGTAGATGATCGGATAGAGGAGCTACATGATATGCATTCGCAGACGCTCGCCTATTTGCATAGTATGAGTCAGTTGTTTCAGACTCAATATCCAGGTTCTTATCAGCCGCCTAGTGATGCTTTTATGGAGCGAATGGCTACGAGAGCGTTGGATCGGGACGCGCGTCGGGCAACCCGTCATCACTTTGGATCAAGAGCATCCGGAGAATTCCCCGATGATTGATTGTGAGTTATTTCTCCTTCCCTTACCTTTTATGTTTGTTTTTACATTGAGGACAATGTTTTGATTAAGTAGGGGGGACGAAAATTCTCATTGTATATATTTCTTTCTTTTTATATATATATATAAAAAAAAACATAATCAAAAAAAAACTTTGAAAAAAAAAATGACAAAAATATGAAACCCGCTAAGTTGAAAACCCGAGAGGGCAACTTAGGCAAAAATGGAGGCCCGGATAGGTTGAAAACCCGCAAGGGCAACCTATGCAAAAAAAGTGGCTTTTGAGCGGGTGAGATGGTGAGCTTAAAAGAATTGGAGTGGCTAGGATGAAAACCCGAAAGGGCTCCTAGGCAAAATGAGAGATAAAAGAGAGAAAATTTTGAACATTTGCAGGAGTTGTGGACATAAGAAGAGAGGAGCTATAAGGAGGATTCGAGAGGTCTCATCTTGGTGTCATTTGGAGGATGTGGTTGGAGTTTAGATGGAGTTTAGGTTAGAGCTAACACATTATACTTTTAGGAGACATAAGGGGAGGTTGGTTTGTGATGTTGTGCGGATTTGAATAAGTTAAAGTCTTTTGAGATCATTCGAGACTTGAACTTACATCTTGGATGTTCATTGAGTTGGATATATTTTGAGATAAGCATGGGGGAGTTTGGGTTTCATTTGTTGGTTCCCTCGTAGTTGGATGGAAGTTTTATTTTGGAGTGCCATTTCATATACTTTTGTGGAGATATAAGGCGGCGTAGATTGGAGTTGAGCTTGGTCCTTGTACTTTGAGATTACATCGGTACTTAGACTTAGCTATGATTGTAGGGTTGGTTGCTTTATTGATTACTTTTGACTAGTTGGAGTTAGGATCTTGGGTTGTGGTTCCCTCTCTTGCATTCACTATTAGATCTTTGGAAAGTGGAGTTGGATATGCATTCGGAGTATTCTCGAGGACGAGTAAAGATCTAAGCATGGGGGAGTTTGATATACACTATTTTGTAGTGCATAAGTGTGTTCATTTATCCCAAACATTTGTCATTTGGTTCAATATGGAAGCATATATCTTGTATTTCTTCATTTGCTAACTTTGTTTGTAATTGGAGAATTTAAATGCTTTATTATGAATGAATATGAGGCAAGGGCAATTCGGTCATTTTATATGGATGCACTCAAGGTTCATGACAACTCGGGTTGGATAGGAGTTTTCATATGAGTTTTAAGGAAGAATTCAACCTACAATTGAAGCAAAATAGGTGTTGGAGCGAGAGGAAAGGAAGCACGTTTACAAGGAGCCGCGGGGTGCGGCAAAATAGCCGCTAGGCGCAGCACTTACAGTAGCTACAACACTATTGGAGCAGGATAGCCGCGAGGCGCGGCATATAAGCCGCGGGTAGCGGCGATTTTCGAGAAAGGGCCATTAGGGCCGAGTTTTCTAGTTTTTCTTTGGCTTGTTTTATTTTCTTTTGACCCTAGAACTACTTAAGCATTTGGATAATTAATTTTGAGGTTATCTTTTTGACTTTATTATTTTTACACACTTGGAGATTTGGGAGAACATTATTTTTGATTGGAGCTTTTACCTTTCATGAGGAACTAAACCCTAATTCTTGATCAATAGATTGAAGCTTTTGAATTCACATAGTTGTGACTTGTGAGATTTCTTTTCTCTTATTCTTTCTCTTGAATATTAATTATTCTTTTGGTATTATTCATATGATTGATAATGATTATTGCTAGGTGAACAACTAGTTAATGATTTTTATTGATTGATTGCTAGATTAGATTGTTGAATCCGTAATTGTTCAATTAATCTTCTCAAAAGTGGGAACTTTGGATTCTTAATGCTTGCGTTCTTGATTAATGATTTCAAAGGAGAATAATTATATTGTTTAATCTCAATCGCTTGTATTGATATTATCCTTCTTTATTGATTTGTCTAGATTGATTGCTTCTATTAAATTAAATCTAAGCGCTTGTTTTAGATTTTTTAATAGTTAGGGTTTTCTAGGAACACATCTCGTTTAAGTTGGCTAATAATTAGGAGAAACTGGAATTTTCATTCCACAATAAAGTATTCAAGAGGGTTTAATTGAAGTGTCTTCAGTGATCAACTAGTAATTCATTAGTGGATATTCGTTTGATCAAGATTTCTCTACATTTGATACCTTCACGTGATCATTGGTTCCTTATTAGTTTGATTGTTTTAGTTAATAGTTTTGATTAATCTCAAATTCCCCACTCGGTTACCCTTAACACTTAGTTTACTAGGTGTTTATTACGCATACATACACTAGAAAGTTTCCTTTCTCCGTGGATACGAACTCTACTTCCCTAGCTACTTTAATTAGTGTTAGAAAGTGAGAATTAATTTGGTGCATACGACTGAAAGATCCTACCATGTATGCTGAGCTTTTTAAAAGAAGATTGAAGATCAATTTCCTTATGAAAAGATATGATCCTATCTCACGGATCTATCATATCTTTTAATAAGGATGTTTTTCTTCAATCTTCTTGAAATATTATCTTTCTAAAAACTTATCTCTTTTAAGATATTTTTGCAAATATATTTTTTCTTTTCCATAACAAATTAGCTTTTAGAAATTTTGTATCTTTAAAAGAGAAATCAGATTTTTCAAATCCCCTTTTTTTATTTCAAAGGAATTTTATGCAATTTTTATTATTGTGTTATTTATTTTACTAACTCTTTTAAAATTAAATAAACACAATAATGTCATATTACATAATACTCCTTTTGTAATAGCACACATATTCAAACATACTAATTAATTTGGCTACTTATTACATGTTCGGCTATAATTAGAAGTCTAGCATTCTTCCATGATAAGCAATCTTGATCATCCAAACTTCTTTTGACAAATCTGTACCATGAAATAACCAAACATGTTATATATACAAAAATGTCATATTACATAATACTCTTTTTGTAATAGCACACATATTCAAACATACTAATTAATTTGGTTACTTATTACATGTTCGGCTATAATTAGAAGTCTAGCATTCTTCCATGATAAGCAATCTTGATCATCCAAACTTCTTTTGACAATCTGTACCATGAAACAACCAAACATGTTATATATACAAAAACGTGTTTATCATCATCAAAATACCTAGGGACATAGAGTCCTAACAAATTCCCCCTTTTTGATGATGACAAACACATTTAGGTTCCCCCTCAACACAAGCATATATATATTCAAATGGGGATTAAAGACTATACACTTGACTTCAACTTGTATAAGGAAACATATTTTTCAAGCAAGTGCAAATAACCTCACAATTTCCAATACCAACAAATCACTAGAAAGGTCAAGGAAAAAGATCAAGAAGGTAATAAGACTAATAAAAAACAAGTTAGAATACACACAATACTCTTCCCCCTTTTGGCATCATCAAAAAATAATTTAAGCATCTCAAGGGCACCGTAAAAAATAGTAGAGCATTACAATAGCCATCATCATCATGTAATATTAGTAGCTCAAGCAATAAATACTAAGGATGTTGGTGTTATGTCATAATCCAATTCACAATCCGAAGTCATGAAGCAAAAAATAATCCAACTCACAATCCAAAGCTATAAAGTAAGAAATAACAATGAGGGATCAAGGTAGGCTAAGAAAGTAAGATAAAGGGAAGTCATGAAAGCTTGAAGATTTTATATGGCAATTAGTTCAACAAGTGCTTAAACCTTACTTTCAAATTTTCAACTTCCGCAAGTAACGTAGAACTTTCTTCATTGTGGCACTGTATGTGATTCTGTGCCACTTAAACAATATATTCCCTTTCAAATAACTTATCTTCAAATGTTCAGTGACCCAAAATGATCATTAAGAGCTTCATAATTTTCTTCACATGACTTAAACTCTAGAATTTATCCAAAACAACTGTCTTACTCTCCAATTCTTTTCTTTTTCTTTTTTTTTTGTTCATTTTTTTTAGGAAAAGAGAGTTAGACCATACAATATATCTAGCTAGAGTCAATAAAAAAAATCAAAGATGAAAGAAATGAACTCGGACCTCATTTGCTTTTAGATACATGTTTTGGCACTGTGCCTTGTACAGTGTGAACCAGTGCTTTCATTCTTTCATATATTAGAGTTCAGTCCAACCTTTTCATGTTTCCCCTTAATTGATGCGTCTTCTTATTTCATCATCTTATCAAGATGTCTTTGCCCCATAGATTATCATGAATCAAGATTAAAAACACTTGTTGAGCTTTAGAGCAATGATAGAGGAAAAGAAGGATGTAATATGGAAATGAAGATGAGGTGAGACATGAAAAGAAGAAATAATTAGGCATAGATGTTAAACTCAACAAGGAGAAAATTTTAACATCGGGTTGAAAAACAAGCTTGCCATAGGAAAAGAATTAGAATTTCATTGCTTAATAGCTCGACAACTTAGGATCATATAGCTTATTATTTCGGCAACTTAGAATCATGATATTAGGACAGCATCATTAGACCATTACGAGTCCTACATTACACTCAAGTTACAACTTTTGGAAAGGTACACCAAGCAATACAAAAATCATTAATCTAGCCAATTATCAAGGGAAAAGTACTGAAAAAAATCTTACTTGTCAATCATTAGTAGTATTTCCATTCTAATTTTTTTTTCACACATTTTATAGTGAAAGGTTTTGAAATAATATGGGCTAATTCATCATCGGTATTGCAACAAACAAAATTTATCATGATAGATCATCAAGTGTTCAAGAGAGGCATAAAAAAAATCATTATACACTTTGCCTCTTCTAACAAAAATAATCAAAATTCAACCAATTCAAGATCAAATTTAAAGAAGTGTGAGAATAACTTACCCTACCAAACTTACTATGCAACACACTTCTCATTATTAAGCTTTTCAAGTGAGAGGAATAAGATTAATTCAAATTGTAATCGTTAAGCAATCATCTTTCCGAGAAGTATAGATTGCTCCCTCCCACTAAGCCTGCAAAAAAAAAATCAAGTCTTGGTTTTGGGTACCCAAATGAATTTGGGTCCCTTATCTTTCAGTTGGGCTCTTAACAAATCTTTTCGGATCCATACTCGACTTGCAAACTGACTATTTCTTTCAACATGTTTTTTCTTTTGTTTACATCCATCAATTAGATGACCATTTTTCCCACAGAAAGAACATATTAAGTACTCAGGTAGATCAACATACTTGCGTTTTCTAAAGTCCCTTTCAAAGTTCTTTACACTGTGCCTTATACCGTGATTCTGGTCATTGTAACCTAAACCAAATCTATGTCGATTATCAACAGAGCTAGACAAATAATTTAAGGCTTTTTGACCAGCTGACCATTTTTCATGCATTTCGCGAGCAATGTTCAATTGAGATTCCAAAAAATCAACGGAGGTTGTGAGATCTCCATTTCCTTTTCTTAGAATTTCCATATCTCTCTTTGCTTTGTCAAGTTCATCACTTAATTTGGCATCATGAGGTAACATAAGAGGTACAATTTTCAACCTTTGTCTTGAATTTTTTAACTCAAATAATTCATGATTTATAGACTCAATTTGTTTTTCAAGATCAAAATTTTTTCCATTAGAAACATTGCATGGCACCGTGTCGAGGACAATTTCTTCAAGAGTTTTTTCAAACTTTGAAGCAATTAAGTCTAAGTTCAGTTCTTCAATGACAACCTCTAACATTGAGTTCTTTTCAATCACTTTCTTGTGGTCATCAGATCTAGTAAAGTCTTATATTCTCGTTCCAACCCTGATTTCTGCTTGGTTAAAGTTTTCAAGTCTCTTTTCATCTTTGAGAAATTATCATTCATCTCTTAATAATCATCGATCACATTTTCAAGCAGAATAGCAAGTTTATTTTTGGATAAAAGATAGATTTTGGGTTTAAGAGAGATAAGGTTTACCTCTTCATCATCACCTACATCATTCTCGTTTGACTCCATTGCCATCAAACATAAATGGGAATCATCCAAGACTTTTGTCATTGTCCGTGTCTCTTCAATAGCATTCAAACAAATTTTTGCTTTATGGCAAAGTGTATCATACTATTCTTCATCCGAGTCTCAATCTCCCCATTTAGCGGTAATCATGGCTTTCTTGTATTCCTTTTTAGTTTCAACTCTACTTTCCTGTGATCTTTGATCGTTCCATAAAGTACATTCTTTGATCCTATGATTCAAATCACCACACTTGAAACATCCAGAGTTAGCAGCTTTATTATTTCAATTGGAGGAAAAGTTTTTACCTTTGAAATTTCGAGTTTTCTTAAAAGAACATTTATTCTTTTGAAGAAAGTTTTTAAATCTCTGTGTAAGCAAAGTAACCTCCTCGTCAATGTCACTTTCTTCATTATCATAATCAATTTTCAAAGCCAAGCCTTTGCTTTTTGGTTCAGGATTTTTAGAATCTAGAACAAGTTCATGAGTCATTAAAGACCCAATTAATTGTTCTAAGGAGAGTTTTGTCAAGTCCTTGGCTTCCTAAATCGCTGTGATTTTTGGAAGCCAACGACTCGTTAAACTACGTAGAACTTTCCTTACCAAATCTTCTAAAGAATATATTTTACCAAGAGAACGCAATTCGTTAGTAATAATAGTAAAACGGGTAAACATATCTTTTATTGGTTCATCTTTGTTCATACAAAAAAGCTCATATTGCTGAACAAGTAAATCAATGCGAGATTGTTTTACCTCAAACGTACCTTCATGGGCTATCTCAAGCGCATCCGAAATTTCCTTTTCCGTAGCACATGCCGATATCCTTGAGTTTTCTTCTGGAGCAATTCCATATTGAAGAATGCTCATAGCCTTGAAATTCTTTACGACCTTACCATAGTCTATAGAGTCATAGTCATCTTCATCTTTTTCGATCAAGTTCCCATCTTTGTCCTTTGTTTGAATGAGAATTGGACCTTTCCTTATTACCTTCCAACACTCAAAGTCGGATCCTTGAATATATATTCTCATTTTGGTTTTCCACCATGAATAGTTCGTGCCGTTGAAGATCGGGTACTTCGAATACCGATCACGAGTTAAATCCTGCAAATTTATACTTACTATTCTCTAGGGATTAACCTTTTGAGAATATTAGGCTCTGATACCAATTGTTAGATTGCAAGATATTAATTACAAATGAATAGGATTGATTTGATTAAATTATTTGTGCAAAAAATTGATTTTTTAAAGTTATGACACTGTAACATGCACTGTGTTTCAACTGAAATTGAGATTTTGATATTGAGTTGAAACACATTGCATAAGCGGATGATAAATAGCAATAGGGATACAAAAGAGTTTTAACGTGGTTCAATCTCTACTCCGAGATCTACGTCCACAAAATCTACTAATAACGAATTCCCCTAATACCTCACTCAAGGTACAAATCCCCACCACTAACTCTAGTAGTGCTCCCCGACACTTAACTATAAGTGTTGCTAAGTTGAATCAAATACAAACTCATGTACCCAACCCAACACTCTCTATAATAACGTGAAAATTACATAAAGATTTTATCCTCAAACAAGTGCTTCTCAAATAAGCAGATAGAGGCTTCGATAAACTCCTAGGTAACCACCTTAGTAATGTCAGAATACTGTGCTATACTCTGTGCTTCTGGGGATTTCATTTTCATAAAATACTAACGATAGCTCTGGGAAAACTTATTGGAATGAGATGTATGCTGAGCTTTTTAAAAGAAGATTGAAGATCAATTTCCTTATGAAAATATATGATCTTATCTCACGGATCTATCATATCTTTTGATGTTTTTCTTCAATCTTCTTGAAATATTATCTTTCTAAAAACTTATCTCTTTCAAGATATTTTTGCAATGATATTTATTCCTTTTCCATAACAAATTAGCTTTTAGAAATTCTGTATCTTTAAAAGAGAAATCAGATTTTTCAAATCCCCTTTTTTTATTTCAAAGGAATTTTATGTAATTTTTATTATTGTGTTATTTTTTTACTAACTCTAGTAAAATTAAATAAACACAATAATGTCATATTACATAATACTGCTTTTATAATAGCACACTGACAAAGGATATTTTGGTCGTTGGACAAAACTCCTAAATCAAACAACCTAACTAACCAATAACCTAAGTATAATGGCAAGCAAGGGTCATTCTTCCACAAGGACTAAGGGTAATCACTGAAAATGTTAATTATAATAAGCTAGGCTAAGATATAGGGAAGAGATTTGTCAATTATCGACTAAAAACTATTAAACAAAAGGAACTAGGGTAGGGGAATTCACCAATTATTTCAATCATGAAAACAATTAGGCAAATAAGGGGGTAGTATAAAGAGAATGAATCAAAGGGATCATCTAACATATCCCTAATTACTCTTTCAAGCTAAAGAGGGTTACTCAAATTGGAGATTATGTCCTATTTTCATGCAACAAACCCCCAACGCAAGAGCATGAATAACAAGATGACTAAATATATCCCTTAATAAAAACCCCTATTTTCATGCAAGTTTAGTTAAGTTAACAAATAGGGAGTCAACTCTTCAATTTCATCTTTCAATCCTTCATTGAAGTGACTAATAATTAAGTTTCCATGGAGGCCAATCACAAAAACCAACAATAAAACCCCTATTGCTCATTTGATTTCATTTTCCAAAATAACCCCAAATTTGACCCAAAGGCACCCAAAGGCTCATGATATCATTAATGGCTTCATCCCCTCCCAAGCAAAATAACTACTCACAAATCATAATAAATTATAAAAAGTGAACTAAATAACAAACTAAAAACATGAAATCAAACACTAATCTAGGATGAACAAGTAAATAGAGTGAAAATGACATGAAAATGGATAGATAAAGCAACAAAACATGAGAGATAGTAAGAAATTCTCATTAAAGTTGCAAGGAGTCTCCAAATCTTCAAGTTTCCTTCTTAGATTCTTCAAAATCCAAGCTTTCAACAAGTTTCTCTCACTTCTCTCTCTAGAAGATGAGAGTTTCTCTCTCTAAAAACCCTAACTAAAACCTCTAACTAAGCTTATGGAGGCTAGCTCTCATCTCACCCCTTCAAAAGTTAGGGATCCGTCCATTTAAAAGATTTAAACATTACATCATTAAACGGGCCGAAAAATAGGATTTCCGCATAATTCAAGCGGCGCGGGCGCTCCATATAGTTTGGAGCGGGCTTTCCATACAATTTCACGCAGGCATAATGTTTTCTGGGCCAATGGCGCGGGCGCGCTAGACAATACGGAGCGGGCGCGCAGTTCTGGCAGACGCTCTTGACTTCAAACAGCCATATCTCTTTCATTTTTCATCGGAATGGGGCTTGTGACCACTCGTTGGAAAGATATCGAGCCAAAATTTTATCTCCAACTTGAATCACTGAAAAATATTTTGTGTGCTGAAAGTTATGACTATTTGAATATGACCCTTATGCACAAATCCTTCCAAAAGCGCTTATTTTGGCAAAATTGCTTCACTCTATGCTTGGTGTGTGGTATGAAGACCTCTAAGGTGGATCCTACAACATCAAACACAAATAAGCATAACCAATCCAAATATAAATAGCCAAAATAACTAATATTCTCAAATAAGCTACCAATAACTCAATTACTCAAAATTAAACAAAATAAGTTAGAAAGTGATAAATGAAGAGGAAAAATGACTCTAAACATGAGGAAAATAAGGTATTTGAGTGATATAAATATCACTCATCAAAATCCCCCAAGCTTAACCTTTGCTCGTCCTCGAGCAAATGAAACAAAATAATGAAGTACTACTCTAAAAAGCTAGAAATTCTAACTCACTATCGTAGGAATCACGGTTGCACTTAGCATGTGCAACAAGCCTTTTAAACCCCTAGATCGCTCTAGTTGACGAGTTTGCTCTCGTGAGGGTTTCCCAAGAGTCTTAACCCACAACTCTAATCAAGCACAAATATATATAATTAGCCCAAAGTCATCTCTTTAACCATGGTTCACAAAGCAATAGGCAATTAAGCAAACTTTCAAAGCATAACCATTATCAATATGTATCCATGACTTAGGAATATAGGGGATAGGCTAATCTAAGGTGCAAAATTAACACTATCAAAAGCTTCAACCATCAATTAGAGTCTACTTAGGCATTCAAGAGTCACAAATCGTTCTCAAATGGATGAAGAAGGTCCCAAGATCGATCCTAATCACCTATAGCGCACATGAACTCCCCCAAACTTGACTTTTGCTAAGAGAAAACCATGATTGTAGGATTAAAATGATTGAGCAAAGGGTCTAGAGTCTCAATGTTTAAGCCATAATGACATTCATCATTACTAGGAAAACTCTACTTATTAACTTTTCGAGTTCCCACTCAAACATTTCAACTAACCCACTTTCTCAAGGACATGTGGTAATTACCACTTATTGACTTTTTTTTTCATGGACTTTAATAGGCTTATTATGCCTTGTGGGCTCATTGGCTCCACTTATTGGACTCAAGACTTAAAACACTTTTTTTTTTTTACAATCGAATTTAGCTCTTAGCATAGCTTGTTTTGAGGTAAAAACTTGTGCAACAAAGAAGATTTCAAGAATCAATTAGGGTTACTACAACTTCCAAAAGAGAAATAATTCGACACTTTTCAACACAAAGTTTGACAACATTTAGAATTATAGAATGCCTTTTCAAGTAGAAAATCAAGCAACAAAGATTAATCAATCCCTAATCGCCCCAATTTACACATACAAGCATCCAATGGAAATATACCTATACTCATCTACCCAAATGACCAAAGCAAAGGAATCCACATAAATTTACCAACAACATGAATCTTCCCTTGGACATGAAATGCTTTGTACTTTTCTTATTCCTCATTTTTTTTTGGATTTTCAATTTTTTCAATTTTTTTGGGAAAAAGAAAAGAAATTAAACGAAAATATTTTTAGATTTGAATTTATGCAAAAATGAGAAAAGCAAATAAACAAAGTATATACACCTCCCCCAAGCTAGCGAATAGCTACTCCCCCAAGCTAGAATAAAGCATTGTCCTCAATGCTTGAACAAGAAGATCAAAGGGAGGGAGGGAGGGGAAAGAAACATCCAAACCAACAAGCATATGTTCCACAATCATAAAGCATTAGAAAAAGAGAAAAGGAAGGATGCTACCGGATAGTAGGTGGGTGTAAATACCCGCAAATGACCCAATTTCTCCATTTCTAATCAAATTCTTCAAAATCATGATTTGCTTTCCATGTACTATTGAGAATGGTTGTTATTCGAACCATGTACCTAAACCCAATATAATGGATAGAAAAAAAAAATTAAGCAAAATAAAAAAAGAAAATCAAAGCAATAAATCACGGGTTACTTCCCGAGAAAGGCTTGTTTAAGGTCCCAAGCATGACCTTTCTAGTAAATAACCCGACAAAGAGCGCAATAGCTTGTCAAATGTATTGGCACACATTTCAAAGAAGACACCGTATGCAATAAGTATAGAATGAACATGCACAAGGTATGGTGCATTTCTATGCAAAAATTGAGGAGGGAGACGCCGAAAATAAGTATAATCAAAAGAAAAATCAAGAAAATAGGAAGAAGAAGTATCAAAAGAGTAAGGAAACAAAGAAAAAACCGGCAAACTCTCCTCGACAAACTCTTTTTGCTTGGCAATCTCACTATTCTCCTCAAAATCAACCAAATGAGGCACTTGAAGGGAAAAGTAGGAAATGGGCTCATCTAATGGAGGTAATTTGGGTAAATAAGGGAAAGAGATGGGAAATGAAGGAACTAGGTCGAGGTTTCTTGAAAATGGGATATAAGGTGAAAGAATAGAAACTAAAGTTTCACAAATGGCTTCTCCTATATCACAAGTCTTCAAGTCACACACTTTTTCAACCAATAATTCCCTATAAACATCTTTACCATCATCTAAAACCTCAAAAACATCACCAACCATCAAATGAGGTATCTCACTTCCAAATTGACCAATGTCTTCACTCAAGCATGAAGAGGTAGGAGAGGATGAGTACTTTAAAGCACAAGGAGTGAGGGTAAGGTCCAATTCATTAGAGATAGACGCATGAGACTCAAAAAGAGAATGTATAGACTCATAAACATCATCACTTTCAACAACATCCTCAATAATGGGTCTTTTCTCCTTAAAAGCATACCCCTCATCATCACTACTCCAAAAACCATCATCAAGATCTAGGGTACTCTTTCCCAATTGATTTTCATTTTCAACATCCATCGAATCAACATTATTAAACACAAGATTGTCATCATTGCAACCCCATTTTTCCCTCAACCATTTCAAATCAATTTCCAATTGTAAAAGGGGATCATCAATAGGTTGGGGAGCATTTTGAGAATCAAATTGGGTTAGAGGTTCACAATTAAGCATATGAGAATCAATATAGGAGACATGAGGCACTTGATTGAAATCCATACACAAATTCGATGAATATTGAGAAGTAGCATGAAAATCATCAACATTATAGTGCACTTCATTATTATAAGCATAGGAGGGAGGGGGATCATAGGATAGATCATGGGAATTCATGCAATAATTTGAGGACAATTCATGAGATGCATAAACATCATTAACATTAGAATATACATCATCCAAATGAGTGCAAGATGGGGGAGGAATACAAGTCTCGGGTTCATAACTAGAGAAATTTTCAATATTTTAATTAGTATGCATTGACATTTCCCATTCATATGTATCTCTAGCCAACCACTCAAATAGACTCCAAGCATCATCCAAAGATTGAGCATGTAAATCACCATTAGACATAGACTCTACCACCTTTCTAGTTTCTTCATTTAGACCCTCAAACATCACATCACAAATTTCCCATTTTTCAAAGCCATGGTCACAACCAAGAGAATCTCCAAGCCTCCAATAGTACCTCCAAAATACTTCATGTTCATATTGGGGAAGAGAGAAAATTGCCATTTTTTTGATTTTTTTTTTAAAAAAAAATAAAGAAAGAAAAGAAAATCGAATCAAATAAACCAAAGAAAATAATAATATTCACAAGTAGCCTAGACTCATCTAATCAACACAAATCAATGTTAGCCGAAGTCCCCGGCAACGGCGCCATTTTGACAAAGGATATTTTGGTCGTTGGACAAAACTCCTAAATCAAACAACCTAACTAACCAATAACCTAAGTATAATGGCAAGCAAGGGTCATTCTTCCACAAGGACTAAGGGTAATCACTGAAATTGTTAATTATAATAAGCTAGGCTAAGATATAGGGAAGAGATTTATCAATGATCAACTAAAAACTATTAAACAAAATGAACTAGGGTAGGGGAATTCACCAATTATTTCAATCATGAAAACAATTAGGCAAATAAGGGGGTAGTATAAAGAGAATGAATCAAAGGGACCATCTAACATATCCCTAATTACTCTTTCAAGCTAAAGAGGATTACTCAAATTGGAGATTATGTCCTATTTTCATGCAACAAATCCCCAACTCAAGAGCATGAATAACAAGATGACTAAGTATATCCCTTAATTAAAACCCCTATTTTCATGCAAGTTTAGTTAAGTGAACAAATAGGGAGTCAACTCTTCAATTTCATCTTTCAATCCTTCATTGAAGTGACTAATAATTAAGTTTCCATGGAGGCCAATCACAAAAACCAACAATAAAACCCCTATTGCTCATTTGATTTCATTTTCCAAAATAACCCCAAATTTGACCCAAAGGCACCCAAAGGCTCATGATATCATTAATGGCTTCATCCCCTCCCAAGCAAAATAACTACTCACAAATCATAATAAATTATAAAAAGTGAACTAAATAACAAACTAAAAACATAAAATCAAACACTAATCTAGGATGAACAAGTAAATAGAGTGAAAATGACATGAAAATGGATAGATAAAGCAACAAAACATGAGAGAGAGTAAGAAATTCTCATTAAAGTTGCAAGGAGTCTCCAAATCTTCAAGTTTCCTTCTTAGATTCTTCAAAATCCAAGCTTTCAACAAGTTTCTCTCACTTCTCTCTCTAGAAGATGAGAGTTTCTCTCTCTAAAAACCCTAACTAAAACCTCTAACTAAGCTTATGGAGGCTAGCTCTTATCTCCCCCCTTCAAAAGTTAGGGATCCGTCCATTTAAAAGATTTAAACATTACATCATTAAACGGGCCGAAAAACAGGATTTCCGCATAATTCAAGCGGCGCGGGCGCTCCATATAGTTTGGAGCGGGCTTTCCATACAATTTCACGCGGGCGAAATGTTTTCTGGGCCTATGGCGCGGGCGCGCTAGACAATACTGAGTGGGCGCGCAGTTCTGGCAGACGCTCTTGACTTCAAACAGCCATATCTCTTTTATTTTTCATCGGAATGGAGCTTGTGACCACTCGTTGGAAAGATATCGAGCCAAAATTTTATCTCCAACTTGAATCACTGAAAAATATTTTGTGTGCTGAAAGTTATGACTATTTGAATATGACCCTTATGCACAAATCCTTCCAAAAGCTCTTATTTTGGCAAAATTGCTTCACTCTATGCTTGGTGTGTGGTATGGAGACCTCTAAGGTGGATCCTACAACATCAAACACAAATAAGCATTACCAATCCATATATAAATAGCCAAAATAACTAATATTCTCAAATAAGCTACCAATAACTCAATTACTCTAAATTAAACAAAATAAGCTAGAAAGTGATAAATGAAGAAGAAAAATGACTCTAAACATGAGGAAAATAAGGTATTTGAGTGATATAAATATCAATCATCACACACAGATTCAAACATACTAATTAATTTGGTTACTTATTACATGTTCGGCTATAATTAGAAGTCTAGCATTCTTCATGATAAGCAATCTTGATCATCCAAACTTCTTTTGACAAACTTGTACCATGAAACAACCAAACATGTTATATATACAAAAATGTGTTTATCATCATCAAAATACCTAGGGACATAGAGTCCTAACAGGGATCGATGGTATTCATCATCCAAGAAACAATCATGGCGTTGACGGTGAGCCAATCTGCCTCGGTGTAGGGTTCGATGGGGCTGGTTATAGGGCCGTCAAGGACCCCGAATTTGCGCCTTGCTTGAAGCACGAGTTGTTAATCTTTAGCCCAATCCTCATAGTTGTCGGACCGAAGCTTAGTAGGGGCGATGTAGTCGCTTGGTCTATCACCGGTGCCTAGAAAAAAGGGATGCTTGATATCAGGTGTGGAACACGGCGTGGTGTTGCCTTGTGGCGGCTGGTCGCCGGCCATGATTCACGTTTGGAAAGAAAAAAAAAGTAATTAGGGCTTTGATACCATGTCAAGAAAGTGATTAGGGTTTGAAGCTTGCCTTTCTGATTGATAATCACACAATACATATGTATTGCAAACTAGGAAACAATATATCCCAAGGATTCTAAATACAAAAGGTTTCCTTTAATACATGATTTGCCTAACACTCTCTCTAGAAAATCTCTCGATCTGACATCATCATAGCCATGGCAAGAAATTCTAAGACTCAGAAAGAAACTGGTAAGCCAACAGGTCCTAGTTTAGCTTCAAATGCAAAAAAGACGAGATTGATGGACGAGATTCTTGGAATCTCAGCGATGGAGGTAGAACCTGTATTGCAATCAGAGGAGGAGGACTTGCGTGACTTGCAAAGGAGTCAGCAAAGTCATCGGTTATTCTTTGAGTGGTTGTTGGCCATCAATACGACGGCCGAACGAGTTAACAATCAACCATCGAGGTCACTAAGCTGGGCAGATCGATCGGTAAGGGAGGTTGAACCTGTTCCGATTCTGCAATTCTCCGATGATGAGGTGAGTTCTAATTCTGGAAATTATGAATCCAATCATCCCTTAGAACCTATTGTTAGGAATATTGTGAAAATTGATGATGCTGATATACAATCTGAGGTTGATTTTTGGAATTCTTCAATTATTTGTTATATCATAGGAGTTAATCCCCCTGGTTATGTGATGAAGGGTTTCATTCGGAGAATTTGGAAGAATTTTGGTATAGATAAAGTTGATGTGATAAAGAAGGGGGTTGTTGTAGTTAGATTCCTTACAATGGAGAAGAGAGACCGAATTCTAAAGGGGGATTTGGTGTTTTTTGATAACAAACAACTGATTGTACGGGCTTGGGAGGCTGATATGAATGTGATTAAGGAGGACTTTGTGGTTCTTCCTACTTGAATTCAGATGAGCCTTGAATATAAATACTGGGGGAAGAGGAGTTTAAGGAAATTGGTGGAGCCGATTGGAAAGTTTCTGCGTGTTGATCAGGCTACTTCCAATTAAGAGGGAGAAATTGCAATTTGCAAGGGTTTTAGTGGAGGTTAAGGTCAACCAGGAATTTCCGGAACAACTAACCTTCATCAATGAAAAGGGCATTGATACCACTTTTGAGATTAAGTATGAGTGGAAACCAGTTGTTTGCTCGTCCTATAAGAAGATGGGGCATGTGAAGGAGGACTATAGGATGCTGGTGAGGCAGAGGTGGCAACCAAAGCCACAGCAACCAGTTCAGCCAGTTGTGGAGCAGCAACGAGCACATCCTGTTGTGGTTCAACCTACAGTTGGTAACAATGAGGTCACTGAATTCAGTTTAGTTACAACTTCTAGTAGAAGAAATGTAGCACCAAGGGTGGAAACAATTGTAACAAATTCCTTTGAATTGCTGAGTTCAATGAATCAAGAAGATTTTATGGTTGTGCAATTGTCTGTGAAAATACAGGAATAATGGATGCTAGGGGAGGGGACTCCCCTATGGGGAATGAATAGTGTTTTTCGCTGGAACGTCCTGGAGATTTCTAGTGGTAAGAAACAGAAGGAAGTGAAGAAAATTCCAAACATTAGATCTCGTGGATTGGTTAGTCTCATTGAGACTAAGGTCAAAGCAAATAAGTTAAGGGAGGTGTATCAAAACTTATTCTCAGGCTGGTGTTTCTGTTCAAATTCTTCCCACCACCTTGCTGGGAATATTCTTCTAGCTTGGAATGCTTTGTCTTTCCAGGTTAATATTGTGGCCATGTCAGATCAATTAATACATTGCCATGTTATTTCCATTAGCAGTCAAAAGATGTTTGGGTGTACATTTGTGTATGCTCACAATGATACTGCTCTCAGGGGAGATTTGTGGAGGGACTTGTGTGAGATTTCTAGTAAGATGTCTCTCCTTTGGTTGGTGTTAGGAGATTTTAACTGTGTTCATAATAGAGATGAGAGGATTGGTGCTGTTGTGAGGGAAAATGAGATGAGACCTTTCAAAGAATGTGTAAGTAGGTGTGCTTTGGATGATTTAAAATCCTCATCATTCTTCTATACTTGGAATAGTAAGCAATATGGTGAGAGTAGGGTTTTTTGCAAGTTGGACAGGGTGTTATGCAATAGTCTCTGGCTGGATAGTTTTGAGCATTCTGAGGCTTGTTTATGTCTGAAGGATTATTTGACCATTCTCCCATGGTTGTTAAGGTTTATCCTGATAATAAAAGAGGCCATAGTCCTTATAGATATTTAAAGATGATGATTGAAGCCCCATGCTTCCTTGAGAAAGTGCAAGAATGTTGGATTTCTGATGTCCAAGGCACTCACATGTATCAGGTGGTTCAGAAATTAAAGAAAGTGAAGCAGGTTATGAAGCAAATAAATAAAGAAGGCTTCGATGAGTTGCATATAGCTGATGCTAAAGCTTATAATCATCTCCTTGACTGCCAAATGAAGAGATAAGATGATCAAGCTGAGGAAATTGAGATGGTTACTGCTGCTGATTACAAGAGAATTCATGATGTTTATTTGTCCTTCTTACAGCAAAAAGCCAAGGTCAGCTGGATTGGAGCAGGGGATGAAAACACTGCAATTTTTCACAAAGCCATTAAGCAAAGGAGACTTCAAACTCTGTATATGAAATTCACAATATGCAGAGAGATTGGAAGGAAGGTGAAGATGTGGACCAGGCTTTTGTGGACTATTATATTCAATTGTTGCGGACTACAAAGGAAAGAAATGGCAGAATATGTGAGGCTATCATCTCTACTGGCCCTACCTTGAACTCTGAGCAGAAGATTGAGTTACTTATACTAGTGACTGATGAGGAGATAAAGCAAGCCTTGTTCTCTATCCCTGGACCTGATGGGTGTGGGACACATTTTTACAAGGATGTTTGGAGTATAATTGGTACTGATGTGATTACTGCAGTTAAAGATTTTTTTAACTCAGGTAAACTCCTCAAAGAAATTAACACTACTATGCTTTCTTTAATTCCTAAGATTAAATGTCCTAGTAGTGTTAGTGATTTTAGGCATATTGCTTGCTGTAATGCTGTTTATAAATGCATAACTAAAGCCATGTGTGGGAGATTTAGAAATATTTTTCCCTATATCATTGCTGAAAACCAAGGAGCCTTCATTCAGGGTAGGTTCATAGCTCATAACATCATGATATGTCAAGATTTGGTGAGAAATTATGGTAGGAAAATTGCTAGCCCTGGTTGCATTATTAAAATGGATATGAAAAAGGCATATGATTCAATAGATTGGGGATTCCTTGAGGATATGCTTCATGCTCTTGAGTTTCCTGCAAAATTTATTGGCTTAATTATGGCTTGTATTTGCTCTCCAAAGTTCACTCCTTTGATAAATGGGAAATGTTGTGGATTCTTTGTGGGTAAAAGAGGTCTGAGGAGGGTGACCCCTTGTCCCCTCTTTTGTTTGTGATCTGTATGGAATACCTCACTAGAACTCTTAGGGTGGTGGGAGAGAAAACCCAGTTCAAGTACCACCCAAGATGTGTTGGGGTTAAGCTCAATCATCTCTGCTTTGCAAATGATGTTATCCTTTGCAGCAAAGGTGATTTTGTCTCTGTTTATACAATGTTACAAGAGTTTAAACACTTTTCTGATGTGTCTGGGTTGGAAGTGAATGAAAGCAAGTCTGAGATTTACACTTCATGATTGAAAAAGAAGGAAATTCAAAGGATTCAGGATGCCTCAGGGTTTAAAGTGGGCAGACTTCCATTTGAATATTTGGGAGTCCCTATCAGTTATAAAAGAATTACTGTGAGTGATTTGCTTGAACCTTGTGGAAAAGATTACTGCAAGAGTGAGAAGCTGGAGTAGTAGAGAGCTCTCTTATCAAGCTAGATTGGTGCTTGTTAATTTTGTCTAAATGAGCATCCACGTCTATTGGGCTCAAGTTTTTGTGATGCCTAAAAAAGTCTTGGAAGAAGTGGAAATGATATGCAGAGCCTATCTTTGGACATGAGAATTCTACAGTGGGAAGGCTGGTAATATTGCTTGGCCAAATGTCTGCATTCCTAAGCAAGCAGGTGGACTTGGTATTAGACGAGTTCGAGAGTGGAATGTTGCTGCAATGGGAAGATACATTTGGGCTTTATCTGCTAATAAGGACAATTTGTGGATCAAGTGGGTTAATGAGGTCTATATAATGAATGCTAATTGGTGGGAGTACAAGGCTCCTACAGGAAGCAGTTGGTATTGGAAGAAGGTTTGTGAGGTGAAAGAAGCTTTGAAGTTGTGCATGAGTGAAGAGCAATTGGTTCACATGGATGTCTATTATGTCAAACAGATCTATCACACCTTGGTAGGTGAGTTTGATTGTGTTCACTGGGACAAATTTGTGTGGTGTAGAATGATGGTTCCAAAGCAAAGATTCTTTTCTTGGCTTGTTATGAAGCAAAGACTACAAACTACAACTCGTTTGCATAAAGTGGTAATAAGTAATGACCCAAAATGCTTGATTTGTGGTCAGGAGGATGAGGCTCAAGAGCACCTTTTCTTCAACTGTTACTACAGCTCTACCATTTTGAAGCATGTCTGCAGATGGCTGGACATTCAAACTCAACAGAATACAGTATTGGATCTGGTCAGGTGGATCTTCAGAAGCAAGTTGCCTAAGTATCATAAGCAAATCATAAATGCAGTGGTGGGGGCTATGATATATCATATCTGGTTTGTAAGGAACCAGGTGTTGTGGAATCAACAAGTTATAACTGTAGATAGCATTATACATAGAATACAGAGATGTGTTATAGACAGGGTTTATAGTGTAATGCCAAGAAAGATGCCTAGGAAATCTAGAGAATGGCTTAGAAATTGTGCTACACATGTTTGTAATTAGTTGGTTTGCCTGCCTTAGTTTAGGAGGTCCAACCTAGTTTGTTCGCCTTGCTTTGGTCTGGTTTTAGGTTGTAATGGTTTTGCTCTTCAATATACTCTTTCTAATTTAGCAAAAAAAAAAAAAGTAAATCTATAGATCCGTTAACAAGGGCCAACGGGGATATTAATCTCTTCTCATAAAATAAGGCATCTCCATCCAAAAAATTTGAAATCTAGTGTGTTCTAGTTTGAATCATCTAGTATGTTTTAGCTTGCCTGGTCTTTTTGATTTGATTTTTCTATTCTAATCTCGGTTTTTGGTAAGAAGTTCATTAAAATATTCATCGAGTATAGCCTAGTTTAATCTAGTCTAGTGTATGCGAATTGTTCCTACATGTTCTCTGGGTATCATCTAAATATCTTCTTTCTAATCTGATCATAATATTTATGGTCTAATATACTCAGGCCCCTTACTAAATTCTCCTATGCATATTGCTATTCAATTATCAATTATCAAGAGTATCTATATGTCATTCTTTTCAAAAAATAAAAGAGTATCTATATGTCATTGGTACATGGATCAATCTACTCATATACCAGTGTAATAGGATCGAAGTTAATATATTATTGTAAATGAAGTAGCTCAACGAACTTTTATATGCTTATCGTCCTTTCATGTAAAATAACTCACACGTCAGTTGTTCTTTTAAGTTTAATAGTACTTGCAATACGTTTTCCATTTCAATAATTTTTATATATTACTTGCAATGTTGACATTTATGGCAATATGCTCTCTCTTTAATTTCTCTCTTCTAACACATGGGGTTTCTTTTATCTCTCGCTATCTTTCTACTATGAACTCTCATTAATCCTTGTGTATATTTCATGGTCGCGAGTATTAAAAAACAGATGAAGTCATAGATTTAGACCAAGACTTTGGGTCACGATGAATAGTAAGAAAGGCGCTAGTCACATAAGCCCAACTCTTCGCAAATGTACGTCGGTACGTGTTTCTTATCTTATCGAAGGTCTGTTTTGGAACTCAAGTTATAAGTTATACATGCATGCACTTACCCTTTGTTGTTACTTGCTAGTAGGCTAGTAGGCTAACCCCATCCAACCCGCATCATCAAGTAGTGGTCATTGGCAGAGGACCACCGTGCACCTTTAACCAGTATAGTAGCACTATAGACTTAAGTGCTGCCAAAAGATAGAAGAAAAGAAGGCCTTTTTTTCCACCTAAATATCTAGATAAAAAGTGCATATTTTGAACCCAGAAATTTATTTATTGTCAAAAATATCAACAACCCTTTTTCTTGATTACTACTACGGGTCTGTTCTGTTCAACTTATTTTGTCTTGTCTTATCTTATCTTATCTTATAATTTCTCTAGTTTTGTCCTGTTGAGAAATTAAATTGCTCTTCTTCTCGAGTTTACTCTCAAGTATGCTAATGGAAAATTCTCACACGCATCCCATGTTTGAAGTGTAAAATTAGCTAGACTGATGATTACTTGTTTTCAACCACATTCCAATTTATCTTCAGTGAGTCTAAAATGACAAGTCTACAAATGCTGACCAAAGTCCCTTTCAAATGGGATTCTGTATAAAACCGTCCAATATATAACTGGTAAAGTAGCCCATAATATATAAACGCAAATAATATATGTTTTTTCTATAATGGGATTATGGGAACATAGTTCAGGGATCAAAACAAGAATCGGAAGGAGCCCAGTTATGAATTTTCCTTGTATGAACAACAAGAAGAATTAAGATTGTAATATGAATTACATCAAATATTAGGGAACAATTACGGTACATAAGAAAGAGCCAGGTAGTAATGTTTTGACTTTTGACACAATTTACAAACTCTACTTTGACCATATTTTTCAACATATGTATAAAATTCAATATCAGCATATAAGATATTGTTGAATTTGTCTCAACCTATATTTTAAAAAAAATCAATTTTTTATAATTTTTTACTAATAATAATTAGAGATTTTAATAGTTAAAGTTGTGTATTGACAAATTTACAAGTAAAAAAGGAGCATCTATTTAAAAACGGGGGGAGTACTATTTTATAATTTATAACTTCAACTCATAACTTTTTTCAAACTTCTTAGTAATAGATGATCAAAAGTAATGGTGAAAATTTTGACGTTGGTAGATATAAAGATGAAAGTGCTGCAACTACAAAACAGATAAAATATTATTCTGACCAACGAAAAGTTTTCGCATTGGCCCCCCACATGCCCTAAAGAAGTTATGCCAATAGGATCACGACGAGGATACCTATCAAGATTTCAACAATGTAAATGCGATCTACATGTTTGGCAAATTGCAAAGACAAGGATATGTAGATGCATGGTTCAATATTGATTGGTATAGCCTATAAGTCTATAAGCTTATTAAGGATGAAGACGAGATGACCATCAAGGTCTATCGTCTATGGGGTGGACCAAAGAAGACTTTTGCAAGTAAAAGTTAAACATAATTCAAAGCTTTTACTACAAATGTGATTATTCCTTTTTCACTTTTTATGTTTCTTTTTTGGCGCCAAAGAATTTTCCAAAATGACCTAAGTGGGCCTAGCAATGGACAATTTGATTTTGACAACAAAATTGTGGTAGGCTAGACTCTGGAGGCCCGTGCATCTTATCAGTTTTTCTGGGCTAAAAGATATATAGTGACATTCTCAATGGTCCTTTGATCATTGTATTTGTAGCTGGTGACAGTTATATCTAAAAGGAATATGGGATATTTAATATTTGATATTTGATGAGTTTAAGGACATAAATATCTTTGTCCTCATTTATGATCTATCTATCCGATATTCGTCTATTCGAATATTTTAACTTTTGAAATTCTTGTGTTGTTTGGTTTTTGGGTTTTATGGGCTTTTTGTTAGCTTTTGGTATTCATCTATCAATGTAGTCTTGTTTTCTTCACAGACGCATTTTTGCCAACTTGAATTAGGAAATCAATTATACTCCCTATGTCCTAGACTCCTAGTATAAATATGTTGGTCATTTGTTTGAGCATATCATTCTTGTATAATTGCCCGAGCTCCACAAATGCCCTGAAGCGTGAATTATAGCCTTTAGATTTGGTTATTTCGGTGGCTAGAACCTGGCACTTTTGGACATGACCATGCTATTTATCTACGATCATTTCGAGGGCCTTGAGACGTCTCATGATAACTCTCAAGTGGTTTTAAGACCCTTTATATTAATTTAGAATGCCTTCTACTTCTATATAAATTTAGTACAATACCCAAAAAATTGTGGGGGTGTTTGGCAATTAGAGTTTTGGGAAAGAAAGTTTTGTACCACTTTTAGAGTTTTTGACTAGTCAAAAACACTATGGGGGTATTTGGTAAAGAGAATTTCGAGAGAGAGTTTTGGTGTGAAAACTCTTGAAATGAAAAAGCTCCTCTTTGGAGCTTTTTCTTTAGAGGATTAGGTGAGAGATTGTGTGAAAGACTTTTTTGCCCATAATTATAATACTAACATATCAGTTAATATGTCCATAAATGGCATTTTATACAAACAAAAGGTAATAAGTTTTTAGCAATCAGCTAAGTTTTACCAAACACATTTATGTGAAAAGTTAGTCAAATCTGCAGTAAAATCTGCTAAACAAAAAGGTAAAATTGCCAGACAAGGCCTATATAGACCTCCATACGCCTATTGTTAGGCATGAAAATGAGCTTAGATGGTCTCTTATGATCTTAGGATGCGCTCATGAGGTTTGTTGTTCACTCCCGAGAATGCCCAATAACGTTAATTAGTCTTCAAATTCGGTTGTCTTTAGGATATTTTGAGACTTTTTTGGACTGGGCATTTATTTGATTCGAGACCTTTAATTCATTAGGGCCTCAAGATGCCATATGATGACTCTCGAGTGTTGGGACCCTTTAAATTGACTAAAATGCATATACACTTTGTTTGATATATTTCAGCCCAATTACAATATAACTCCAAAGGCCTCCATATGATCATTCTTAGGAATGGATATTATTTAATTAGTGTTCTATGACGATGTATTTCATAAAATTTGATTCACGTTCCGCAGGAATGTCAATAATGGTTATTTTGGGACTTTTCCGAATATATAGATTGAAATTTATCCGAATTTTTTAGAGGGTCTCGAGTTATCTTGGTAAAACTCGCAGGTGGTTGGGAACCTTTACATTGAGTTAAAATGCCTTCTATAACTTGTTATATGAAGTATATTTCCAATTTCAACCCTAAAATAGCTCCAAAGAACCTCATATGCCTGTTTAGGCATGGATCTAATTTCAAATACTCTCTTATGACCTCAGGATACATCCCTTGAGGTTTGTTTCTTAGCCCCCTAAAATGTCCAAACACATGAATGTATAACCTTCAAATTTGGCTATATAAGGGTTAGGAATTTTATAGACCCAACTATGTTTTCTTTTTATCCAAAAAGCCTCGAGATGGCTTGGAATAACTCTAAGGTTGTTGGGACCCTTAGTCTTAAAATGTCTTTATAACTTGTTTTATATCTTTTTAATTAAACCCCAAAATTGCTCCAAAGGCCTTAGAGTGCCCATTGTTATTAGGAATGGATATGATTTCAGATGTCTCTTAGGACCTTAAGATGCACCCCATGAGGTCATTGTTTAGGCCACGAAAATGCCGAAAAACGTTACTTACCTTCAAATTCAGCTATTTTCGGTTATTTCGTAACTTTTTTGGATCCAAAGATGTTTTTTAGCGGAGACATATATGAGGGTCTTGAGATGCCTTGTGACGATTCTTGTATGGTTAGTACCATCTACATTGACTTGAATTGCCTTCTACAACATATTTTATATTTATTAGTTCAATCCCGATATAACTCATAAGGCTTTTAATTTCCACCACATGCTTGTTTGAACTCATGGATTTGCTTCTAAATGGTCTCCTACTACCTCAGGATGGGGTCTATTTTTTCGGACCTGAGAAAGTCCTAGATTCAAATAAGGGTATTTTGGTATTTTTCCAGATCGGACGACATCTATTTATCCGAGGCCTTTTTTAAGGACTTGTGATGATCCTTAGCTTATTAATACTCTCTACGTTCACTTAGATTGGCTTGTACAACGTTTATAGTTCACAACTTGCCATTTAATAATATGTCCTTAACTTTCATAAATATGCCTAATCATTCCCAGCTTTTGCCTTTGTTCCTATGTGTATGTGACTTTTCTACTTATAAAGATACTTCCATAGCTAGCCTTGAAAGCCTGTAGGATTCCTTGTGAGATTCTATAAGCCTTATAGGAGTATATGTGATTTTAGGTGTTATGAGGGGAGACGGTCATAGGAACATATGACTGAATCTCAGTGGACCGTAGTTGTAAGGTCACTCTGCCACTTAGAATATCTTGTCATCGTTTTTAGTTATTCACAAAGAGTTCAACTCACCGCTTGGTAGGAATTGTATTTCAAGGAGGCTTGTGGCGAACCCGGCGCGTCAGCTTATCTTACAAGAAGTACCCTTGGGGGCCAAAGCCCCTGATGTAGAATGGTAATCAAGCAGCGAACACATAATTTTTATGGCCCGCATTTTGATTTACAGGCGTTCAATCATAACCAAGCACACAATATCATCATCTCATACTTATTCAAAGTTTTCGAGAAGATTTTCGTCTTTATCCTCTTTCTCGGACTTTCACATTATATTATTTTTCCTGTGTTCCTAATTAATAAATACTGTTGTTCCTATATGTCAATGATTTATGCATTGATATGTTGTGTGGTTGCACAATTTTCGAGCAATTGGATGTGGCATTTATCGTGTCGTACAATAACCAATTTTCCTATTACCTATCTCATAGGTGAATTTTTTATCCTCGTGTCTCATAATCATCAATTGTCTCACTCACGAAACTTCCAGCCAATTTGAGCATGATATATAGTTTTATTTTCATGTTACATTGATCAACTTTAAATTGTAATTAATATAAAAAGAGTATTCTTAAATTTAGGTAAAATAGGAAAAAAAAATTGAACCTCAAAACAACAGATGGATATTGATAAACAAAAAATTTATCATGATTTTGAGATGGATTGAGTATAACCTAACAGAAGATGAATCTAGAATTAATGTAAATAAAGTTGTTTTGATGTTTTCCTTTGAGGGGGGACACAAAGTGAGGCCCATCAGAACATTTACCAAAATCAACTTTTTCCCTTCCTCCATATTGATGAACATGGTTTAGCAACAGTATTATTGGTGAACATGGTTGGTCCAGTTTATCACCTTTCTTCTTAATGGGGTGTGGCTTTCGTTTGGGCTTGCTACTAGTCATTAACCCAGTATGGACAAAAATGTGTTGGGCTAGTCCCTCTTAATCAATTTCAATACCAAAATTTAGTTACAGGCTCATTTGAGAACATCGGCTGGATAGGTGAGGCGTCTTGTCCTCCACAAATCCGGTCATAGTAAAGTGCTCATTCAAGATTTAGAGTTTGGTTTATAATTAAATACTTAAACATAGTAAACTGATTATAACTTTTAATATATAGTACTTCAAAAAATTGTAATTTTGTAAATTGAAGAGATGTTGAAAAATACTTTAATATAAGATCCATTTATAATATAAATAAAAATTTTGTAAATTGAGTTTGGATGACAGTCAAATACTTAAGTATAATAAATTCATTATAACTTTTAATATATACTTTAAAAGATTATAATTTATGTACCATTGAAAAAAATATGAAAATTACTTTAAAACAAGATCCATTTATAATATATTTTAAAATTTATAAAAATCAGTATTTTTTCTATAATCCCTTTTCAGTATTGAACTAATAATATATATATTATCATGGAATAATATTTTGATCAACTAATACGAGAAGAATTTGATCTAGCTAGGATGCATGTTGTTATGGAATATAAATAAGATTGTGACTTTTGATAATACTTATTTCTTACTCCCTCCGTTTTTTTTATTTACTCACTTTACTTTGGGGGAGAACTAAGGAGAAAGTCCAAAACTATAAGAGAGAAGCTGAAAAGGTGGAGACAGAAACTGAAAAGTGTGAAAGATAAACTGAAAAGTGAGTTAAAATATTACAAAGGGGATGACATGGGTGGAAAAAGAGAACAAAGTAGATGAGACATGTTACCAATAATAGAAAAGGCAACAGTGTATAGATTATTCCCTCTGCTTTTTTTGCTACATTGATGGTGCACGGTTTTCAAGACATTATATAACCCTTAATATCTCTTATTTCGTTTAATTAAAAATTATAAAAATTTGATATTATGAATCTACACAACGAGATGAATCTAACAAGACTACACATGACTATATTTTTACATATAAAAAAATCAAAATAATCGGTCAAAGTTAGAGGTTCATTTCCCAAAACAACAATGTAGCAAATAAAAAAAAGCGGAGGGAGTAAAAAGAAACGGACTGAAAAGGAAAGTGTGTAGATTCAAAAGAACTAGAGGGAGTATAATATATATAAAGTATAAGCTACAAATAAATTCAATATCTACTTAAGTAGAATGACTTTCATTGACTGTTAAACTACATATAGTAATTATTAGGAATAAATACCATAGGCGCTAACAAATCAAGCAATCGAAGTTTAATTTGAGGAACTCAACAAACAGGAATAAAGAAATCAAGCAATAAAGAACACACAAGATTAACTAGGAAACCCTTCAAACAAAGGGAGAAACCACAAGTACGCATTAAGACTCTGAATATGAGATGATGATACAAGGAGACAATTTGATATCTCTGGATTCTCTCGTTTGCTCATAGTTCCTATTTCGAATCTCATAAAACTGATGCGTTGAGAAGCGGACGCTCCGTGGTAGCTCCTAGGTCACTCATCTCTGTTTTTCTGTTTTCTTGAACGAACAATCTTCAATCTACTTCATGATTACCATCTCCACAACCAATATACCAAACATTAACTTTTTAATTTTGACTTTTTTTTCTAAACAACCTTTATTTATTAGGCATTCTGTAAAATAACCGTAAATTTTGATAAACAATATACAAAATTAATCAGGGTAATTCACCCTACAGATCTAGATATTTCCTTGTTGTGTTATAATAAGGTTACTAGTCTTATATGCATGTGATACGCGTAAAAACAAATTGAAAGCTAAATTGTCTAATTACATCTATCCAAATCCTTGCTTTTAACAAAATATCGAAGTTAATGAAGTTAATAAATTGCCTTGAGATTTGATAGCATTATTGTGTAATTTGGCCTTATTTTTCTTTTTGTTTTTATAAAAATTGATAAAGATGAGTTTAATTCTTTTTTTATTTGAGATTATATTTATAATGTAGTGTGGACACCAAGTCCTTCCCACTTTCCTTATATAATAAAGACTTTGGATTACTATCTATAATTTAGAGATATCATATCATTGTTTAATTTTTACAAAAAATAAATTAAATAGAGCAGTAGGTGATAGCCAAGTCGTATTGGCATTACCTTCACCCAAAGATTCTCGGATCGATTATCATCCCGTGCAAGAGAGATCTTAAATCTCTCACCCTCCTTACAATGGACTTCAACTTACCTATCTAAAAGAACAAATAATTTCCATATATCATCATCATGCATGTTATCATTTAGATTATAGTTACCTTAAGTTGTAAAACGCTTAAGAGAATAATATTATATATTTCATATGGAATTCCATTTAGTTCTCGTATTCTTTTCTTTTATAATTGTAACATTTTTTACTTTTGCATTTGCTAACATGTAACTTTGACAATTAATTTCTATATAATAAGTAATAATACTGAAAATGTATATTAAAACTAATCCATCAAAATTACATGACAACCGTTTTTTAATTATATATTAGAAAAAAAATTCACATTAATATATAAATAGTACTCCCTCTGTTCCTATTTGTTCTTTCTACTTTGACTTTTTCTATCTCTCAAAAATATTCTAAAGGAATTTTTTGATTTTTACCACCTTATAAAAAGCCCGATTTACACTTTACCACCTTTTTTTTTTTTTTCAATTTTACCACCTTTTAGTTGCCAACTCGCTAAAAATCACCACCTTGACTCAGTTCCGGTGAAGAATCCGGCAAGGGGGCCCCACATAACTGATTTAAGTTTAGTTCCCCCCCTTTTTTTTCCCAAGAGCCTCGATTTTTCATTTCATCTTCATTAAAACCCAACTTCGCTTCCAAATTCCACGAAAATTCTAAAATTCTTTAATGGAAACCTAAATTAAGTTAGGGTTTACCATTTTCGGGGAAATTCGACCTCAATTAAAGGAGAAATTGGAGAATCCGCAACTGCTAAAGATATGATTTCTCAACCCAATTTCATAGTTAGGGTTCTTATTAAATTTTAGGCATTCCTTGATTATTGATTTTTTTGGTAAATTGGGCCCAAATTGGGGCATTTTTTGTTCCATTTATCATCATGCTTGCTCTGGTTCTCATTTATCTTCATTATTATAGGCACATGATGTCTCAAACTTTTTCCCAAAACCACGAAAAGTGCAACTGTGAAATTTCTGCTGCTAGACTGAAATCATGGACCATTGACAACCTAGGGCGAAGATTCATGACTCGCAAGTTGTGGTAACAAGGAACAAATAGAAGGGGGTGTGGTTATTTTAGGTGGATTGATGATGATTAGACAGAGTGGACATGACCACAATTGTCCTCTTGCTGCAAAATTCGAAATAAAGGAGGAGAGAGAGGAGTTTCGTGTTCTGGAATTTTGGGTGAAGTGGAGGAGAGAGAAAGAAAAAGATTCTCTGTAAAAATCAAAGAGGAGAGGAGTTGATGATTTTTACAGTTAGGTTGTTGGAGGAATTGAATAGTTTAGGGAGGGAGATTGAAGGTAATAGATGAAAGCAGAATGGGGAAGGAAGAAAGAGAAAGAAATCGGGGAGAGAGAGAGTCAAAAAGGAGGGAAAAAAATTTTAATCCGTAAATGTGGGCCCCCCTCGCCGGAATTTTGCCCGGAGCACGAGTTATGTGGTGATATTTAGTGAGTTGGCAAGTAAAAGGTGGTAAAATTGAAAAAGAAAAAAATAAAAGGTGGTAAAGTGTAAATCGGACTATTTATAAGGTGGTAAAAATCAAAAAATCCTATTCTAAATAGGAAGTACAAATAAGAATGCAGGGAGTATAATTTTTTTTAACACGGAAAAAGAGCAAATATACTACAAAGGCCCTAAGACTTTAAAGTCAGATAAAAAGATGTCCAAAACAACGACACATAAAACATAAAACATGATAAGCGCCTTAGTTAAAAGCAAAAGGCATAAAAACAAGGCTTGTGAAACTGATCAGCCTAAATGGACCAAGGCTTCTTGACTCTTGAGTGTAATCTTTCATGATGCATGTTTTGTGAGTTAAGTGAATTTTGTTAACTTCCTTCGTATCCTATTCCTAATCTAGCCAACTTGTCAACAATCACATTATAATCTCTTTTAGCATGAAGCATAATCGCAACTCAGTTTTACTTCATTAACTTGACCACATCCTTAATGAGTGCATTTAGTTCATGATGATGAGAAAAGTGCTCAGCTCGATCAATCATAATTTTCAAAGCCTATGCACCCATTCTAGTCCAGCCTCCGGATATTGAAATCCCTTGCAATCGACATGCCTTCACGAATGGTAAGTAGTTCAACAACAGTTGGATTTACAACATGAATTTCATGGAGAAGTTAATGTACTAGGTTCGATCAGGTCTTCTAATAACTCCACCACCACTGGCCTTGTCACAAGCTAGCCTTCCAACAACAATCAATATTGAGCTTGAGGTACCCATGAAGAGGTGGGTTCCACTGAAGCTTAGCAAGAGGGCTTGAAATACTCTGTTTTCCTTTATGTAACACAGTGTTAGTAATCACATAATCCACAAGGAAATTATTAAAAAGGGAACTAGACTAAGCCATGGATACTAGAAAACTGCTTTATTTCTGTATCTCCAAATATGCCAAAGAGCCACTGAGAAGATAACTAACAAGTTTTGATTTTGATTCAAATTGTAAGTTAACCAAGAATGTCAAGCTGAATTAAAGGAAATATAAAGGTTGAAAGAAGATATTTGAAGGAATTTTTGAAAAATTCTTTTCCAAATAAATCTTTGGAATAAGCACCATCCTTAAAAAGATGTAAGTTATCTTCCTCATGAAGAAGACATGTACAACAACAACATATAGAATCAAAATTTGGGGATCCTGGAAGCCAGGGTAGTACCAACAGGGAGAATGGCGTGAACAATGTTCCAAAGGAACATCTTGTATTTATAGGGAACTTTGATTTACCAAAGCCTAGGCCAAGAGATTACAGAATGAGGAGAGTCGACATATGAATCATACGAAGAGGGAGTACAATTAATGATAGTCAAAATTTTTTAAAATTACCATCATTAGTGAGCCTCTATCTGATACTGTCCTCACAAACCTCAAATCTAGAGAGTTTATCATGAATAGCTAAGAGAATATGATTAGGGATAATATAGAAGAGTTGGAAGAGGTGTTCCATGAGCCATTAGAAATACTTCGAGAGACTCTTCAATGAGAAATTGGGTCTGAAATAACATTATTAGGGATTAAGTAAGGAGGACCAACCTCTACTTAGTGGTGAAACCACAAGGAGGTGTCATTGCTATTCCATATATTGATGGTTAGGCCCTGTTTAAGAAAGTCCCTCCCTTTGATGATATCTCTCCATATTGGGGATTGATTTGCATTAGAGAATGCATCTAGGAAATTAGAATTATTAAAATATTTTTATTTAAGGATCTGAACCCAAAGTTTGTTAGGCTAGGTGAGCAATTTCTGACCTAACTTAGCTCTGAAGCAAAGGTTCCAACGTCGAAGGTCCCTGATGCCTAGACCACCAGCCATAATGAGCTGACAAATAGTACTCCAAGAAGTGCAAGCAATTAATGTAATGAGATTTCTTAATTTTGTTCCACGGGAATTTTTTGACATCCTTTTGAAGGGAATCAAGAATACCCACGGGAATAATGTTTGTTTGCATTGCATAAAGGGGATAGATGTTGAGGATTGACTTGATGAGAGTACACCTACCAGCCATATTCAGAAACTTGGCCTGCAAACCCTTTATCTTATCTTTAATTTATTTTTCTCCAAGAGATCAAAGTAATCACTTTTTCGTAGTTTGTTAGGGCAAATGTTAATTAAGTATTTCTCAAATGAAGTTGAGTGGCCACTGCTCCTTTCTCTCCCACCTGTGGCTTGAGACAGAGAGATCCTCTCTCCCCTTACTTATTTCTCTTCTGCATGGATATTTTTTCAAGAATGACTTCGTTGGCAGTGGATATTCAACAGTTCCAGGGTATCTCAATTCGGAGAGGAGGGCCTTATATTTCACATTTATTTTTTGCGGATGATTCACTTTTCTTCTTCAAAGTTACCTCTGAAGATTGCTCTAACATAAAAACCATGATAGAAAGGTTTTGTCGCATATCAGGCCAAATGCTCAGTTTGCAAAAATCTTTTGTCAAATTTAGCCCGAATGTTCCCGGCCCTAAACAAGTGGAATTGAAGGAAATTCTTCGAATGGAAGCGCATGACTCCTTGGGAGTGTATCTTGGAGTATCAGTTGACTTTCAAGAATCTAGAGTCAAGCACTTTACTCCTTTACTCGACAAAATTTCGAGTAAAATTTATACTTGGTAGCACCGAAGCCTGTCTCAATCGACAAAACTAATTATCATCAATTCTATTCTAGTGGAAACTATTATACATCAATTGGCTTTATTTCGCTTCCCGGGCACTATAGTTAACAAGATTGATGGTATGCTGGCAAGGTTCTTTTGGGGGAACTCTAATGTGTAAGGAATTCATTGGAGGCGAAAGCAAATTCTTCATATGCCAAAGGGACTAGGTGGTTTGGGTATTCGCAGTATTAGGGCTTTTAATGATGCTTTATTGGTTAAACAAGTCTGGTGGCTTCAACAAAATCCCCAACTCTTACTTTCCAAGGTTTACTGCGCGCAACATCAGAATCATAATTATCTCCTGGCCCATAATAATAGATCTCCGTCGTGGGACGAGCGTGGTTTGCGTAAGGCGGCTACTACTTTGCAACAACACTGTGTCTGGAAAGTTGGAAATGTCGCAATATTTTAGCTCTTAAGGATCGATGGATTCCGGGGCACACTCCACTAGTAAGGGATGATGTTTGCCTGCATGAAGTCACTAATCTCCAGGTCGCTGATTTAATTCTACCTGGGAATCTTGGATGGGATTTCCAAAAAATCCATCGTTTGTTCGTCCTTATGAGTGCTCGTAAGATTCTATCAATGGAACTTCCCAGTCAATCTCAAGTTCAAGATAAGTTATATTGGCCAATGTTGCAATCTGGTAACTATTCTACCAAATCAGGTTATAACAATAGCAAAAAGATATTTGTAGCATGACAACTCCAATACAGTCACATTTTTTTTCGTACTATTTGGGGTTTGAACATCATGCCAAAATGGAAATTGTTTCTTTGGAAGCTTTGGCATAACAGTTTAGCAACCAAAGAAAATCTCTTTCGTCGGGGTCTTGATGATTCAGATAACTGCCCTATTTGTGTAGGCGAACCCGAATCACGTCAACACCTTTTTAGATTTTGTCCGCTTGCTTTGGAGGCCTGGGACCAACATATGGGATCCATCAACAGCCTTTTTGACAATTCTAAGCTTCCTTTTCAAGAATGGCTCCTTCAGCAAGTGTTGATTTTCCGAGATTCTGAGGGCCCGAATAGCCCCCGTTTGGTTAAGTTTATAGAAGTTATGTGGGCTATTTGGCTCACACGCAACAATCAGGTATTCCGTCAAACTCGAGCCACGCTTGAAGCTCTACATCACCATTTGACTACAAGCAGCCAACAACACAGGACTTTCTCGCAGCCTCATCTAGTCCGCCACCTGCACCAAACAGAGCTGGCAGCTCCCCCGGGGTTTCTTATGGTTATATTTGGTCAACCTCAGCTTGCTTCCCCACAAGTGTTAGTGTGTATTGATGGGAGTTGGGATCGAAACACCAATAGAGGCGCGAGCGCTTGGGTTGCGTGTGCTTCTACCTCTCATCTCAATGCGAAACAAGGACAAAAGATTTTTGCTTCATCAGCACTTCAAGCTGAGGCTAGGGCATGCATGCTTGCTTTGACATGGGCCAGATCGCTATTTGTGGAATGCATATTGGTTTATACGAACTCCGCACAATTGGTTAACAATCTTCTGGCTCCTCATCATCAGCATATAGACATCTCCCACACTATCAAGGATATATGCACCTTGGTGGCTCAATTTCAGTGGTGTCGCATCATGAAAGTAAGTAGACACGAGGTAGCTCCAGCACACGCGTTGGCCCAAATGTGTCGATCTTATGTTTTCCCGTTTGTTTCAATATAGTTTTTCATTTCTTGTACGCTTTCTCGTTGTCAAAAAAATAAAAATAAATGAAGTTGAGTGCTTTAAATGACAATGAGAAGCAAGAGAATTTCTAAGATTATGGCTCATGCTAGCAGGGAGAATTAGGCTAGATTTGTGTGAGTTAAGGTAGAACCTAGAGAGATTACCGAAATCACTAAGAATTCAACCATGCTTATAAAACTTTAAACGTTGTGATATAAAACATCAGTATAAAAACTGTGTCACAGTTCATCTCTATTCTATATGGGAAGAGGGGTAGGACACCAAAAAATAGAAAAAGAAAAAAAAGAAAAAATTAAAATAAGGTGCAACTACCTAATTAATTAAAAAGAAAAAAAGATAAAAAAGCACAAAAAAATCACGCACTTCACAAGATGCCAGCGGTTACTTTCCAAAACTGGATTATCTCAAGTAAATTTTTTTTTAAAGAATATAAATCCCTGATTTAGTGGTAGGAAGTAGAAATTGATTAAAACTTAAATAATTAGTTTCCATCTCTAACTCCTAGAAACCAATTACAGTTACACGCTCCACAATTTTGGAAAGTTCATCATCTTCTACTCTCCATTATCTGCAAACCAAATTAGAAAAATAACGCTGTCAACTGCAAGCCAAGATCAGGTAATTCATATTCTAAAACAAACTGACATTCTTATTATGCTTTGTTCTTCAAAATCTGATTCATAAGTTTTTAATTCAGCGTGTAGTCGATCAAAATAGAGGGATCAAACAACAAACCAAGAGTAAATTAGTAATGACAAGGGAGAAAAAAGTGACAAGGTAATTCTTACTTACTGCTATGCGTTGTTCTACATCTAATTCATAATCGTGATCACAATTGGTGTGCTTTTAATTCAGCGTGTAATCAAACCATACTAAGAGGAGCAACAAACAATCCAAGAGGACGAAGAGCGGAAATTGTTAAAAGGTAACTCTTACTCAATCACATTTTCTTTGTGCTATCAATGTGAAGTTGAGATAATACTTCTCCTAACTGACCTACATGGTTATCCAAATTACGCAATTTTATTTCTAACTCAAATTAAAGTAGAAGAATAACCTTATTGTGCAACTAAAATATAGGGAAAAAAAATACAATTTCTTAAGGAATCAAAATTACAATTGATTTTTTATGAGGGAAATAAAAAAAGAACCCGAATACAATTTCTCCAAACCCAGAAACTCGCAACATTTAACTTCACAATCCTAAAATTATGGGTTAGCATAAATTCTTCGAGGAGATAACTGTGTTCTTCTATGTGGAAACGCTCACCAAATTTACAATACAGAACTATAATTTGTCAAAGAAAAATTAAATATTTTCGTCGATAATTACAGTTTTTTTTTTATATAGAAAAACTATCTTTTCATGGAATACTAATTCGAATCAAACACTGAAAATTTGAACTCGATTTCTGACAATAAGTTAATTACAAATTGCTTTTAAACATTTTGAATCAAACTATATAAATTCTTCAAGGAATCGTATTTCATTTTTCAAGATTACAATGTATGTATCCCCAAATATCAAAACTCAATCTTTTCCGTGAATAAAAAAATCAAATAGTTGGGAGAATTTAATTCATCCAAATTCGAATAGATTTCTAAACAAAAGAATTAAATATCTTCAACCATAATAATCATCCATGAAATCAAATCGGCACTTATCTCTTGCTTTTGCACAACAAGTGAAACCTAGCCACACATATTGGTTCGATTGCGCTGACCCAAAATCTTTCACATGCAAAAACAAAATGATTCAGATTCAAACTCACCTCTAAGCAATATCGAAATTGGCAATGTTTAACACCTCCGAAACCAATTTGTTGTCCCTCCAATTATTGTCTTCGAAGCATTGCCAAATAATGCATTTAAGTTCTTCAATTTTCACTTTAATTCTAAATTTTCTACTTGATTATAGAGGGGATTTGGACACTTCGTCGGTGATGTTGTAGCTAGGAGGAGAGATGATTAGGACTTAGGAGGAAAGAGAGAGTGAGGACTTGAGGAGCAATGGGGCAAGTGATGTTTTAGAAGAAATAAGGATTATAAAGATGTCTTAAAGATATGGACACGTAGAGAATGATTGATTAATCATCTACATATAATTCCATTTGCCTTTGAATTTTTTTAGAAATAAACTACATTAAATAAGAATTATAAATTATGTATTAGAGATATATTCAGGTAAAAAATAATGATATATTTTTTATAAATCATCTTCATATAATATCATTTCCCTTTGAAATTTTCAGAGATAAAAACTACATTGCTAAATTAATTACACACACTCTAAATGTGGGAGGATTACGTTTTCAAATAATTTAATGTAGGAGTAGCTAATAATGAGCTTATTATTATTGTCATCTTCACTTTGATTGTCTTTGTATCTTACGATTGACATGTATTTTCCAATATTATGCTTTTCATGATCTGAATTATTTCATGATCATTTTAAATTTGAAAGAATCGTGATTAGGATTGTTTTGTCCAAATGGGTTATAAACAGACTATTATATAAGGCGGCTCATGGGGGACACCAAAAAAATAAGAAAAGAAAGAAAAAGAAGAATAAAAAGAGAAGGGTAACTGCCCACCATATTTACAAAACAAAATATTCAATTTATCTCTAACTTTCAAAGATAAGTTACACTACAACATCTTCTTCCTCATCAATCATCATTATATTATCTTCTTTATCATTTGCAAACAAAAAACACAACACTGACAACTATAATTCCCCTTTTTAAATTTTCGTAAATAATTTTTGAAGAAAATTATTACTAGAAATATATATGATTTCGCACGCATAGCGTGCATATAAGACTAGTACCAATGTATGCCATCTCTTATGAACCATGGAAAGTGTGGGGAACATGACATATCCATTGATTTAGATCATACGGCGAGTGACATGCATCTTGATGATGTGATGATGATGTGATTGGTTCTATGGTAATGAAAATTGGACGATGATGATGTTTCGGAAGAGCATGGTTATTGGTTAGGGACTAACAAGCAAGGAAAAACAGCCAATAATTAAAAAAAGAAAAGAAAAACATCATGTGTGTAAGTGTGCTTGTCCCAAGCGTGCGAGACAGTAGTGGCAGTTACTCATGCCATTGACACCCAAAAGATCTAACAGATTATTTGCGACAAAAAGAATTCATAAGTATTTTGGTATGACATTTACACTAATTTTGGAAATTCTTAATCAATAGTCTCAGTCCATTAAAGCATGGCAATTGACTTTATTTTACCTATTGAATAACTAATCTAACTTTGAATTGGAATCATTATGAAAAAAGTATTCCAAGCTTGAAAGTATTCTTAGCAATAAGACCAACATCACTTAACACCGTCACCACCTTTACTACCATTAACAACAATGCCACTAACACCATGAACAAGTAATACAACAACAAGGAGTATTGAGGTTCAATATACTCCAAAATCCTACTAGTAAAGATACAAAATTAGTAATCTTCTAAATGGCTCTTTGGCATATTTGGAGATACAGTTTGTACATCTTGTAGATTCCAAAAAAAAAAATTGATCAACGAGAAACTATTGATAAGATGTATAATAATTTTCCAAAACAAAAGACGTCATACCCTGTTAATCCCCCAATGAACAAATAAGTCGCTAAGAGGTAGAAACTATACTATTGAGGTTCCACCGAGGGTTTGATCTTTCTTAGGGCTTAAAAGGAATCAAGTACACAACCCTCCGAAAATCGTTTCACTTAATTATAAGAAGTATAATAGTTTTTAGGGAAATTCTATATGGTGGCCTCCTACTTTGAGTTTTTCTACTTAGTGGCATACTAAAAAAAGTTTTGTACCAAGTGATCTCCTACTTTGGCAAATTATACTTAGTGACCTTACTCCACTTAAAACCTAGCTAACCCATCATTTAAATTAAATTTACTAACCTAGCCCCTAATTAATTATAATTTTAAGGGATAAAAACCCTCCCATTCTCCAATTAAACTCACGCATCCCTTTCCTTTTCACGAATTCTCCACGAAGTGAAACAGGTTTGAAGGACATGAAATGATAAGGTGTGTTCATAAAAGAAATCTTCTTGTTTAGTTTTGTTGGCGGCATGAGAACTTGCCATACGACCCATATGCATATGCATGTGGTACATCACAAAGTATCTGAATTGGTAAGCTGTTAAGATTGCTGTTTCTTTAGTTGATTTCGATCTTAGAGTTGCAGCTGCCATGGCATATTTTGGATTGGATAAACAACAATAAAAGAAAAACAGGGGAGATTTGAGGATGAATCAAATTGGGTTGGTCTTAGATTTCGTCAAAATTGATGAAAAACGAAGGTTATCTTAAAGAAGAAAAAACTGGGAGAAATTGAGACAATAAATAGTACTCCGTCCCAAAAAGGTCTGAACATTTATTGGGACACGTAGTTTAAAGTGATAAGTTGTGGTGTGGACGTGTGGTTATCAAATGTTATTTTATTCAATATACTCCAAAATCCTACTAGTAAGATACAAAATTAGTAATCTTCTAAATGGCTCTTTGGCATATTTGGAGATACAGTCTGTACATCTTGTAGATTCCAAAAAAAAATTGATCAACGAGAAACTATTGATAAGATGTATAATAATTTTCCAAAACAAAAGACGTCATACCCTGTTAATCCCCCCAGTGAACAAATAAGTCGCTAAGATGTAGAAACTATAATATTGAGGTTCCACCGAGGGTTTGATCTTTCTTAGGACTTAAAAGGAATCCAGTACACAACCCTCCGAAAATCGTTTCACTTAATTATAAGATGTATAATAATTTTTAGGGAAATTCTATATGGTGGTTTCTACTTTGAGTTTTTCTACTTAGTGGCAGACTAAAAAAAGTTTTATACCAAGTGACCTCCTACTTTGGCTAATTATACTTAGTGACCTTATAACCAATCATTTAAATTAAATTTACTAACCTAGCCCCTAGTTAATTATAATTTTAAGGGATAAAAACCCTCCCATTCTCCAATTAAACTCACGCATCCCTTTCCTTTTCACGAATTCTCCACGAAGTGAAACAAGTTTGAAGGACATGAAATGATAAGGTGTGTTCATAAAAGAAATCTTATTGTTTAGTTTTGTTGGCGGCATGAGAACTTGCCATACAACCCATATGCATATGCATGTGGTACATCACAAAGTATCTGAATTGGTAAGCTGTTAAGATTGTTGTTTCTTTAGTTGATTTCGATCTTAGAGTTGCAGCTGCCATGGCATATTTTGGATTGGATAAACAACAATTAAAGAAAAACAGGGGAAATTTGAGGATGAATCAAATTGGGTTGGTCTTAGATTTAGTCAAAATTGATGAAAAACGAAGGTTATCTTAAAGAAGAAAAAACTGGGAGAAATTGAGACGGTAAATAGTAATATACTAAGTACTAAATTGGGCAGATGTGAAATAGAAATGGGCAATTATAGTTTTTTTCTCTTTTTTTTTGGGAAATTAAAAACCGACAATTTGTTAGGAAGAATGGTGATTGATGATATAAATGAGTAGATATTCAAAAAATCACACACACAAAGAAGATGAAGATATAGAATGAACAACTATTTTCTCTCTCCTCACAAAGAAGATGATCCTAACTCACGAGGGATGGGTTTTTTTTCTTTTGAGGGAAGAGGGATGGTTTTTTTTTGAATTAGAGTAATTAACTAGGGAGGTTAGGTTAGTAAATTTACTAGCCTTATATGCACGCTATGCGTGCGAGAGTCGTTGTTAAATTTAATTAATTGCATAATTTAAGGTTTGATGCATAATTTAGAATATCTTTTTTTACATAAGTTAAGGTTTGATGTATTTCTAATGCAATTTATTAAGATCACATATCTTATACTTTTACTTACGTCTAATCCTTTATGATAATTTTGTATTTTTATAACGCATTTTATTATTATTTTTGAATATAATATAATCATTTTACAACTATTAAAAATAATATACCTATCTATTTTTAACTCTGTAATCTTTCTAGTATTATCTATTCTAGCATAATTATTATAACACATTAAGATGTTTTTTGATGCAATTTAGAGTGTAGTATTCTTCTGTATTACCTCTATATTCTAGATGCAGTAAATTTGATACATTTTATAAGGAGTAGAATTTGTTCAGTATCACATTTCTTAGCTTTAAAACACTTTCTCTCACTCCTTTGAATCTCCACTCTCTCTAAATCCTCTGCCCTTCTCTATCTTCCTTCCTCCACCACAACAACCACCTTCCACCGTCGTCCAACTTGTCGTCACTTTACTAACACCACCCTATCCAACGCCACCACTCTGTCCAACGCCACCGCCAACCACGATTCGTGCCATCGGCTGGCTACCACCAAAACCGAGGCCTTTCTTCGCTCCACCACCACCACCGGTGCTCCCTCCTCTCTCTTCTCCGAACTCTCATCGCCCTCAAACCACTCCACGCTGCTGCATCATCCGCCCCACCTCCCCCACTTCACGGCTAAACCACCACTTAACCGGTTTGATTTATTTTCTTTTTGCATGTGAAAGATTTTTGGGGCATTTTTGATTAATTTGATTTTGTTTGGGTTTGCTTGATTTGTTGTGAAGAAGCAGGAATAAGTGCCGGCTTAAATTGTTGTGAAAAACGAGGGGATAAAGTAGCGGTTTTTGTACAAAATGAAGGTCTCTTTCGAAAATCATAACACATATGCAGGGTGATTAATTTGTTGGAGTTTTTTTTTTTATAGAGATTCATTATAGTTAGAGATTCATACAGGAAGCAGGGATAAGTAGTTAGTTTACAATTTCTTCATTGAATGTAAATTCTCCTATCTAGCAACTCAATTTTTTGAGACTTTTCACAATCTTACTTTTGATTTTTTTTTTAAAAGAACTTAGTTTTGAATTTTATTTAAATTTGATTTGAGTGCTTGAATATTTCTGGTTATCTCCTAATTTCCCCCAAAAAAAAAAAACGCTTTGCAAATGGGGGTAATTAAGACATACCTCTTCACTGGTTTCTGGTTCACCGTAAGTGCCTTTTTTTTATGATATTTGTTTGAGTAAATTTGGTCATTTACTCTCTCTGATTTTGTCCTGTATAGAATACACACAAAAATCACTATTAATTCATATAATTTATTTGTTGTGAATAATAAAGATTTGTGTTTTAATGTGTTATTTGTTTGTTGTGAAAGAGAAGTAACAAATACCTGTTATTTTGTTGTTGTGCTCATTCAACAATGTTTTGCTTGTATTGGCATGTTGATTACAACGCTTGTGAAAAGTACCTTGTATAAAATGAATGATGTATTTATAAAATGAAATTGTATAAGGATTAATTATGAACAAATCTCTATAATTACCTGATCTTGGTGAAAGTACGGTATTGTGATTTGTGTTTTGGTTATTTTATTGTGTTTTGCAGAGAATTGCAGGGTAGAAGTTAGAGAATAGGAAGGAGAAGTGGAAAAACTGAATATGTAGAGAAACTGTCGTGTTTAGTTGCATTTATTTTCCCCCTTAATTAGGGATTTCATAGGGTTGTTACTTTCTTTTGGATTATCGATGATGTGTGCATTTATTTCGTTTAATTTTTTAAAAATAAAAGAGGAGTTAGTTTTTTTTTTGATGTAATTTTCAATATTTAGTGAGGGCAAAATAGGGTTTCTATATTTTGGTGTCCCCCCTCTCTTCTCATATAGAATAGAGATTTCAAATAATGGATTAGCTAGGTTTTAAGTAGATTAAGGTCACTAAGTATAATTAGCCAAAGTAGGAGGTTACTTGGTATACTTTTGGTTTTTGGCCTGCCACCAAGTAGAAAAACCCAAAATAGAAGGCCACCATGTAGAATTTCCCTAATTTTTATATATATAATACATTTATTAAAAGTCGATGCATAATTATCGAGTATTTTGATCAACAAGAGACTAGAAGTTTAAATCATAACCCTTGGAAATTTTAAAATCTCGCCACTATTACCACCTTCATATTAATAAAATGTCACCTTATGTATTATATACCCCATCTGCTCTAAAATCAATAATACTTTCTCTTTTAAATAAGTTCAGAGCTTCTATATTTAGCTACAAGTTCTTTCTATTACTCTCTTGACGGATTACATGAATTCCTTTATTGTATCACTTTTCTGATTACATGTTTTTTTTTTTAAAAGAAAAAATCGTATGTTCCCATATCATCTCATGTCTTGTAAAACATTATGCATCTTTCCATCACATGAATTCCTTTTTTTTCTATATCCCTCCTAATCACATGCATGAAATTTTCAAATATTGTTCCTCTTTCCATCATCCCATGTCTTCACATGTATACATACAATAATGTCAGTTTGCGTTAAAATCTTGTAAAAACCAGTATGTGAGATTCCAAATTGACTCTTGTTTGCATAAAATAATCGGTTTTTTCACCAAATACCCCTGACAAATAAATTTATTCACCAAATACCCCCACTTTTTTCAAAATTTGGTACCCTGACCTTTAAAAAAATTCACCAGATACCCCTGACATTTCAAAAAATACCAAAAATGCCTTTTTTGGCTAACGGACGTTAGTTCTCCGTTAATTAATTAACTAATTAACCTAAAAACCCATAATTAAACCCTAATTAAACCTAAAAACCTAAAAACTCTAACTAACCCTAAACCTAATTAATCCTAAAACCTAATTAACCCAACCCCCCCTCTTCACCCCAACCCCACCCCCCCCACGCAGCCCCCTCCCCACGCAGGCCCCCGGCGCCTCCCAATCCCTCACTCGCGCGGCGCACTCGTCCCCTCCTCCTCCCTTCTCTCACCCTCCTCCTCACTCTCGTCGGCAACCACATCCCCCTCCTATGACGCGTCCTCCGTTTCTTTCCGGGCAGAAACGACGGTGGGGGAAAGCTTGCGCTCCTCTGTTTCTTTTTGGGCGAAACAATGGTGGGAGAGTGTCGCCTCCTCCGTTTATTTTTGGGCTGAAACGAGGGTGGGAGAGGGGGAGACACGAGATTCGCTTCGAAGGGGTGGGGTGGGGGGGGAGGGAGGCGCGGGATTCGAAGGGGTGAGAGATGGGGAGGGGGACGCGGTGTGGGCGGGGGGTGTGCGGCGGGGAGGGAGGGGGAGGTGGGGCCGGGGGTGGTCGGGAGGGGGAGGCGCGGCGGAGGGGGAGGGGAGGCGTGAGGGAGGTCGAGGGGGAGGGGGCTGCGTGGGGGCGCGGGGAGGGGGAGGGTTGGGGCCGGGGTTGGGTGGTGGGTTGGTGGCTCTAGGGTTGGGGGGTGGGGTTGGGTTAGGGGAGAGAGAGAGTTAGGGTATTTAGGTTTATTTAGGGTTTAGTTAGGTTTAATTAGGGTTTGTTAGGGTTAATTAGGATTTTTTAGGATTAATTAGGGTTAATGACTAACGGAGTTAACTCCGTTAGTCAATAAGGGTATCTGGTGAATTTTTTTAAAGGTCAGGGGTATTTGGTGAATTTTGAAAAAAGTGGGGGTATTTGGTGAATAAATTTATTTGTCAGGGGTATTTGGTGAAAAAACCGTAAAATAATAGCTCACTACTTCAAAAAAAAAAAAAAACAGAAAGAATTTATCATAAAATAACCATAAGTATTTTTTTTTCCAACATATCCTCCAACCTTTTAAAATTTATCATATAACCATGAATTTCTACAAAATTCACCATTGCCTCTAATGACTACCGTTAATTTTTTTTACTAATCCCTAATTTCATTACTAAAACTTGATTATCCTGTATAATACCCATTCACCTTAATTGACAATCACTGAAATATCTTCTATGACCCTTTTTATCTCTCTTCCTCCAACTATCTTCACTTTCTTTTGGCTATAAGTGGTGTTTAATGGTGGTCCATTAGGGTAAATGACTCAAGTATGAAAAACGTAGGGTTTTAAATGATTTTACATATTATTGACTAAAAAAACTAACAATCATTAACCATAAGGTCATATGGCGAACTTTAAAGAAAGTTGGGGGTATATATGGTGGATTTCGAAATGTTGGAGAGTATTTGGTGAAAAATAAAATTACTCAACGGATATTTGGTGAAAAATACAAAAAAAAACTCCCACTGGATTATGGTACATTTATCAAAAATATAATTTTAAAATATAAGAAAAATTCATTTAAAATAGGAAAATAAAGCCAACAATTTCATTTTCTTTAAGGTAGCCAACAAATTTTTTTTTTTATACAAAGAAGTAATATTGTAATCGTTCGAATAAAAAAAGCAAAACCCCTCTACAGTCTAAAACAAAGTGAAAGAAAAGGTGAAGACTTTTAAAAATGAGGAGACCATGAAACTATATTTAACAAAAAAAAAAAATCAGCTTTTGCTTTAATTTCCTGCTTCGAGTTTCACGGCCAACATACAAGAAAGAAGAGCTTAAGCTTTTGTTGCTTTCTGCTTAATGGAGGGTCCTTAACTCAACCTCAACTCTTTCTTTCTCTCTCCTCTCTCTTCTTCAACCTCTGAAATTCTGTAACTCTGTCATCTCCATTATTTCTTCTACATTTCACTCTTACTTGATCTTCAAAACCTACTTAAAAAAACTCTACTTTCTTGCAACAAATCTACCACTCACTTCTTCAATTTTTTTTCCTTCAAGTAAGTTGGTTCTTTCAATTTCTTCTGCATTTATCTTTCATGGGTTAGAATTATTTTTTTTGTTTATATTCTGTTGAGATCTCTCTTGTTTATGGGTTAATATTTCTTGTTTTTTTTATTTGAAGTTTTTCTTGTCTTTTTTATTTTACTGGTATGAAATTGTCTGTTTGTGAGAAATTTTTATTTTTTTTTATTTTTTTGCTTTTCTCTCTTTTTTTTTTTTTCCTAAGGAAAACTAAAAAACAACAATATATAGTCAATTTTTCTCCTTACTTTTGAAAATCTCATTTCTGCTGTTGCTGAAAACAGTCAAGCAGTAGCTTTATGTTTATGTATGTTTTTTCTTGATTTTGTGGAAATTTGGAGGTGTTAACTTTTTGTGGGAATATCCTCATGCAGCAGAACTTTCTTTTTATTCTAACAATTTTTTTTTTCAATTTTTGTTGAATTTAAGAATTTTCAGATGCCCTTTCTGTAAATTTCATACTTGACTCAGTGAATGTGTATGCAATTCTTAATTTATTTTTTTTACTTTTTAATTTTTGTTTTTATCAGATTTGTTGATTACTGTGCCCTTTTTTTTTTTTTGAGATACTCAATATAATATGTACAGGATGCTAGTCTATGTTTTCCTTAAAAATGATTACAACTTTATTTAATGTATTTGGATAAATGATAAATGGAGGGATGGTGATGGAATTTATTTACCAGTAACCATCTTTCTTTAAACGAGTAACAACTTGTGGATTTAAAAGTAATCTTCTTTCTACAGATGTTTCCTTTATGTATTTTTTTGCATGAAATTGTCTCACTTTTCTTTTCTTTTTGTAACTAAAAACGTACTCTATATACTAAGAATTGAAGATGAAAGTTGAACAAAATGTCCAAATATGGTGGATTTAGAAGTTTGGTATGGAATTTTAATCCATAGTTTCATGCTTTGTTGTAAATTTTTGTAGGTTTTAAGGAGTAAAATCAGTTGGGGTAAAATTTGGGAAGTTGATATAAGAGGATTCTCTTAAGAACTAAAATTTGATGTCTCCCCCATTATTGGGTCTTGAGGGGGGAGGGCAAAGCAATGACCATCCATTGATGCCTTCTCCCACGTGTGCGGAATCAGGACTGAAAGAGCTCAACTATTTCGGGCTGTCAGATTGTTCATCTGTTGATAGCTCCAATGTATCGAGCTTGTCCGAGGAGAACAAGGACAGCCTGAACCTGAACTTTAAAGCTACTGAGCTGAGGCTTGGACTTCCTGGGTCCCAGTCTCCAGAAAGAGACTCCGATCTCTGCCTGTTGAGCGCCTCGAAGCTTGATGAGAAGCCACTGTTCCCTTTGACTCCTTTGAAGGACGGCATCTCTTCATCTTCACAAAAGGCTGCTGTCTCTGGAAGTAAAAGAGGCTTCTCTGATACTGAAGCCAAGTGGACGTTCAAGTCTAACGGGCTTGATTCTGATGCTCCAAAACCAGGGGCTCAGGGGAAGCTTCCAACTAAGGATGGCATGAATGTGATGCTATCATCTAGGCCTGGGGCGCCTCAAGCCCCTCCGAAGAGTGGGGCCCCACAAGCTCCTACAGAGGCTTTGGGGGAACTGCCAAGTTCCAACAGTGGCAATAGTGCTCCGGCTGCTAAGTAAGTGTGGGTATTGGTTTAGTATTTTTATGATTTTTGAAGTGATTATATGCAATGGTTACTAAAAGCTGTTGTTTGCTTTAATGACAGGGCACAAGTTGTTGGTTGGCCTCCTATTCGGTCGTTCCGGAAAAACACATTGGCCACCACTTCGAAGAAGACTGATCCACTTTTTGTTAAGGTTAGCATGGACGGTGCTCCGTATCTGAGGAAGGTTGATCTTAGAGCTTATGCTACTTATCAAGAACTTTCTTCTGGCCTTGAGAAGATGTTTAGTTGCTTCACTCTAGGTAAGCTTTCATGACCCACAACCATGATCATTTTACCTTTGCTTGTGCCATTAAAGATACCTTTGTTTACAATATTGTGTTGGTTCTTGAACCTCGTATATCATAAAGAGGATTAGTTCAGATTTCAAATGTTCTCAGGTCAATGTGGTTCAAACATGAGTGAGACAAAATTGAGAGATTTCCTGCATGGATCAGAATATGTTCTCACCTACGAGGACAAGGATGGTGACTGGATGCTTGTTGGAGATGTCCCATGGGAGTAAGTTTCATCCACTATATAATTTCGCCATTCCTCACTGTTTTTTGACAGCTTCACAGCACCTGAAGTAATTGATGAACTGTGAGTGAGCTCTGTTGCTGTAACTTTGATGGTTTTCCTAAGGACTCAAACATTTGTAAATTAGTGCGCATAATTGAGTTCACATAGTTCAGATAATTTTAAACTTGAAACTCTGTTTAGGATATCTGATATTTAGGTGTAGCTATATCATTTAATACCCTTATGGCCCATTTGGTAGGCGGTACTAGATGACATTATTGGGGAATACTGTGATGCGAGCATGGGAAGGTTTTCATCTTTGTCTTAAGAATTTCTTTTGCATGGCTTCTTACTTTGTTGCATAAGAACTTCATACAAATCATCTTTTCCTCTTTTTGTACTAGAAATGCCAGCAAACCCAATTTTATAACTACAACCTAATCTTTGTAACTCAGGCGTGTGTGTGCGCGCACTCTTCACCTTTACGGAATAGCTTTTATGTCTTTCCATTTCTATAATATCTGCTGTCCGTTTCTATTTTCATGCAGTATAGCCTCCATATGACGGGTATAGTATGTTTTCGAAGATACATGAGCATTCAGGTGTTTCATTTGAATCATTTCATATATTATCTGTTACCTAAGGGCTGAAAACCATCTAATGGACTCTATCCTTTCCTTTTCCCACCTCCAGAGAAGATGACCAAGTTACTATCTTTGAAACTCTGATGATATAATCTTTTTATAGACCATATGAGATCTGCAGTAGTTTGAGTATGAAGCTTGACACCATAGAGCATGTTTTATCCATTAGGAGGAACCGAGAAAGAAAGTGAAAAATGTTGAGCATCTCATAAACAAACCTTGCTGGCTGCATCTCTTCAAAGTTGCTGATCTCATATACACTTTTTGGGTTGTAGATACCAACGTGATAAATTCTCCTATTTCTTACTCTTTACGGCCCATTTGGTAGCTGGTAATAAATGGTGGTAATGGCAATGAATTTACATGTACGCGAAGAATGTATCGTGCCAGACTGCCAGTGCCTATGGTAATGAAACTTCATTCCCAAACATGTGACTTATTTCTAAATTCCAATCACCACGAACACCTCCACATGGATGCTAATGAAAATTACTAAAGAATGTGCAGTATTTGGGGATGAATAGCATTACCGTGGACATTGACATAAAATTTTCTTCACAAAATTACATATGAAGTCATGACTCATACCATCAATTATTGTTGTCCACCAAATGGGCTCTTAAAGGTAAGAGTGAGGTGAGGACATACATTAATGTGCATTTACATGCACGCATGGACATATGGATGTGGGGCTGAAACCTAGCTTAACTGTTCAACTAGCAGAGGACTTCTAACACCTTGGTGGTAAACTCTGTTTCTAATCTGATTTGCTTAGGCAGATCTAAAGAACAGTGAAAATTGATACAGTTGATTAACTTTGTAATAGTACTAGAAACACCTTCCATCCCAAATTTATCCACACAACTTCTTAAATGATACTATGTCGCAAACTAAACTTTACAATTTACTTCTTGAGTTAAAACAACAACTAATATTAGTATATGTTTTTACTCTTCTTTCTCCATTAAATCAGTCCTTCACCTGACTTCCAACGTTTCTGTAGAATTTGTTTCTTTCTCTATCTACTTTGGAATTTATAATTCTAATTTTAGTCTTATACTACTACTCTTAGTCTCTGTCAAACCTAAGTCTGCAGAGATTATTCTGGGAAAAGGAGAGTAATATTCTGACATTATGAACTGGTGTTTTTAATTTTTTTGCAGGATGTTCATTGACTCATGCAAGAGATTGAAAATTATGAAGGGTTCTGATGCAATTGGCCTAGGTGTGTATGTTTTATCTTACGAACTTTTTTGTTAACTACCATTTTTAACTAATTTCCCCCGCCTTAAGTCTCAAGATCAAACCATAGGCTGAAGCATGGGGCCCCATTCCCATTGAGTAGTGATTTGAACATTTAACTCTTTCAACCACTTTAAGCAAGGAATGTTCACTAAGCTAAAAGCTCATCTACCGCTTAAGTAATTGTGCTACAGCCATGACCCATTGGACTTCTAGGATGACGTATCTTGGCAGTCCTCTTGTATCTGGAAAGCATAATACCTATGGTTGTGCTCATATCTCATTGAGAATTAGTCCTAATCATTGAGAATTAGTCCTACTTTTTCTGGAAGGCGATGTTTTTGTTGGGATATGTAGATTAAGGTAGAAAACAAAAATTAGATTCCCAATCTAATAGGTGGTTGTGATAATGTGGGTTTCTATTGTGTGGGGTCTTCATGTAAGTTGGTGAGATATGACATAAAAGGCTTTTTGCTTCATTGTTACTTCGACTCTTCCTTATGGATATACTTAACATGTGGTTTTGGTCTGAGACATGCCAATTTAACCATAAAATTGGGATTCAGCCTTTCAGGGAAAATGTTATCCCCATCTCAGAAATGAGAGATTTCTTTAAACATCCTTTCACATGTAAATAAAATAATAAAGAGGAGTAATACCTTTGTCATATAGTGCAATTCTCACAAAGAGTTTCTATGTTTAATGTTTTATTTCCTCTGTTTCTCTAGACTTGCAATAGTTTGACTCGCTTGCTTGCCAACACACAACTTTGACCATTAATATCTTCAAGTAATTTGAAGTTAAAATTATATAAATGTTACTATTTGTAAAATATGAGTTGAGACAAATCCAATAATATTTTACATAACAACATTTGTTTATAAAGAAAATGGTTTAAGTGGAGTACGTTAAGAGTGCAATGTCTAAGTTGTGACAATTTAAAGGAAACAGAGGAAGTAACTATAGCCTCTTAAGGGTGAAATAAATTCCAATCCTGAAGATGGATGCATCACGACCCGGGTTTCATATCCGCTCCTCTAGAACTACCTTTTTCCTATCCAAGTACTCCATGTTCTAATACTTCTATAGTGTGAGTAACATGGTATTCAATTTCTTAAGAGGGAGAAGATATTGGCATTTCCAAGAGTGTTTCAAGAATAAAGACTTGGAAATTTCTTTTCTCATTGCCTCACCAACTAAACAAGTTTCACATGCCTTGTGTATTTTTACAGCTCCAAGAGCCATGGAAAAATCTAAGAGCCGGAACTAGTGATGAAGCAGAAGACGCCCTTTGAAGTTATTCAGTGGGGGATTTCAACGAGGATAGCTGTGGTTCCATGGAATAGCTTCAATGTGGGTTGTACTTTTCGTGCATCAAAGTACATGGTGTCTTTCTTATCTTATCGTATCCCTTACTGTCTTTGTGTAAAAGCTTATGGTTTTATTCTATGAACTTCAGTTAACATCTTCAAGACAGCCTAGACATTCTGTTTTCAAGATGAGAGTGTATGTTAGGGGAACCTTTAGTTGATTTGTGTGTTGAACAACTATTACCATATGGGGTCTTAAATTATTAATTGTATTGTCAATTGTGATTATGAAAGTAGTTAGTTTTTTATTTATTTTCTATTTTGGTGCTAATGAAGGGTAAGCCCCGGCCACAAGGACATATCATTTATCCATGGCTGCAACGCTCCTAGCGACTAGCATCCTCATCTGAAATTCTACGAAGATCTAAAGGGGCGCGATGAATTTTTCTGAAGATAATTTTGCGACCCGCGCCTTGGTTTGCAAGCCAGTCTGTTGTCCTATTTCCCTCTTTGTAAATAAGAACAATGGCTACTTCCCTCATAGATCCTGTACTATCAAAGTCCTGTACTTATTGATGATATAGTAGCGCTTTCACCCCGCATGAAAGAGATCTTTTTTCAGGAGCTGAAAACAGGCAAGGTCATCCGTTTCTACAACTATCTTGCAAATTCCCAGTTGTCTTTCCAGCTCCAAAAGGGAATTGTAAGTATGTTTAATTCTAATGGTTAATTCTAAAACATTAATTCTCTTCAAAAATAATTGGTAAATAAAAAAAATTCTAAAACATTACTTAGTCAAAGAGAGTATTACTTAGTAGTTTAATTAGTTTTTGTAAGTATGTTGCTTGTAATAGAAGCGTTATTGTCTTTAACCACAACTTATCCCTTTAATTAGCCTCCCCCCTCTCTTGTGGAAAAATATTAGAAAACCTAGCCTCCCCCCTCTCTCTTTCTCTCTCAAACCCTAGCATACCCTACCCCTTCTTCATCAGTTAGGGGCTGCCATGGATGATTTTATCCATGGTAAGCCCCTTTTCCCCTTTTATTTTTAGTTTTTAATTCATTTTCTTGTTTTGTTTAATAAATTAGTCTCTCTTTATGAGATCTTTTCAAACCTTGTTATGGGGTTTTTAGTTTCTGTTTTGGAAATCTCCTTCTCCCCTATGGGAGTTATGAGTATGGTTTTTTTGTTTTTAGGTATGAGAAATTATTCTCATTGGTTGAAATTCGAGACTCAACATGAAGGTATTAGAATCTCGGATGCGGTCAACATGACTTGGTCAATAATGTTCTTCCAAAACTACATCAGAATGATAGACTTCCTCATCAATAGCTGCTTGATTCAGCAAATACAAGGGGGCTGCACTGTATTGCTCGATCTGGTTCATTGTAGTTCCTTCGAAGACGAATTTGATTTAGTCTTGTTTAATTGTATCTTGTTTTTCTTTAATTCCTATTGTAGATGCCGTTTGACATTCAATTAATGAATTTTCTCTTTCAAAAAAAAAAAAAGTATGTTGCTTGTAAGTTAGTTCAACTTGGCCTAGACGTCTGGTGGAAAAAAGAGAACCTTCCAACTTTCAATCCTCATTAGTCATTAGGGGCACTTTGGGGGAGGGGGTCCCCTTTCCCTTGCCCCCTCTCCCAAAGTGCCTAAGAATGCCCGCCTATGCATTTTTATTTTTTTTGTTTCAAAGAGTAAGGTTGAATGAAACTATTCGAAAATTTGATTTGATATTTGATTGAAAAGTAAGGTATTCAAATTTGGTTATTTTATTAGTTTGGTTACTTGATCCAAAAGTTTGGATATCAAGTATGTATACGAGTATCATTTTAAAAACTTTTGGGCACCTGTTAATTGAACAATTCATATTTTTCTTCCTTTCCTTTCCTTTTTAGATTGTTTTCTCTAGGCTCCAACTTCCTAAATTATTCAAAACTTTGCATTTTGATTTTGAATTAATAGTATTTTTTCTTGGTAATTAAATCGTGATTATGTTACTAACTAACATTTAGTCCTTTCAAAAAAACATTTAATGATCTTATAATTAGATTTTTTATTTCTGTTATTGGATCTGGGGGTTACTCGAAAATTCAGATACCAAAAAGGAAAATACAAAAATCAGATATGGACATATGGTATTGATGAAGACTGTTATTGGGTATCAACTATCAAGTAGTACTTGATCCCATATTGATATGGGTTCGGGTGCCTAACGAGCCATGCGCAAACCTGTTAGGAGTGCTACAATACATTGATGTGCTGGCCACTTTTGGGCTACTATTTAACTTTAAGATCACATAATGATTATTATTCTCCTGTTGGGCTATTACTTAACTTTAAGATTACATAATGATTATTATTCCATTATCTTAATCAATGATATGACTATATAACCCACTAAGAGAAAAGAAGTGCTATATGTTGACAGACAACATCAGTTAAAATCTGTATCTACTGTTTTCTTTGTTTTTTCAGAAGGATAAACCAATTTCAAAGAGTGGATAAATCCTCCACAAAATTTAAGTTAAAAACTACTTATTTCATTTAAGAAATGGAATGGATCACGCCAATTTTTTGTTTGTCATACCTTATATTGATTGTATTTTTGTTAGGTAATATAACATCATCTTATAGACTTTATAGAGGTGAACACCAAAAAAACCCTTGGGTCTAATAGTATGCTTCCTATCTCCCACATGGGAAACAAAGGTTCAAATCTTGGTGGAAGCAAAAAATTTCAATGTTGTGGGGAAGGGGGGGGGGGATTGGGGCTTGTTGGGTCTCTGGGTGAGTAACCCTATGCGAGGGCAGCCCAGAGGAAATTCTTCTTACTACGGGGTTCCTGAAAGGGGGCCAAAAAAAAAGGTAAACACAAAAAAAAAAAAAAAAAAAGACTTATACAGGTAAAAAAATAGTAGTGGCTTTTTCAACACACGAAATTATTGAAAGTTTGACATTCTTGGACTATTAATTTAAGTCAAACTATTGCTCTGATCACAATATAACTATAAACTAGTATTTGGACCCGGGCGTTACCTCGGGTGATACTTTTTTCTGAACTTTATACGCATTTTTTATATTCGCATTAAATATAATAAAAAAACTCAACATTTAAAAGGTACAAATGTAATAATGTGGACATTTAAAACATGATTAGAAGTTGGTTGAGATGGTAATTGTGCTATGTATAATAGCCAGATGTCATGGGTTCAAATCTTGCTGGAAGCATATTCATTTTTGTTAATTGACATGACATATGTACACATTGGACAATTCTAGTGGATTAAGAGAGGTGCCACGTAGCATGCATACTTTGTTAGACATGCCTTTTAATATATTACTCCCTCTGTCCCAAAATATAGTTCCCATTTTCCTTTTTTCACGGTAATTTATGCAAGTAGAATCTAAGAGGAATATTAAAGATATTTTGTTTATTTAAATAAATGTTGTATGAGAAAATATGATGTTAGGAGAGAGAATGGAGAATAATTGGTGAAAGAGCATTAATTGTAACACTTGGGTTGAATAAACAAAGCAAAAAACAAAATTCAAGAAGCAAATAAATGATGGGACACGGGTTTTCTAGACAAATTACGGAAAAATGTGGAACTAAATATGAAAATGGAAACTATATTGTCGGACACCCAAAATGAAAATGGGAACTATATTTTGGGACGGAGGGAGTAGTATAGATTTCTAGAATGTTAAATGTAAGGACTAGAAGCTGAAGCATAAACAATATTAAAAAAAAAAAACCTAAGGTGCGAAAGTTAAAGACAATAACAAGTAATATACCTAAAAAACGTAACACCTCGTTGTATGAGGAAGTCGTGACATTGGAGTTGTGGATGGCAATGGGTAGGGTAAGGTTAGACCTTTATCCATACCCTAATTTTTAGATGTAGATCTATACCATATCCATAGGGTAAAAAATTTTAGGACCCTTATTACCCGCACCTATAGGGTCCGATAGGGTATGAGTAGGGTCTAGGGTACATAATGGGTCCAATATAAAAAAAAAATTCCGCTCATATATTCACATGTATATATAATTGTTAAGCATAATTCAACATATAAAGCTGTCAATGAGCACAAAAAATAATATATTACATAGGAATACATAGTTTCTCCACATCCTAAAAGTCTCATACATCCAAATATAAATAAAGAAAATAGTTTAGAGCGAGAGAGTGAGATGGTAAGATGAAACTGTGAGAGTGCCACTAGGGTAAGGGATTGATGATTTTATTTTGACTGGAAGAGTTTTTTATATCTGTTACATATTAAAAATCTATAATTATTATCAATTTAAAAATATAAAACATAAGTATTTTAGTTTGGGAGGATCTATGGGTAGGGTCGGGGTATTTGAGAAGTGGATCTTTACCCGATAGTATCAAGACCCATATCCTACCCTTACCCATAGGGTTCAAAAAATTTAAGGTAGGGTCTGGACAGGTCCAATTAGGGTCATGGATTCATTGCCATTTAATTGGAGTGTCCGCTCCATTATGAAAGGAGTGTCCTCTGCTGTCGTGTGAGAAGCTAGCATATTCTAGCATATAAGAAGACCTAGAACTAACTAACTAGGAATATGCAAAATGTCAAAAAAACTAGGAATAAGCAAATTATATTATCCTTGAACTAATTTCAATTAAATAGGAAATGAAACACTAAAATAGTAAACCATTTAGGACATGGAAAATAAACCAAATTTCAATTCTTCTTGGCCTGATATTGGGCTTGGACAACTATGAGTCTATGACAGGATAACAATGCGTCTAATGACTTTTAGTTAATTGTAAGATGACCTTATAAATGAGGGATGGTAAATTCATCTAGTGATTGCCCAAAAAAATCGAATTCTAGTGATTGACGGAAGTAAAGAGTGTGTTTCTTCATCATGAGCGGGCTATACCAAGGTTTTGCATTAAGGCCTTTCATAGTTTATAAGCGTGATTAATGATTAAGTTGGGTCTATGGAAGATGAACTGATGAAGTGACCGTGATATATGTTGTGTGCGGATGATATTGTTGATAGAGTATACAATTATTCTTGGGGCTTCAACCATCAATTTATATATAGTGTTTATAATACAGACCTAAGACTATGAAAAGTCCCTTCTATCCTTTTACATACAACATTATTCTAATAAATTGTTCCCCTGACATGGTATTGGAGGCAGCGTGATGACATAAATGTCACGGGTTCAAATTTCATCCCTGATTTAGCGCCAAGTATGAGATATTGGGCATGTATTGAAGGATCATATTAAGAAGATGGGTGTAGCATAGATATTTTATACAGTGGACTGCAATATCTATGAGAAGGATCATAGAGTAAAGTTAATTTCAGCATCAAGTGGGGAAGTAATAATGAATGCTAACCAATTCTGGGTTGTTATTGATGAATGATGATTTATGTTCATTAAGCTGCCACATCTCCTTGTACTTCACTCTTCACAGACTGTTAACATTTGAAGTACAATTGCTTGTATTTGCATATACAAAATGTGGATGTGGAGAGTGATAAAGACCTTTTGGTACCAAAAACGAAGTACTAAATGCATGTACATTACCAAAATTAATGAGTTTGAAGCTGCCACATCTTATACTTCATTGCCTGATGCTAATATTAATTGGTTCCACGTAAAATTCCTTAAAAGTTATCAATAGTTTTCTAGTAATTGCTTAAAAATTACTACTATAGATGATAAAATGATGACCATCTATTTCATCATGATCACAATGAGAGAGATTATTTATGCGCCAATGACATTGAATGCTCCATATATAGTACAACCAGCTGTAGGAAATAGTAATGTTTGCTTATTCCTCCACGCGTTCTTTCCGTAATCACACCCTTAAGCCTACTCTTCTTGTTGTAATTTTATTGAAACAACCCGTAAGTGGGTGCATTGTTCCCCAAACCACAACAAAATAAAAATGTTGATAAAAACCATCCTTATTTTCTTAATGATCTATTCCCATGACCATCCTATTACATTAATTAGCTAATTAACAACTAAAAGTTTGGATTATGAGTGTACATAATTTTTGGACTCGTACTACTCTTTTCATCCTATTGATAAAAGTTAGGCAAAATTGGCATCAACACCCGGAACTATAGCTCAAGTGTACCCATACCACCAACTATGACTAGTAGCCTAAACACCGCCAACTACGAGGTGGGGTGCAGTCTGTACTATAAAAACCCACCATCTTCGGCATCTTTTTAGGCTTCCGACCTCATTTATGGTACGGAATGCACCCCGCCCCATAGTTGGTGGTGTTTATGCTATAGTCGTAGTTGCTGGTGTTGGGGTGCACCCGAGCTATAGTTCAGGGTGTTGAGGTCAATTTTGCCTAAAAGTTACTATTGTTCTCAATACTTTACTTTAAACACTAAGGAAATTCCAAAATCCTCTATATATTTCAAAAATATCAAAAAATGTATGTGCCTATTGAAGGCCTCTTGGTCTAGTGGTACTACCCATTGATATCCCAAGGGAAGACTATGGATCAAATCCTCACAGCCCTAGCTTGAGGTGGCGAAGTGAGGACGTACGAGGGTTGTTTTGGGCCTTGGGTCGAGACCTGAGGTAGGATATACTACTTCCGTTTCTTAATAAATGCAACACTTTCCTTATTTGGAATAGTCACAATAAGTGCAACCAAGCTCAAAATGATAAAAAAAGTTCAATATTATTACAAATATGCTACCAAAAAGTAAGAAGGGACCACAACTTTTTTGTTTCATCACTTGAATTACTCTACTTTATTATGGTCCCAACTTTCTCTCTCTACATTCTTTGGTATTCCCCTACTTTCTCTATGTTGCACTTATTAAGAAACGGAGGAAGTATTAACCTAACAAACATCCTTGCTTGTACTTCGTCCAACAACAACAAGAAGAAAATCAAGAAAAATGCGCTTAGGGTTGGAAATTTAATTTTGTCCATTTTCCCCATTTCTAGAGCCACTATATTTATTATCACTCTGCAAAAGTCATTATCCTTGGGCCATGTTTTTTTTTGGTGTAGAGAGAGCTACAGCCTACAAGGACAATTGATGTAGATGAGATTTGATCCAAGGTATTGTGTCTCACCTCCCAAGACTTTAACCAACTAAGTTAGTTAATATCCATTGAGCATGTCATGTTATAGTACACATGTAAAGTTGGTACTTTAAATCATGATCAATTATCTGCCTTGGCAATTTAAAGGGGGATTGTTAAACGTCGCCCCAAAATTACTTAAAATCACCCCAAGTCCACTTTTAATAGACTATTTTGCCCTTCTCTTCTTTCCACCACCCCCGCCCCCGCACCACCTGCCACCACTTGCACCACCAGCCACCACCTGCCGCCACTTACACCACCAGCCACCACCCATCACCTCTACCTTCCACCGCCAACAGCCACCTCCTCCACCAGCTTGACCGCAAATTTTTTTTTTTATTGGGCGATGGAAGGATAACGTCTGGCCAGGACGTTCCTTCCATGGCCCTAACGACTGGCCTTGACGTTAGGGCCATGGGAGGAACTTCCGGCCGACGTTCCTCCCATGCCCTAACGTCCAGACCAGACGTTAGGGCCATGGGAGGAACGTCCTGGCCAGACGTTCCTCTTCCATCGCCCAATTAAAAAAAAAAATCCGCAGTCAAGCTAGCAAGAATCCTCTGCAATTGATTTGATTTCCCTCCTTCGATTTCCTCTGCAATTGATGCGATTTCCTTCCTTCGATGTTTAAGGGGTTGAAGAATCAATGGGGGTGGTGGTGGCAGGAGGTGGATGGTGGTGGAGTGAGGTTGTTTTTTTTTTTTAATTGGGCGATGGAAGGATAACGTCTGGCCAAGACGTTCCTCCCATGGCCCTAACGTCTGGCCTGGACGTTAGGGTCATGGGAGGAACGTCTGGCCAGGAAGTTCCTCCCATGGCCTAACGTCCAGGCCAGACGTTAGGGCCATGGAAGGAACGTTCTGGCCAGACGTTATCCTTCCATCGCCTAATTAAAAAAAAAAATTCTCTCCGGGGTGGTGTGAGTGGTGGATAGTGGTGGGGTGAGGTGGCAGGAGATAGATGGTTGTGGAGTGAGTGGCAGGAGATGGATGGTGGTGGGTGGTGGTTTAGGGAAAAAGAAAGAAAAGGATAGAAATGTAATTTTAACTTTTTTTGGAGCGATTTTAAATAATTTCTGGACGACGTTTAGAAGTTCGGATTTAAAGCCGTCAAAATTCAGAATAGTGTTATTTAATAGAGCAACAACCATATTGGCCCGCTAATATGTCTGCAATTAGAAGCACATACAGAAGTTTGAACCTCAAGTTTTATCACTCTTGTAACGTTTTGTTGGTTAGCTGAACACCATTAATTAAAACCAATTTTCTTGTACTTCAACTTTATCTTTCTCCTACGTAGATTAGAAAGATGTCTAACAGTGACAATGAATGATTCTTTTTTTTTCCTTCTTACATAGATGTTGAGTTATAAGATCAGAATTAGCGATTATGTTATTTTGTTATTATGTAAGCGTAGCTTTTTTTTCGGAGATGTACTTGTAGCTTCGTCATAGAGAATACATATTACTTCCTCTGTATTTTTCTTTATCTTTCTTACTTTTATAGTGCGCGTTTGTCAATGCGCTTCTTTGACTTTAAATATCTTTTATTACATATTAGTAAAAATTATAACGATTGGATATTAGTAATAAAGTACTTATTGAAACTAATCAATCAATACCGCACATGACTATAAGTTTTCTTATATATAGAGATGAATTTAAAAGATCATCTCTAATAGTTGTGAATAGTGTCAAAATTCCAAGTGAGAAAAACAAAAAATTCAGAGGGAGTATGAATTATGACTTATGAGATTAACGACAACTAAACGGAATTCACTTTAGAAGTGCTATCATGTAGAAAACCTAAAAGTTGGGTGCTACCAAGCATAAAAAAATTTAAGAAGTGTTACAATGTAGAAAACCTAAAAGTTGGGGGCTATCATGTAGAATTTCCCTATTTCTTTTACATTGGTATGAACTATAAAGGTATTAATTCATAAGAAGGTACATATTCATTGGTTAAATTTTTTTGCTAGTGGAAAATATATTAATCTATATTAGCCTATAATTTTCTAATGTAGTGTGTTCTAGTATAAAGCCGCAAATAGGGTTAAGGAAATTTGCACTCATCATTATTAATGTTCGAGGGGACAAAATCATAGCGATTTCCATTGGTTTGTAATAACTTTTGGTAAAATATAAGGCCAATGGAATGCAACTTTTCTATCCTCTCATGATGTTTACACTAAAGGCAAAACAAAGCATTTGAATCATCTTCGGGTGAGGAGGGTGAATAATTGAGATTCATTTCACTTGGCAATAAAGATAAATATGGATCCCTCACCCAAAAAAAAAAAAACAAAGCCAAATAGGGATTCATGCTTCCCAGAATTAAAAATCGCATATTCACATCAAATAACTTGTGAATTTCATACCATATGATTGGAAACTTTAGCATTAATGGGGCGTTGGTTGGTCGAGATTCTAAGCATTTATTGAGTATCCTAGCTAAGACATGTGGTCTAATAATGGCAAACACCTTAATCACTAGTTAATGGAGAAACCTACTTTTGATTAATTGATATATTTGTGCTAATGTTCTTGGTCTCTTTAATTTGATTGGTCTCTCTTTTACAATGAAAATTTTAACTACAGCCTACTAACACAACGCTATATTCATCAGATTGAACTATATATCATTAATCAGTGAAGATGGAACCGTGTAGATAAAGGTGAATGATCTAATGAACAACCACAAGCGAATTTATATCTTAAAAAGCAGATTATAACTAAGTGAAAAAAGTCAACCAAAAATTGAGTGCTTCAATTTTTTTTAGTAAGATCAAGCAGTGTTTAAGATTGTAGAATTGAATGCTTTCTATTTATAATCCTCTACCACAGCGTCAATTTCACATGGTCAAACAATTGAAAAGGCGATGATGCAATTTACGAGGGAATAGATATAGCATGCTGCAATGATAATTGGTAAATGAAATTTTCATACCATAAAATCAAGAATGTTCCCATTTTCATGTCGAACCATAGCCCAATGATACTCGGACTCTATCTATCTCAATAGAAGTGAATATCCTACAAATTAGAAGTTTGGTGCTCAACATAGAAACTACGGATCCATTATGAAAGAGGAATGTAATAAACCAAAAGTTGGCTGAAGTCCATAAAATATGCAAAGAAACTAAAAGATATCGTATTAAAGTCAAAGAACTAGTCGGCTAAAAAGCAAGATTGGGTAATATATTGTGACTTTGTTGAAGTGTTTTTAACCCTATAAGAAAATTAATCCAACCTCTATAGACTTAGACAAAAAGAAAAGATCCTTTAAAGTTGAGTCGACTTGAATCCAACCCGCGTACGAGCTTATATCACTAGCACACCTAGTGACCTAGGTGGCAAGTGGTAGTATTATCCTTGCTTTCTCCATTAGTCGGCGTCGGCAAGATTGTGAGAATTGTGCAATGCGGGTAATGTGCGTGATCCCTATCCATGTGCACATATGGACATTCATAGTCAATTTTGGGGACTCCTCACAATCCTTCAAGCAGAAGGCAATCAGGCATACATATATAGTAACATGCCAACTTCCGCTCAAAATTGGACTTCAAAAACAGTAGTTTATTTTCCATAAGGGGATGTATCGATAGTCCCATGTGTAGAAGCAATCCACTTGATTTCAAAATTTGATTAATGGTAAATAGAGTACTTAAATAGTACTCCCTCCGTCTCAAAATATAGTTCTCATTTCCATTTTTGGTGTCCCAAAATATAGTTCCCATTTCCATATTTAGTTCCACATTTTTCCGTAATTTGTCTAGAAAAAACCGTGTCACATCATTTATTTGCTTCTTGAATTTTGTTTTTTGCTTTGTTTATTCAACCCAAGTGTTACAATTAATGCTCTTTCACCAATTATTCTCCATTCTCTCTCCTAACATCATCTTTTCCCATACCACATTTATTTAAATAAACAAAAAATCTTTAATATCCCTCTTAGATTCTACTTGCATAAATTACCGTGAAAAAAGGGAAATGAGAACTATATTTTGGGACGGATGGAGTAGTAACAAGGAGTAGTGGAAAATGCAATTATTAGGCAAGGCATCACTTACCTTACATATCATTCTATCAAGGAAATTAAAGCACCCTTTGATTTTAATTAAGCTCTTTGATTTTAATTAAGCTCTTTGATTTGCTTTGGGAAGGGGAAGTCATATGCCTTGTGTCTCCTCTTCGTCCCAATATCATTGATTAGATAAGAAATAAATGGTCCAAATGCATAATGAGAAGCCTAATTTTTTTAGTATAAACTATAAAGTATAAAGTAGTTGCATTGGGATATACCCCAAATCAAAAGACTAAATAAAAAATTATGCAAGTTTCATGGTCCTATACCTATAATTAATTGCTAGCTCCCTTAGAATTTCAAAGTCAAAACCACTGAGAACAATCTTTATTAGTCACAATTGATAATTTGATATCCTTTTTGTACGTTCCATAGCCGTTGTATTTGGAAATGATTTTATCTACTGATCTACTCATTGGATAATCTACCCACTAGAGATAGATATTACTCCCTCCGTCCCATAATATAGTGCCTATTTCTCATTTTTTACGAGAATTAAGGAAAGTGGAACATGAATGATAAACAATTAATGTTGTAGGAAAAAAAAACTGATTTTAAGAGAGATAATGGTTAATAATGGGTGAAAGATCATTAAATATATGACTAATTCAACCCTTTGGCTCAATAAATAAAGGAAAAAACTATTTTCAAGGAGCAAATAAACGATGGTTGCATGGTTTTTTTAGGCAAATCAATGGGAATTGTGGAATTAAAAGATAGAAACAAGAACAACATTTTGGAACACCCAAAATGAAATGCAAGCACTATATTATGGGGCGGAGGGAGTAATAATTGGTGGAATTCAACTCAGCAGAATTAATTATTTTTTAATTGTTTATCTCTAGTGGGTAGATCCGTAGATGTATCAATCTCCGTTATATTTGGTGATTTGGTCTCATAGCTCGATTTTAATAATTGTTGATTTTCTTGTTCACATTAATACTGTTTACAAGAATTTTTTTTACTTAATGCGATAGTAGGCAGGCAAATGCATGTGCCTCCTTGTATTAGTGTTCTGTTTCCTTTTTAACATTTCTGTCCAAGTTAATTGCGGTAGTGTGGAACACTATATGTATAGTGTAATCTTGCTTTTATATTCAAACAAAACTGTCAAATGCCCACCAATAGTGAGGGAGAGGTTGGTTCAAGAAGAAAAAGGGGTACACAATGTTTAACAGTATGAAGGACAAGTTTGTGAAGAAAATCTTGATTATATTCATGAGATAAAGATAACTATCTATGGGTATAATGTACGAATATATAGATACAAATAGCGGAATTTCAGGAAACAATTTCCTAACATCTATCATAGAATCGCATACATAATCAAACACATGAATCATTCAATAGGGATTAAATATCAAACCTTTGTAGCGTGAATTCCTTGTTGTATGCAAGCTTTAAAGATCCGAGAGCCCCAGGTGTTGCTCCTCTAATCAGTCCACGAGCACCAGTTGAACACCAACGTTTGCTAGAACGGAAAAGAAAAGATCCCTTGCTTTTTGGTGGTATAGGCGCCGGTTAGAGGGAATAGATTTGGGTTTCACTTCTCTCTTGTGAAAAGAAACTGATTAATGAATTGATTACCTAAATCCTAATATTATATCCTATATATAATAGAAGAGTCATAGGCTAGTTAGGAGAACTAATTCTCCTCCTATTCCCCTTTGGACCGGCCCAATTCTAATCCTAAATGGATTTGGATTGCTTTGTCAAACTTGTGCTACAATGTGTAACCTCATAGGATTAATCTATTTTAGTTATAGGCCCAATCAATATTGTCCTATTAATCATATTTATTCTCTAGCAAGAAAATACGATTAACAAAATAATTAACTTTATTATCTTCATAATATAAATCCTATTTATATTTAGTAATTGTCGTGATGTCTAAGGACATATTCCTTCAATGTCCCACTTGTCCGAAGACAAGAGCGCAATGTTAAATTCCTTAAGTCATTTAATGCCAAATTTGATAACACCACGTTATTCTCAAATTTATGTTCCTTGATCGCCGAATTCGAACTGCTCAAATAAGGATTAACTCTTTAATCTTGTTCCGCATGGCCACGTAATTTTCCAGTTCTCGCTCTTCAAGAGGCCCATACACCATTCCTATTTAATAGGAGGAATTATCCACTCTTGTATGACCATAACTCCCACTCAATTCTTAGCCCGCCTGATCACTGCCTTTATAACCTCCTTTTACGGCGCGACGTTTAACAGTGTCAAAGTTAAACTAATTATATTGTGGTTATTAAGACATACTCATGTCTAAGGAATCCACTAAATAAAGTAGAATCTAATTAGGTCAAGTCTCAATGAATTAGACATCTCTATGTCTCCATAGCCCATGGAACTGCGCTATCAATTAATTATATAGTAGTCTTTTAAATAAATCACTTATGTCCAATTAGTGATTTAGACTAGGGACTTTAAATAAATTGTGATTTCAGTTCACTTTATAGGGTTCCATTATCAAAACGTTTTCGATAATCCTATTTGAAAACACAAATTATTTGGAAATTTTATTTAATACTAAACCAATCGATTAAATAAGAAACGAATTTTTATTGATAAACATTCAAAGCATAATAAATGTCTTTACAATTGTAAACATGAAGTAAACAACCTAAAGCCATTCTCCTATATGCTTAAGCCCCATAGACCTAGTATGACACTCATGCTTAGGTTGAGCAAGCGGTTTAGTCAGAGGATATGCTTTATTATCCTCAGTATGAACCTTGCTTACATCTGTGTATCCAGTAACAACTAACTCCTCATATCCACCATATACCAAAAATTATCCTTAGTCCTTCGCAAGTACTTAAGGATGTTTTTCGCTGCAATCCAGTGCGCATCTCCTGGATTTGACTGGTATTTGCTGCATATACTCAAAGCATATGCAACATCTGGTCGAGTGCATGTCATGGCATACATAATGGATCCTACTGCAGAAGCATAGGGAACATTACTCATACGCTTGACCTCATCAGGACTAGAAGGGCACTGAGTCTTGCTAAGTGTTATGCCATGTTGCATGGGAATGAAACCTCTTTTGGAGTTTTCCAGCTTGAACCTTGCAAGAACGTTATCAATATAAGTCTCTTGACTAAGTCCAATCAGCCTTTTAGATCTATCTCTATAGATCTTTATTCCCAATATGTACTCTGCCTCTCCTAGATCTTTCATAGAGAAACAATTTTTAAGCCATTCCTTGACTGACTCAAGCATGGTTTTATCATTTCCTATGAGAAGTATGTCATCCACATATAAGACCAGAAAAGTAATACTACTCCCACTTAACTTCTTGTATACACAATATTCCTCTTCATTTCTGAGAAAGCCAAATTTCTTGACTGCCTCATCAAATCTAAGGTTCCAACTCCTTGATGCTTGCTTTAGTCCATAAATGGACTTCTTAAGCTTGCATACCCTCCCTAGATTTTCCGGATCTTCACAACCTTGAGTTTGTGTCATGTACACATCCTTTTTCAAGAACCCATTCAGGAAAGCGGTTTTGACATTCATCTGCCATATTTCACATAGTCATGAAAGGCAGCAATCGCAAGGGTTATCCTAATGGACTTCAGCATGGCTACTGGTGAGAAAGTTTCATCATATTCAATACCATGAATTTGTTTGAAACCTTTCGCCACCAACCTTGCTTTGAAATCACTAATGTTTCCATCCTTGTCTGTTTTCAACTTGAAAATCCATTTGCATCCAATGGGTTTTACCCCATTAGGCAAATCAACCAAGTCCCATACTTGATTTTCAAACATGGAATCCATTTCAAATTCCATGGCCTCAAGCCATCTTTCGGAGTCTTGTCTATCCAAAGCATCTTTGTAGCTAGTAGGTTCTTCTGATTCTAAAATCGTTATTTCAGAACCTTCAGTCAAAAGGAAATCAATATATATCTTTGACGGAATGATGGTCCTACTAGACCTACGTTGGGGAACAACTGAAGAAGTTTCTACCTCACTAGGTTGAGTGACTTCGCATGGAGTATCTCCAAGTGGGACGGTAGGAGGTACGTGAATTGAATGCACCACCTCCTGAATATTTTCATGCTGGGCCGCCTCTAATGAGGTGTTAACCTTATCCATTTGTTGCTCATCTCGAACTTCCTCGAGATATACATTTCTCCCACTTGTTTTTCTGGAAATAAACTCCTTTTCCAGAAAGACGCCATTACGAGCAACAAACACTTTGTTTTTGCTTTGGCTGTAGAAGTAGTATCCCTTAGTCTCTTTTGGGTAACCCACAAAAAGACATTTATCGGATTATGGTGAAAGCTTATCAGAAAGTAAACGTTTTACATGAGCTTCACAACCCCATATTCTCAGAAAAGACAATTTTGGAACGTTTTCAGTCCACATTTCATATGGTGTCTTTTCAACTGCTTTGGATGGTGCTATGTTAAGTGTGAATGCCGCTGTTTCAAGCGCAAATCCCCAGAACGAAATAGGAAAGACTCATCATGGATCGAACCATATCAAGTAGAGTTCGATTCCTTCTTTCAGAAACACCATTTAACCGTGGTGTTCCTGGTGGAGTCTATTGTGAAAGTATTCCACAATCCTTCAAATGATCACCAAATTCTTGAGATAAATATTCACCACCACGATCGGATCGCAATGCCTTAATTCATTTCCCAAGTTGGTTTTGTACTTCATTGTGGAATTCCTTAAATTTTCCAAAGGATTTCGACTTATGCCGCATGAGGTAAACAAAGCCAAATCTGCTTACATCATCGGTAAAAGTAATGAAGTAACTGTACCCTCCCCTAGCCAAAGTACTCATATATAGGTCCACACACATCCGTATGTATGAGGGCTAAAAGGTCATTGGCCCTTTCACTTGAACCTGTGAAAGGGGACTTTGTCATTTTCCCCATCAAGCAAGACTCACAAGTATCAGATGATTTGAGAATTCCATCTCTATGAAGCTTCTCTATACGCTTTGAGCTTATGTGGCCTAATCGACAATGTTATAGGTATGTAGGGTTTGAATCATTTGCTTTATGTTTCTTGCTGTCTATGTTATAGATGTGGGTTTCTAAGTCTAGCACATATAAACCATTTGATAACTTAGCGGAAACATAGAACATATCATTCAAATACGCAGAACAACAATTTTTCTTTATTGTAAATGAATAAGCTTCAGAATCCAAAACAGGAATCGAAATAATGTTCTTTGTGATAGCAGGAACATAATAACAATTATTAAATTCTAAAACTAATCCTGAACGAAAAAATAGACTATATACTCCCAATGCCTATGTAGCAACTCGTGCTCCATTGCCAACGCGAATATCTACTTCTCCCTTCCCCAATGTTCTACTTCTTTTGAGGCCTTACATATTACAAATAATGTGCGAACCACAAGCGGTATCAAATACCCAAGAAGCAGAAGTTGCTAAGTTAACTTTTATAACATACATATCTGAACTAGAAATTCCTTTCTTTTGATCCTTCAGATAATTGGGGCAAGTACTTTTCCAATGACCAACCTTGTTACAGGTATAACAATAGTGCTCATCAGCAACTTTTGGTTTTGGTGTAGTCTTTTGCTTTTCAAAAGTTTCAGACTTCGCAACTTGTTTGCTTTCGTCCTTCTTAATAGCAATCCCAATCCTATTGAGCGATTGCCCTTTACTAACCATAAGAACATCTTCATATTCTTTTCTTGGCTGGTTAGGGATATTTCGCTCAGTCTGAGTTAGCCTTTCATGCATCTCTTACATTGTTGCTTCCTCCCCTTGCATGTGAAAGTCGTTGAACTTATCAGTTCTGAGAACGATTCTCATTTCCCTTTCACTTGCAATGAAACGTTCAGCATTCAATTTGTCCTTCGAAAGGACGGAGCGCAAATTACAAGTAGAATTGTTGGTGTTGATGTTGTTGTTACTAAACATAATTACTACAACAAATAATAAAGCAAGATTCAATCAATGTTTATCAAGAAAGCAGCAATTAAACAAATTTTAATTAACTAATACCCTTTATTCAAAATGAAAGTCCCCCATTGAATAAAGAAATAACCAAGATCACCTCCCACTACAATCAAACGGACTTTAGCCCTGCCTTCAATTCATTGTAGTTGATGTAAGTAAACACTTTTCTAATTATAATTAATTATAATTCTTGGTAGAAATGTTAACAACTCCTTGTTTACTCCTATCTCTTAGCTTCAAAACCCAAAACTTTGTCTTTTGATGATTTTGTTGAGTTAAACTAAATATTAACATGTAAGTTTCAAAAATCTACACTACTATCCCCGAAACTATGAGCAACACCCTGCTTTGGCAGAACCTATTACTCATGATCTAAGGCTTTATAGGTGTTGTTTGGAAAAACAATTGAACTTAATATTACTTTTGGGGACCTAAATTTACTAATATAGTCAATCTATAGTGAACACATGAATCAATTAACCACATACAAACTTAGAAGCAAGCATTTAAACAAAATACATGCAAAAAATTAATAAAAGCAATAGCTAAAATGATCTAGTATGGCCCCTAAAATTAGGAAATAAAATACTCCCCCCGTCCCAGAAAGATCTGAACACTTGTTGGGACACGTAGTTTAAGGTGATAAGTTGTAGTGTGGTTATCAAATGTTATTTTATTTAAAAAGTAGATGTGATAGGAGTTGGTGGGGTATTTTTTATTAGAGGAAAGAGAAAGTTGGGTATCTTTTTATTGATAAAGGGTAGAGTGTGGGATAAAAATGTGTAAAAGAAATAATATATTAGTGGTGGGACCATACAAAAAATGGAAGTGTTCAAACTAATTTGGGACAAATATAAAAGGAAAGTGTTCAGATTATTCTGGGACGGATGGAGTAACTAATCTTCATGAATCTTCCCTTGAATCTCCATGGATCACCATCCTTGAAACTCCTTGGATCCTCATGCTTGATTACATAATTTGAATTAAATAAATAACGAAAATTTAAAATTACAAAAATACAAATGATTCGCAGATCGTATTTAATTTACATTCAAATATAACGATTCGCAGATCGTATTCACTATCCTAATTTGGGCCATACTAGTCATAAACATGTAAAATATAATATCATACATATTACATTAAACATTCACGCATTTATAATATCAAAATATAATAAATACATACTACTTACTTATTAACAATTAATAAGCAAATGAAAACTTTCCATAATAATCATAAAACTTAACAATTAAGCTAGTAATTATTTAGAAAACTTTATTATTTTAAATTCAATTACTTATTTAAACATGGCAATCATTATTATTCACAAAAACATTGAAAAATCAGATTTTCCTTAAATTTTTCTTTTTTTTTTAATAGGAGGTTTAACCAGCAGCCAAGTTGCCAGTCAATACCCAGCTCTTCCTTACCCAAGCTGGGTTATCCAGCTACGCACATCACCGCACACAAGAACGCTTCACGCTTAGCCCACCGCCAGCACACGCCGGCACTGCATTGTCCGACTCCGCACACAAAAAATGAAAATTAGGAGTGAATTAACAATTAATTTCGTCCATAAAAAAAATTCGGACCTTTATAAATTATTTTGAGCATAAATCATAAATAAATCTATTATTTACAATTTCCAATCAATTAATATCAAATATCAATTATGCAAATTCAAGCCATAAATAAATCCTCCCTTAATTGAATAAAAATAATAACTTTGCATACAATTTCATGATCATATGAATATTATGAATTAGGCAAAACTGATACCATTGTAGGAATATATAGATGCAAATAGCGGAATTTCAGGAACAATTTCCTAACATCTATCATAGGATCGCATACATAATCAAACACATGAATCACTCAATAGGGTTTAAATATCAAACCTTTGTAGCGCGAATTTCCCTGTTGTATGTAAGCTTTGAAGATCCGAGAGCCCCAAGTGTTGCTCCTCTAATTAGTCCACGAGCACTGGATGAACACCAACGTTTGCTAGAACGGAAGAGAAAAGATCCCTTGCTTTTTGGTGGTATAGGCGCCGGTTAGAGGGAATAGATTTAGGTTTCACTTCTCTCTCTTGTGAAAAGAAACTGATTAATGAATTGATCACCTACACCCTAATATTATATCCTATATATAATAGAAGAGTCATAGGCTAGTTAGGAGAACTAATTCTCCTCCTATTCCCCTTTGGACCGGCCCAATCCTAATCCTAAAAGGATTTGGATTGCTTTGTCCAACTTGTGCTACAATGTGTGACCTCATAGGATTAATCTATTTTAGTTATAGGCCCAATCAATATTGTCCTATTAATCATATTTATTCTCTAGCAAGAAAATACGATTACTAAAATAATTAACTTTATTATCTTCATTATATAAATCCTATTTATATTTAGTAATTGTCGTGATGTTTAAGGACATATTCCTTCATATAAACTGCCCTCAATTTCAGGGAAAAAAATATGAAGATGCGCAACGGTATTGATAACAAATTAACGAGCAAGAAGAGGGAAGAATTGCGTTGTCTTGCTTATGCCCAAGATTACGCGACCACGAGCGCGGATCATTTAGGTGGTGTAAACATCCATTATGTTGACTTTGACTTAGCCGTTTGAGCTTGGCTCTTTGATTGATTTCGCGGCGCTTTACTTTGTCTCTAAAAAATTGATGTGCCGAGATGACTCTTTTCCAGCTCCCCTTATAAAACCGGATAATGTAACCAACAACCGATTCCTTTCATATGATGATGTTAGATCTTGAATAATGATGAACCATCAACTCGTACATAATTCGAGAACATGCATTAAGCATTATGCAAATATTTTATTATAATTAAATTATAAAAACTAGTTGTTCTTTACTGGGTTTGATTTTAGTTTTCAAGTATCTTTACCTAGCCAACTAGTTTCAATTCCAAAACAAAACCGATTTCACTCAGTGGTTCTTAAATGGTTTGGTACGTATACGCAATTGAGTACCCTTCTATATTGTTCACCCCTATATGTGACAATGTTTCAACATAATTCTACATGGTGAATCCATTACAACATGATTACATGAATCAAGGTATAATTGATTATCATCTTCTAATGGAGGGTGATTCTCATTGTAACCTTGTTTTTCACTATATCCTTACACTGTAACAGCTTGCTTGAGAGTTTGTTTGGTTAATGTTCAAAGTTTTCATAGTCAGCTATGCACATGGTTTGTTCCTCTTCACAAGTAAGGGGGTGTAATAGTTCAACGCTACGGAAAGATATGTATTTTTGTCTGTTTAGAGGACTACTAAGTGAGGTGATATAGACGAGATTCAGTCTTAGACTTTACCACCTCCACAAGATTATACCAACTAAGTTCAAGGACATTCACGCTATAGATAACTATGTAATGAAATGATTACAACTGAAAGGAATGGAACTCAACTTGACTAACTAAAGTGAGCTAAACAAAATAAGGTCCCGTTTCTTTTGAGCTAAAATGAGCAGAACTGAACGGAATAAACTTAACTTAACTAATTAAATGAAGTGAGTTAAACAAAATTTAAGTGAATTGAAATGAAATTAAGTAAGGTGAATTGAACTAAAAAACTACAACAACGATAATAAAATTGGATTTCAAGTGAGTAGAGCTGAAGTAAACTAAACTGAGTAGATCTAGTTGAAGTAAACTGAAAAGTGGGCTCAAAAGAACAAGATCTTAATTCTGCAAAGAAAAGAAAAGCAAATGTTAATTTTGTCACTAACTTAATTTATTTAAACCTATTAACTCTAAACAAACGGTATTTAAAAACTTGTTTATTGTGAAATAAGTGAAAAGGGACGACGAGGAGAGTCGGGACTCGGGAGAGTCTTAGATTCTTAATGCCCGAGAAGTGCATTGCCCTTAATAATGTGGGTATTCATTTTCGAATATTGGCGGTTCGACATAGCTCTACTGTATCAGTGTATCTGACACTTGCAGTTTGTCCATATCAAGGTAAAATGGTACAGTGCATTTGACAGTAACCAATTTCGATCTGACATTAATTACTTCTGAAAAACCATCTCCTTTTTTTCTATTCATAATTATGTGATCAAAAATGTTATGGGGAAATGGAAGTAAGAAAGGTAAGCAACAAATATGCAAAGAATAGAAAAACACATTATACTCCATCTCCGGATAAAAATCGTTTGTTTTTTTTTTTTACTTTATTTCATCATATTTCAATTCAATTCACATCCATAAAGGCATGTTCTTTTGGACTTATTTTCAGTTCAATTCAGTTCCGTTCAATTTCTCACAGTCCAAAAGTATGGGTCCTAAGTTCAGTTCAAGTTTATCCAATATTTTATCACTCTTACAATTTCATTCAGCTCCGTCAACTCCATTGAGTTAAGTAAATTTTGTTAAGTTCAACAAATTTCAGTCCAAAAGAACATGGCCTAAAGGGGTGTGTGTGGCAATTGGCTATTAGTTATTGGTTGTTTTACATGGCAGGTTTGACTGACTATATATATTAGCGGTTAATGTTGGTTGTTTAACTATTGTTGTCATAAAAGTGTTTGGTAAAATCAAGTGTATTAGTAAACTGATTAGTGCAAAATAATTGCAAAAGTCAAAAGCAAATAGGAAAAGTTGTTAAAACTAGTTTTTGGTTGAAAAGTTGTCATACTCGTTGAATACTTTTTTAGTTGTTTAACTAAATGAAATAGTCAAAAGTCAATGAAAAAGTCACCCAAAAGCCACTTATCAAACACTCCCGATAACATACGATAATTCTAATAGTAGGGATGAGTAGATATCCATAATGTAAGAAATATTCTCAATTTCTCAGTGTTAATCCTGTGTTTTCTCTTTTGATATTTAATAAAAGTACCTTCTATTATATGTTGTACATTAATGATAAAAAGTTACTAAAAAAATTCCGTTAATTATGTTCTTTTGATGGTACTTTTATTTCATTTTGGATGTAAAAAAAAAATGCCTATTTGAAATCTTTCTATTTTAGTTATTTACTTTGTTGTAATCCTATTGGTTGTTTTTATTATTACAATTCATTTTATTGATTGGTTGAAACATTGAGCTCGATTTACCACAAGTTTCAACTTTAATCTTTGTGTTCATTTGGCTGGGAGATCCAGAGATGGCAATTGGCAACATTTTCCAGGTGATAGTGAAGTACAAAAGGAGCAAGGGGAAATCGAAGAAAGGGAGAATTATCTAGGAGGTAACAAAGAGGGAAAATGGGGTGGTGGTTGTTGATGTGGATGAAGTAAGGGTTTAGTCATCGGATTTTCAAGGGGAGATGGACAAAACATTCCAAAGGGTTGTGTCTAAAATCGAGAACTTTTATTTACATCAGCAGAAGAAAAAATGGTAATAATTTTTTTTAATACATTCTAATAAAAAATATCATCGTCTTAATATAACAAAAAGAATTGTGGTTGGTGATTACCAATTAAGTTAGGCCCTGTTCTTTTGGACTTATTTTCAGTTAATTTCAGTTTAGATCAATTAATTTTAGTTCAGTTAATTTAATTTCAGTTCAGTTAATTTCAGTTCAGTTCGTTTCTATTCAGGTCCTGTTCTCTTCGGCATAAAACAACTGAATTGAATTGAACTAAATTATAACTAATTAATAGTAATGATTATCATTTAGGAACTGAACTGAACTGAACTGAACTAAACTAAACTGAATTGAACTGAACTGAACTGAATTGAAAATAAGCTGGGGTCTGGGGAGAACAGGCCCTCAATCTTATCTAATGTTTTAATTATTATTTTTGTTTTCAGTATTACTATTAATATTGTTATTATTATTAGTATTATAATTATAGTAACAACAATTTTTTATATTTTTTTATATTTCTATTGTCATTATTTTTTTTATATATTTATTGTCCTTATTTTTTATTAGGGATTTCCTCAGGTACCCCTGAGGTTTGGCATAATTCCCAAGATACCCCTCACATTTGGTGAATTCCTCAAATACCCCTCAGGTTTGTGTTTTGGCTCAAGATACCCTTACTATGGACGGAACCCTAACACCGTTAGGTTTTCCGTCCATAGTATCCCCAATTTTCTCTCTCCTTCCATTCCCCCACCCACTGCCAACTCCACTCCCCCAGCCAGCAGCCGACGACCGGCAACCGCCACCCCCACTTCGGCGCCGCGACCCTACCCCCTCCCTTCGCAGGCCAGAACAGCAGCACCCTCGGCGTTGGCGCCGGCGACCCCACCCTCTCCCTTTCCCCCACCCTCGACACCTCACCCTAGCCCTCCCTTTCGCCATTCTCGATTCCCCCACCCCCACCCCCGACACCACCCCCTCCCTGCTTTGCCCCATCGGAAATGGCCCCCCTTCCCTGTCCCCCATCGTGAGTCGATCCCCTCCCCTTCCCCACCCAGATCGCCGCCCCCAAACCCTTAAACCTACCCCCGAAACCACCCTAGGGTGGTGCTTCTTTGTCTTCTTGTTTCGCGCCGGGCGCCAACGGCGAGGGTGAGGGAATCGGGAATGGGGAAGGGAGGGGGTAGTGTCGCCGGCGCCGGAGTGGGTGGTGGTCACCGGCCGTCGGCTCTGGCTGGGGAGGGGGGGTTGGCAGTGGGTGGGGGAATGGGAGGAGAGAGAAAATTAGGGATACTATGGACGGAAAACCTAACGGCGTTAGGGTTCCGTCCATAGTAAGGGTATCTTGAGCCAAACACAAACCTCAGGGGTATCTGAGGAATTCCCCAAATGTGGGAGGTATCTTGGGAATTACGTCAAACCTCAGGGGTACCTGAGGAAATTTCCCTTTTTATTATTATTGTTGTTGTTATTGTTATAATAATAATAATAATAATAATAATAATAATAATAATAATAATAATAATAATAATAATAATAATAAGTATTGATAATATTCATGTTAATACCTATTGATTATTATCGATTATTATTATTTTAGAAAATTAAATATACAATTCAGTTCATTTTCTCTCATTTTAGTCAATTTTAGTTCATTTCAGTTAATTTCAGTTAAGTTAAGTTCAGTTTAGTTAAGCTAAAACGAGTTCAAAAGAATAGGGCCTTATTGTATCAACATTCACCTTATTTTTATTCTACATACAAAATCCAATTTTTTTTTTTTTAGTGAAAGTCCAAAAATATTGATATTAGACTATTAGTTATGAAAGTAGAATTCCCCTAATTGGGCATGTTGGGGTCAATTTTCGAAAACAAAAACTTACAAATGATAAGTCCAAAAAGGAGCAAAGTGAAACTTGTAGTTGAGAAAGGTAACGAAGGATAAGGCGAAAGAACGGATCTCAACCATGGCGTTGTTTTGTACTGTAAACTTTCTCTATCAACTCTACCCTCGTTGACTAATTTACTGTTTTCTACCTCCCTCATCCCAATTTTCCCTACTAATATATAATTTCCAGGTGTCAGTCACCCCAACTCTCTCTCCTTCCCTTTCTTTAAAAGCGAAACCTCCAGCTGTCTGTTTCCTCAACTCTTCCTCCCTCTCTTAAATAAGCCAATAATATCCACCATTCTATTCCAAAATAGTGATATACACTTCTTTAGTTCTTTTCTCTCTTCCTTCTTCCTGTAATGACTCATCTTTTTGGCATTATCCATATACTATTAACAACACAAGAAAAAATGATTTGCAGAAAAAGTTCTTCCTGAAACACTTTTTGTCAATTTTTTTCTCACATAAACAACCAAAAACACATACCAAAGTTAACAACAAGTCAACAACAATGGTGAACGGTTGGCGTAGAGCTTTCTGCACTTCCATCCCCAAAGAAAACACCAACAACAACAACACTTCCAACACCGTTAACAACACTAGAAGTCCAAAATTGGGATTCTCCTCAAAATTCACCTTCTTTTCATCATCATCTGCACCTTCAACTCCTCGATCTCAAACACCACCATCATCAACACCAATTCTTCGGTGTAAAACCGCCATTGATGAAACCTCACCAAAGCTAAAATGCAATACACCACCACCACCACCACCTCCTTGTTCTTCTTCACCTCACTCTCCTTCAACTTTCTCTCTCCTCAAAAACTCCCTTCGTTTCTCCAAACTCAACCGATGTGGTGTCTGTCTTCACAGCGTTAAAACTGGTCAAGGTACAGCCATTTTTACTGCTGAATGTTCTCACTCTTTTCATTTCCCTTGTATTACTACTCTCGCTGTTAAAAACAATGGCGTCCTTTTATGTTGCCCTCTTTGCGGATCTCAATGGAATCACGCTCCTTTCCTTCCTATCTCCTCTAAAAAACCACTCAAGAAATCATCATCATCTTCATCAACTGAAACTCGTCTCTATGATGACGATGAACCACTCGTAACTCAAATCTCTTCAATTCAGTTTAATACCATTTTGGAGTCCGAGGAAGAAAATTTAGAATCCGACGATGAATTCCCAGGGTTTTTCACTCCCCGAACACCTCAAATTTCCGACACTACTAGCAAAGGAGTGAAAGTGACGATATCTCCAGAATCGGCGGTAATCGCCGTCGGTCGGAGTTACGAGACGTACGCGGTGCTTTTAACAGTCAAAGCGCCGAGTTTTCCGGCGAGATCTCGGCGACCTTCAGTGGATATTGTGGTGGTTATCGACATAGGAAGCGAAATGAGCGTCGGAAAATTACAATATCTTAAAAAAGCAATGAGAGGGATGATTTCTTCTCTTTCATCAAACGACAGACTTTCCGTCGTTGCATTTGCGTCGACTTCTAAAAGACTTCTTGCTTTACGACGCATGACTCCGTCAGGAAAAAGGTCAGCTAGGCGACTTATCGACGCTGTTGATTTAGCTGGTGAAGGTTGTTGTTTAAACGACGCGCTTCGTAAAGCTGCGAAAGTTGTACAAGATCGTAAGGATAAGAATCATTTCGCTAGTATTGTTTTAATGGACGGTCACGATGAAGAGAGAGAAAATAAAAATCAAAGTTTTGTTTCGTCAACACGGTTTTCGGAGATACCCGTGCATACGTTTAGAGTAAAGGAGGATTTTTCTGAGGAGGTTTTTGTGAAGTGTGTGAATGTTTTGTTAAGCGTCGTCGTTTTGGATGTTAGAGTACAGTTTGGTATCAGCGCCGGTTCAGCTGCGGGGGAAATAGCTGCGGTATATTCGTGCACGGGTAGACCGGGTTTATTGAGTTCCGGTTCAGCGAAACTTGGGGATTTGTATAGTTGTGAGGAGAGAGAAATGTTGGTTGAGTTGAAAGTACCAGCGAGTTCAATTGGGTTGCAACATATGTTGTCCGTGAGATCGTATCATAAAGATCCGTCGTTTAGTAAGCAGGTGATCTACGGTGGGGAACAATCGCTTGTGGTTCCTCGGCCAAGGACCATTCGATCATCGGATCCGAAGATCCAACGGTTGAGGAGTCTGTTTGTAATGTCACGCGCTGTGGCTGAGAGTAGGAGGTTATTAGCGGAGAGAAATGATTTTGGTGGAGCTGAGCGGCTTCTAGGGTCGGCTCGAGCCGTGTTGGGTCAATCCAGCTTAAAAACAGCTGCGGCTGAGGAGTATAAGAGGAGAGTGGAAGCTGAGTTGGCGGAGGTGAAATGGCGGCGACAAACGCAGCCGGAAGAGAAGCGTAAAAAAGAAGGAAGTGGTGGAGGTGGGTGTTGCGTGGTGGATGAAAAGGGGGAGCCGTTAACGCCAACATCGGCTTGGAAAGCGGCTGAGCGGCTGGCTAAAGTGGCTATGATGAGGAAAAATTTGAACCGTGTTAGTGACTTGCACGGTTTTGAAGACGCTCGTTTTTAGTTTTTTTTTTTTTTAAGAAAATGATTAAACAATTTTTTTTTTGGGCGGTAGTTTAGTATTTTAAGAAAAAGAAAAAACAAATGTAAGAAAAAATGGAGCAATAAATGTAGAGAGAGAGACAAGGAGCACCGGACGGCTGGGGCCTTTTGCAAGCATATGATTGATGAGAATTGGAGTTTATGAAAAGGGTCCCACAAGTTTTATTTTATATGGCTTTTTTGGCCTTTTTCTTTTATTGTTTTTTTTCTCTTGGAAAAGTGAATTCCAAAAAAAGAAAAGTTGAAAAATAATTGGAGATTTGTTAATAGAGAATTAGGAGAAAAAAAAGTAGCAAGTTTAAGATGATGGGTGGATTCAGGTTTAATTGTTGTTGTGGGTTATTTAATTTGGGGTTAAGTTGTCTTTTTGTTAAAATTTGTTAGATTAGATTAGATGAATCTGATTATTAAAATCTGTAATTGTATATGTTAGTAGAGTAGTAGCATCTTTTATTCCTAGTATTATTTTCAATGTCTTACTTTCTTTGTAATGTTACCTTTAAGAATAACTTATATGGATTTGTTTGGACAAAGATTTTACTTATAATATAGTCTCTTAGCGAGTTGGTTTATTATTTAATGTGCTTAAGCGAATTTGTTGAACATTTCTTTCAAACAAGATACTTAATTAACAGGTTGATTGATTACTAGACTACATGTATTCTTAATTGATATAATACTCCTTTAGTCGATGTTTGTGATATCTTTGTTTCGCTAATAAGAAAGTACAGAAAAATATCTTCTTTTTTTAATTGCAAGGAAATTAGTGAATATTCCTGTTTTGGACATTTTCGAAAATGATTGAGAGACAAAGGAAATTCACATAATGAAAAAAAATTGAATTTCATACTTAGACTTTATAATCTCAGAGTCCTTGATAAACAATAGAAAAGACTTCTAATGGAGTAGTAGTAATTCACTAGTCAACACAATACATAATCTGACTTGACATTTAGAAAATTTCCATTATGTTTAGCTCAATAAAGAATGTCGAAGTGGGTTTGGTCATTGTAGTGCAAGATTATTTGTCTAGAATTGACGTAAAGTGATTTAGAGGCGAATAGGCGATTGCTAAATGTACGGAGTAATTAAACTCCGACCTTTATTTTTTGCTTTCTAATATTTTCATTTGTTTATCTACATAATCAAACAAAAGTTCTTCATATTCTATTTTACTAGTTGATTTAGGACTAAAATATAGAAGAAACTGAATAAAATCATTTTATTCCATACTTGCTTCTAGGATGCTAGCTTGTAATGGGCCTATCCGGCATCCGGCTATGGATGGAGGTCCAGTGCGATGGCAGCCAAATGATTTTTTTCTTACCTATTAAAAAATGTAACCCTAGTGTTTGTAACAAATCACTCATATATCTTTAATGACTATTAAGGTCATGTCCAATTCACCTAAATTAAGTTCAGATTGAGTAAAAATTAAATAGATTTAGTTCTGTAAAAATCAATTCACTGCAACAAAAATCAGTCTAGTTAAACTAAGCAAAATCAGTTTAGTTTAATAAAAAAATTGTAAAGTAAATAAGAGAAAACAATAGAATCTAGTAAAAGTAAGTTCAATTCAATTAAATTAAGTTCAGTTTAAAAACAATAAGTTTAATTCAGTAAAGTTAAATTAGATTCAACAAAAAAACAAGTTTACTTCAGTAATAATCAAGTGAAGTAAACCTTGCCAAAATATAAGATGATCAATAATTAACCCAGTTAAAGATAATTGAAAAATCAATTACTCTCTTTGTTCCATTACCCCTTTCACTAATCTCACATTTTTGATGTCTTGGTTGACTGATGGAAGGGTTATTTAGTAAAGACATTGTTTAAAAGTATCTTACTCCGTCCATTTTAAAATATAAGGTATGTACGATATTTGAGGTTGGACTTTAAACGTTAATAACTATTGATTCATGTTAATAAAAAATTGTACGAAGATAATAATATTATAATATTTCTAAGATAAATCTAATGGTATAACTTTTATAATTTTTTTTTGCAATATTATAAAAGATATTTTTGGTCAAAGAAAATTTTAATAAAGCGTTGCCTTATATAAATGATTCATTTTTTATTGATCTTTATACATTAATCTCACCTTTGTAAAATCATAAGAGATAATAGTTGAACTTTGACCTTTAATTACTCTCAATTCAGGTTGATAAAAAATAAGATAGTATAATTATAAAAAAGACAAATCTGATGGTATAACTTTTATAATTTTTATTTGCGATATTATAAAAGATATTTTTGCTCAAAGAAAATTTTAAAAAAGCGTGTGTGCCTTATATTTTGAAATGGAAGGAGTAGTCATTAAGGGTAAATGGATTTGTTACAAATGTTAACCATACATGATAAATTTCTTAAAACGCGACGGTACTTCGTGCATTCTTGAAACTTGTAGGAGTACCTCATAAAAGAATACCTAAATTATTCTATATTTCATATAAAAAGAAAATCAATATAAATAATTCATTTTTTATTGATCTTTTTACATTAATCTCACCTTTGAAATGCTATAAGCCTATAACTTCAAAAATTAGAGAATTTTATGCATGGGAATAGAATTCTCAACGTTAAGGTTTTCAGAAGTAGATCAAAAGCAAAATTATATAAAAATGTGACAAATAGCTTTTTACTACTCATGTTAATATATTCTATAGAGCTAGGCATGTATTGACATGTTGCGTACTTTCATGATGGTATGGTGTTATCACTAATTCTATAAAAATTATCTCTTCACCTTAATTTAAATTTACGAGAAAAAGGTTCGTTAAGTGAGTGAAGAGTTAATGTCTAAAATAGATTATGTTTAGAGTCAATAAGTTCAAATAAGTTAACTGTGAAACCAATGAATCTTATTTAATTGGATTTGGGCCATGTTCTTTTGAGCGGATCGTTAAACTGAAGTGAGGTAACTGAATTGAATATAACTATACTGAATTAAACTTAATTAAGCTGAATTAAATTGAAATAGGGCTCAAGATGTTATATAAATCTTGATAAGTAAAAATTAAGAGAATGTACCTAGCATTATCAGTAGTATTCCCTTTATCATTTTAATGTATTGAATCATATAATCTTACTAATGCTTTTTTTGTAAATAGTAACTCTACATAATGCATTATTAGTAAGTATACTTAAGCAAATTAATAATGTAAATTGATGAATATTAAATCTGATAGGACATTCAGACTATATATATATATATATATCCATTGCCATCTTTAATCTAAATAAACATGCATTGGGGTCTTGATTCATGGTTGTTTGAATTTCCTTTGTTTATAGACAAAAATAAACTTGCATAATGCCAAAATGCCAGCTATCAAGTTCTGTTGGCACATCTCACATGATCATGAACGGTACGAGTCTTACTAAGCATATCAATCATTGTCATGACTCATGGGCCATGGCCCCTTTCAGATGATAATGCTCTCGGTAGGGCAAGCACTTTTTATTTTACTCATAAATATTTTTTTTAAGCCAATATATGTTCTATTGGACATGTCTTTTCTTTTTCAAGATTCAAGATTTAGCTTAAAGTTGGTGCTTAGTGATCCTTGGCCACCACTAATCTAGAGGAGTGAATGTAACATAAAATTGAGGAAATTGGGTTAATTTCAAAGTTATCTCATTAGTTATTAAGTACTCCAACATGACCTAGAATTTGTTACACATAACAACTTTTAGATCAGATAATCGAAACAAAATATGTTTATCGAGCTCCTTTCTCTTTAATTAATGTAGTGTGATACTATAATAGTGATATCAATTTTAAATTATCCTTTATTCCTTGTTAAAAACCTTGGAGCCTGAGTCCCATGCATGTAGGTGCTCCGTTTTCTCTTATCCGACCAAGTCAATACTCTAAACTCCAAAATTAAGGCCCGTTCTATTCGACTTATTTTGACTTATCTTATATGTTAGGTATAAGAGCGTAGTGGAAACGTAACAAGATCGAGAAATATGAAAATAATGCAAAAAGCAATAAGGGACACACAATTTTTAACGTGGGAAAAACCCTCTTAAATGAGGTAAAAAACCCACGGACGACGAGCGCCAAAAAAATCCACTATATAAAAATTATGAGAGTACAAGTACCCCAAATTAATAGGGTAAAGATAAAATTACAACTCTCACAATATTTAATTACAAACTCACAAAGGAGAAAAATTAGAGTGTATAGTGGAGTAGGAGATTGTGTGTATATGAGAATGTGGATGCTTGTTGTGGATGGCTTGTTGTATCTTGTGATGGACTAATGGTGGATTTGTGATGATCCAAAGCATATGCACAACACCTTATTTATAGGTGTGTAATGTCGGTTAATGAATATGGAAGAAGAATGAAGAAACTTCTTCTATAATCTCCAAAAGCCACGTACAGTACTCCACCTCCACATGCTCTTCATTTCACCATGAGTTCATGGAATATTCTAGATTAAACTAGATTTTCCCCAAATAATTTCTAGAGAAATCATGAAAAATCATGATGTTGATCAAAGTCCACCAAGCTACCATATACCATATTTAAGTTGGGCCAAATTAAAATTTGGGCCATATTATATTAACCCAACATTATATTATCTGAACTTATCTTCTATTATCTAAAATTACTTTACCTTCTCTAAACTTATCTTATCTGAATTTATTAGACCATGATAGTGTTAGCGATATAGCATAATTTGTTAAATTAGGAACATTATGAATTGTGCGATTAAAGTTTTCGAACTTTTCAGAAATTTGTCGAGTTTTCGAAATTGCATCAACTTTATAAACTCATCAATATTTCCTGAATTAAATATGTAATAGATTCCGAAATGAACATAGGTTAGTAACCACATGCATGAGCATCTGTTGAGTACGTATTATGCATGAAAATAAATGGATAGATAAATTATTGGAAAATGTTAATTGGAAAAAACTAGAAATAGACAAAACTCAAATGGGACACCAGATATAAGTGATGTGATAAGGAAATCAAAAATAAATGATGTGATAAAGAAACAAAGAGGAAAGAAGTTGTCCATATCTTCAATTCAATATAATTAATCTACCTAACTACAAATTGGAAGATGGAGTCGTTTTCAAACAAAGATAATTTTGATCGTCTATAAAACGACTGGCTTCAATCGCAATCCGTTACCAATTTTTGTGATCATTGTATTGTTGGAGGGTTCCTTCATCCTAGTTTGAGCCCGAGTTCTTAATTCTAGTAGAAATTTAGAATTGATAGTAACAAAATTTTGGGTAGGTAATGAGGAACGCCTTAAGGTTCAGATTATTGCACATGCCAACTTAATTCAATTTAGTAGACTTGTTTTTTGGAGTAAAGGATAAGTAGAATCCTTAACCCTAAATATCCCTAATGGGGTTTTGGTCTTAAAAACTTAAAATTATGAGATACAAATTTTTACATGTAATCCACACAATGCTTTGTATTTATGATGAAAATTAGACGACACGAATTGAAGAGTACATGAAATGCACGAGTTAGAACTTAGATGTAATACTCCTTAATTAATACTTCATCCGATCCGTTTCTTAATAGATGCATCATATTGATTTTTTACACTATTTGGATATCAACTTTGATCCATCATTAGTTATTAATTTACAAAGATAAATGTCATAATTTTAATTGTTGATGGGTTAATCTTAAAATATATTTTCAAAAAATATATATATATTTATAATATTTAATAATATATAATTGAAGATATTGATAGTCAAAGATGTGCTTCGACAAGTGTGTCTAGTCAATATGATGCATCTATTAAAAAATAAAGGAAGCAGTGGCGAAGCCACTCAGACCAAGTGGGGTCCTTGACCCCACTTGAATATGAAAAACTTGAATTTTTTTCTTTATAAAACTTTGAATTTTTCAATTTGTTCTTAAAAAATTTGACCATATGACCCCTGTAATTTTTATCAAAATATTTTTGAATCCACTACATGTTATTTATGGATTCGCCACAAAGAGGAAGTATTAAATAATTCAATATATATTATAAGGCTATTAATTAAGAATCCCTCAAGGCAAAGTGAAATTTATGGAAATTCCTCTTAAAATTACAATATGCTACATACATTATTCTACATTCGTTCTTTTTGTTCTTCTTGAAATGAATTTTCACGTCAAAGTTAGAAAGTGTTCGCCAATCTGTTCAATTTAGAGCGAGATATAACATTTCTAGCAAGGATAACTCCAACACACAAATAAATTGACTTTATATGACCACAACTTTATCGTTTCTAGTTAAAATTGGGTGTGTGACCCATCATTGGAAAGCTGATCAATTTACTCTCCACACTCACTACATTTGGTCCAGTTGATTTTTATCTCTTATCAACTTTACCAAACCAGAAATCTTCAAAGTAACTTCACCCTAATGAACAAACAAAAGGGGACTGAGGGAGTATGAAATAACATAATGTATCCCTTCATGAAGTAGGAGTTGTCCTTCAATCAAGTTAGCAATTTCTATAATTAGTATATGATTATTTATGAAAATAAGTAGGTTTATATATCTTACGTGATTGTAGTGATTTTGTTAGAAACCAACTATATATAATTTGTGAGTCCTAATACGGATTGACTTAACTATATCTGAATCATACTAGGTCACACATAACAAGTTAATTGATTAAAAAAGAAAAAAAATCTAATGGGAATTCTCGGCCAAGATAAATAGAGATTGAGATAATCTCGTGAAGATCTCCAAAATATATCCAATTTGTTGTTTATATACATATATATACACACACACACACACACACACACACAAACACACACACACACACACACACACACACACACACACACACACACACACACACACATATATATATATGTATATGTATATATGTATATATATGTGTATATGTGTATATGTGTATGTATATATGTATATATATGTGTATATGTGTATATGTGTGTATATGTGTATATATGTATATATGTATATATGTGTATATGTGTATCTATGTATATATGTGTATATATGTATATATGTGTATATATATGTATATATATGTGTATGTATGTATATACATGTATATATATGTATATGTATATATATATGTATATAAATGTATATATATATATATATATGTATATATATATATGTATGTATATATGTGTATATATGTATATATGTATATATGTGTATATGTGTATCTATGTATATATGTGTATATATGTATATATGTGTATATCTGTATATATGTGTATATCTGTATATCTGTATATCTGTATATATGTGTATATGTATGTATATGTATATATGTGTATATATGTATGTATATGTATATATGTGTATATATGTATGTATATGTATATATGTGTATATATGTATATATGTGTATGTATATATGTGTATATATGTATATATGTGTATGTATATATGTGTATATATGTATATATGTGTATGTATATATATGTGTATGTATGTATATACATGTATATATATGTATATGTATATATATATGTATATAAATGTATATATATATATATATATGTATATATATGTATGTATATATATGTATATATGTATGTATATATATGTATATATGTGTATATATATGTATATATGTGTATATGTGTATATGTGTATATGTGTATATGTGTATATATATGTATATGTGTATATACATGTATATGTGTATATACATGTATATATGTATACATGTGTGTATATATGTATATATATGTGTGTATATATGTATATATATGTGTATGTGTATATATATGTATATATATGTGTGTATATATGTATATATATGTGTATGTGTGTATATATGTATGTATATATATATGTATATGTATATGTATATATATATATATTTGTATATGAATATATATATATATATATATTTGTATATATATATATATATATATATATATATATATATATATATATATATATATATATATATATATATATATGTGTGTGTGTGTGTGTGTGTGTGTGTGTGTATGTATATATGTATATATGGGGGCAGGATCACATGAGAATGCTCATTGCAGGAGAAATGAGAATGAATCTGTAATACCCCGATTTTTAAGAGCGTTTTAATTAGCATTAATTGTAATTATGAAGTTAATTATGTTCTGAAAATCTTTATTTTATTTGAGTTTGGAATATTTGTAGTACTTGTAATATATTTTGTTTTATGAAATTATTATTAAGAATTATGTATTTTGGATTTTAAATAACCCAATTTGAATCTTTAATTCTCTCTCATATTTCTCCTCACCAAAAAGATAACCAAACCCCCCCCCTCAAATCCTCTCTCTGTCATTTATTCCTCACCAAAAGGAAACCCCCAACTCCCTATTTCTTTTCCCTCCTCTCCCGGTGGAAAAACCCCAAAGACCCAAACCCATTTCAGTTTCTCTCTCTTCCCTCCTTCCTTCTCGCCGGAGTTCCCCAGGCTCGCCGGAGTCGCGTTTGGTTTCCCGATCGGACGGCGCTGCTGCTGAGCCACCCTCCTGTCTCGCCGGTTGGTGGCGGTCTTGCTCTTTCTCCTCCGTTCGTTGCTGCTGCTGCTGCTTCGAGTTGTTGTCGTTGTTGGGCTGCGGTGATTGTCGCCAACCACCCTCCCTCGTCTGCCGCCAGCCTCGCCGGTGCTCCCCGCCGCTGCCGGAGCTCCGTCTCCCTCCCCTGTTTTGTTCGTCCCTGCTCAGTAGAGCAGAGGTACTACCCCCTTTTCTCCCTCTAACTTTATTGATCTCCTCTGTGTACTTGCAAAGTAGAAAGTATGTCATTGTTAACTTCTGAGTTTTGAGCTGGGTGAAATATGAGGATGTTGATGTTGGAATTAATTGGTTATGTGCTTGGTGATTGAAGCTTCTGGTTAGCATAGCTAGTTGAATATTTCAAGCATAAGAGTTCTTGAATTGATTGACCCTTAAAGGTGGATTAAGTACCGAACCCAACTTGTTTTCCCTTGTTTCCTTGTTAATCAAATTGGGTTAATATGTTCCTGATATTTCATTTATGAAATTTATGTTGTGGAATCTGCTTTAGTTATATATATGTAACAATGAAATGAGTTTTTGATTTGGATATTAGTTACTAAAAAGATTTGACCTTCCTTCATGTACGGATGTTTGGAAGTTCACAGTATTGATGTCTTATATGATACTTTAGGTTGTTATAAAATCAGATTATAATGGATTGTGTTATTGTTTCAACCTAACTATAGTTCATGCTTGTAAGTCAATCTGGTATTTTATGAAATGGGATGAATTGGTACTTTCTCTTATGAGAACTGTTGTTGTCGCTGAGTTAATTAAAGAAAGTTGGCGAGAGATTAAGGTTGATCGAGTCTCGTAGGAAGAATGTTGGTAAGTTGGTGAAGTAGATAGCTTTGAGGAAGCTTAACTAAACTAAAATGATTTTCTAAAGTTGTTAAGTATAATTCTAAGATGACGATTAATTAGATGAGAGTCTGTAATAAGGATATTATATAAACATCATAAATAAATCATAAATGAACTTTGGAATGTCAAGTTAAAGTTGACTCTCGTTAGATAACCTCTAACAAGAGATTTATGATTATTCGAGTTAATCTTTCATTGAAATTAAAAGTAGCTTAACGATATACACATTGAGTGCCTCATTGTTACGGAGCAAGTATGTGTTGTGTTTCTTGAAATGATCTAAAAGTATGAAAAAGATGACTTACGTGTATTATGAATTACGAAAGGTTAAGAAATGACCTATGTGAAGCCATGATGTTATGAAAAGGGTCTTATGCTACGTCCCCGTAAATGATCTGAAAGTGTGAAAGGATTATTATGACGTTTATGTTATGATTTTCTTATGTATTTCCAATATACTTGAGGTGATGAGTTATGTTTATAAAGTCTCGATTATGCCAGATAATACCTTTAAATTCCGAAATAATCTGAAAGCATGAATGTTTCATAAACTATGTAAAATACGAAAGGACTATTATGTTTCTGCTACATTTCTGTTATGCCTCAGATATGATTCTGTTATGTATCCTGAAAGGTATTTTAAGTTAAGAGATATGCTCTTGAATATCTGATTATGCAAAAGCATATGTTATGAACATGATTATGAATATGTTATGCATATGATTACTTTCCATGATTATGATTACGATGATGTAATGTAATCATGGTTATGTTATGATTAAGATATGTTCCATGATTATGATTACGATGATGTAATGTAATCATGGTTATGTTATGATTAAGGTATGTTCCATGATTATGATTACGATGATGTGATGTAATTATGGTTACGTTATGATGATGATTACGGATCACGATTACGATTATGTAATGTGATTCATAAAAGCAATGAAACATGATAAAGTACAGCGAAAGATGGTTCTTGGCAGTATTTTACGGGTACCGCAAGTGTCACCTATGATGTGGCCACCCGACGGATTAATGATATATATACGGGTACCGCAAGTGTCACCTATGATGTGGCCACCCGACGGATTAATGATATATACGGGTACCGCAAGTGTCACCTATGATGTGGCCACCCTACGGATTTATGATATATATACGGGTACCGCAAGTGTCACCTATGATGTGGCCACCCGACGGATTAATGATATATACGGGTACCGCAAGTGTCACCTATGATGTGGCCACCCGACGGATTAATGATATATACGGGTACCGCAAGTGTCACCTATGATGTGGCCACCAAACGGATTAATGATATATACGGGTACCGCAAGTGTCACCTATGATGTGGCCACCCGACGGATTAATGATATATACGGGTACCGCAAGTGTCACCTATGATGTGGCCACCAGACGGATTAATGATATATATACGGGTACCGCAAGTGTCACCTATGATGTGGCCACCCGACGGATTAATGATACTAGCCAAGTAACCAAAATGAATAAGTAAAATGAAAAGATAATGATGAAACTTATGATATGATATGAAATATTGGCCATGTAGATGATGTATTAAATGATTTAATGCTATGAAGTATGACGATATTGATGTTACGAAAGCATGATGATGATTGCGATTATGTTTTATGATTTCACATATTATGTTATCGATGATTGGATTGGGAGATATGGAATGTTTTATGAATATAATGATTAGTGATGTTATGAACGAATGCTATGATTTCTGAGAGTACTGAAAGGTCACGAAACATGATGAATGATAATGGATGATGTGAATATTGCTATGTTGTTGTGATATGGTTATGAATGATGAGAACATGATGATTACGTGAGAGTCGTAGACACCAAAGCATGTTTTAAGAATGATTTATGGGTTAGTACTCAGCGTTGTGCTGATATGTATGTCAATGTTTTGTTTTGTCACTACTGTGGCCTGTCACTTGGTGGGTGACAGTGTTACAATAGTTTCAGGTTGAAGTTATGGAGCACCTTTTCCAAGATAGAAGCAGTTAAGTACTAAGAGCTCATCTATGATTGTTTTACGTTCCTTCTGAGGCGAGGACGTTCCACGTTGTAATAGATTATAAGTAATGGTTTAGTTTTATTTCTAGTTCTGGTTGAGCAATAGTGTTCCTGATTCTCTTTAGCTGCTGCTCCGCGAAAGCGTTGAGTTCTGGATTTGGTATATTTTATTGTAACAGGTTTTTCAAACATTTTCCCATTGTGGGTTGTCCAATTTACAAAGGAAACTCTGCCGAAATTTCTAGAAAATAGTAATTTATTATTAAAGCGTTTCTTTAAAGAGTGTCAAATCAAGGTATTGTCCCTCTAAGTTAATGTCAAATGTCGCCTTGTATTTTCCCATAGTGGAAAGTACGGCGGTAACGCGCCGACTAAGCTAAGTCTTCCGCTGCTAATCCTGATTAATTTGCTTAATAAGGATGTATGAAAGTCGGGGCGTTACAGAATCTCAACCACTTGTTCATTAGAGTTATACCCTAGAAAAAATTTTGAGCCCAAAAAAAAAAAAAAAATTTTTTTTTTTCAAAATTTTTTTCTAATTTTTGTTTTTTTGGAGTTACATTACTTTTTCATTAGAGTTACATCACTTATTCATTAGAGTTATAGCGTGTAAAATTCATTCTCATTTCTCATGTAAGTATGCATTCTCATATGAACTCACTTCTATCTTTATTATATAAGTGAAGGGGGAAGCTATGGTGTCCCCCTATTGAATTACATCCTTACCCTCAAATAAAATATACAACATACAAACTAATTAAACATATATAAACAACTTTCCAAATCAAAGTTATTGTCCAATTAATGCAGCAAATCATATTTCGCATTTGAGTAATAGATGTAGAAAAAAAGGAAATTTCCATAAACGAAAAAGATGCATTGAATATTATTTTATCCATGATCCATTACTTATTCAATCACAAAGTAAAAAAAAATACGATCAAAGTTATGTCCAGCCCATAAACAAATTCAAAAATCGTTGAGCATCTCAACTTTCTTAATTAGTGCGTTTAACTCTTTTAATTAGTGATTAATAGCGATAATATGATTAATGGGTAACATTGTATGTTGAAAATATTGATTTATAATGTATTTCAAAACTCACTATATTCCTCAATATATAAAACTCTTTTATTTGGTAGACCATACATCAACGGTCTTTCACATAGTTTCAAAAAACAACAAAATGTTAGTAACATATTTTCTAATGATATTTATACATTATATAGGGTAGATTATTCAAGTCATTTAATTGTAACAATGTTTTAAAAATTTATAGACAATTATTCACTTAAAAAAAACCAAGGTATTTACTAGAGAAGAAAAAAATTCACCAAAGAAAATCCAAGCACGCATCGCGTGCAAAGAATGCTAGTATGTATATATGTATATATGTATATATATGTATAGGATCACGTGAAAATCACTCCTTATGCTGAAAACTGAAAACTGCAACATAAAATGAGCAAAAAGTTTATGAAAATGAGCAAAAAGATAAAATGAGCAAAAACTTCTTAAAATGAGCAAAAATATAAAATGAGCAAAAAACATAAAATGAGCAAAAAATTGTAAAATGAGCAAAAGTTTCTTAAAATGAGCGAAAACATAAAATGAGCAACAAACATAAAATGAACAAAAATTTCGTAAAATGAGCGAAAGTTTGCTTAAATGAGCAAAAGTTTCTTAAAATGAGCAAAAACATAAAATGAGCAAAAATCATAAAATGAGCAAAAATTTGTAAAATGAGCAAAAATTGGTAAAATGAGCGTAAAAATCATAAAATGAGCAAGTTTTCAGTTTTCAGCTTGATTGGTTTTCAGCGGATCCTACCTCTATGTATATATATATATATATATATATATATATATATATATATATATATATATATATATATATGAATAATGTATGACATTTTGTCCAGGTAATATGAAAATATTATTAACTTTTCATAAGGAAGGAGATTTAATTGTCTTTATGAAATTTTGTGTGGTACTTACTTTTGGTAATATTTTTTTTTTTACTAACAGATTCATTATGAAAAATCATAGTCCCTATTTCATACCCATCCTAGTAAAAAGATATGAAGATACTGTGACTGATTATGTGCGTACTATTATGAAGAATGCAAACTTCCTAATAGAGCAAGGGTACCTACAATTCCATTATCATGGACCAACAATTGCTCTACTTTTAGAACACCTGCCCTACATCGAAGCCTATCATTGGTTATACTATGAATATTATAATGTATTGAATTGTTGGATGGAATGCCCAACATGGTGGATCATTTCCAAGAGGGGATTTGGCTAGCTACTATACCCTATTTCATAATTGACCTCCGCTATGCTGAATTGTGGCAAGAGCAACAAGAAGTACAAGATATGATTGATGCATACCAAACTCCGAGCCATTCTTATCGTGAGTCTACAATTAGTCCTGAGACCTCCAATTTTATCAATCATCATCTACTATCCTCTGAGCTTGCCAGGTTGGTTTGAACATTAGAGGTCTCAGGACTAATTGTAGATTTGATAACAATGGCTCGAAGTTTGGTGTGCATCAATCATATCTTGTACTTCATGTTGCTCTTGCCACAATTCAGCATAGCGGAGGTCAATTATCAGATAGGGTACCGTAGTTAGCCAAATTCCCTTTTGGTAATGATCCACCATGTTGGACATTCCATCCAACAAATTCAATAGATTATAATATTCATAGTATAACCAATGATAGGCTTCAATGTAGGGTAGGTGTTATAAAAGTAGAGCCATTGTTGGTCCATGATAATAGAATTGTAGGTGTCCTTGCTCTATTGGGAAGTTCGCATACTTCAGAATAGTACGCACATAATCAGCCACAGTATATTCATATCTTTTTACTAGAATGGGTACGAAAAAGGGACTATGATTTTTCATAATGAATCTGTGGTAAAAAAAAAAATTACCAAAAGTAAGTACCACACAAAATGTCATAAAGACAATTAAATCTCCTTCCTTATGAAAATTTAATAATATTTTCATATTAACTAGACAGAATGTCATACATTATTCATAAATAACAATAGTAAGTGCAAAATTAGGAAACAAAAAAAAAATTCAAACTATTTGTATTTTCGGAAAAAAAAAGTAAGTATATATAAATATGTATATAATAAGTTTTTGTTCTGAATATTAGGTTTTTCGTGCATGAAAAAAAAAAAATTAATCGGGGGAGTTCCCTAGGAAAGAGAGGTGCGGCACACACGGCCAACTTAAGTACCAAGTCTTTCCTAACCAGAACTTTCCTCAGAAAAATTAATCCACACACTTATCCTTTCTTCAAAATATATAAATTGGAAAATAATTATACTTGGAAATATAACTTTTTAGGCATAATAAGACAAGAAAATATATGCACATAAAATGTAAAAAAATTATGCACAAAATGCGAAACTCTAGCTTATATGCCCTTCCTAAATCTACCCAAACTTTAATTAATAATCCTTTTTTAAACCTAAAGGCTCTTGATACCACTTTGTAACACCCCCAAATTTCTTTCTTTTTGAAGATTATATTTCAATATAAAACCCTTGAGAAACTTGAGAGTATTATCGCCACGTGATAACGTTAAAGGCTAAAAATATTACTACTATATAACACTACTTTAACAATACAGCGGAAATAATAGAAATAACTTATCTTTATTGATATATATAACTTTATTGTTCAACTATGACAATGGAAAATAGGAAATAAAATAACGACTACTGAACTAATTATTATTCCTCACTAGCTCCCCCATGTGAAGTATGCATCGCATCAACCTATAAATTCTTCTCGCCAAAATAGGGTTATCACATGGACAAAGCCATAAAACAAAACAAATAAAAGCGTGTCAGTAAAAACACTGAGTACATGTATATGCGGAATATTAAACACTTTATTAAATTAAACATTCAAAATATTTTCATAAACCTTTCTTGGATACTTGTAATACTTATATAATATAAATATATAACTTTAATAAAACTTCTTTCCTTGCATAGGTACCTTCCTAATTTGTGCACATCCCCAAGTTTAGTATTCCTTAATGAGTCTATTACAAGTGGTTACTACCTTGTCCACATGACTTATACAAAAAGTATGTGGGTAAAAATATAATAGCTACCATTCTTTCTAATAACTAACAAGCTGTTGCCTCTTAAATATTGATGATAAAAGATCATATAATTAATGAAAATCCTTTAGAAATAATTCTACTTTAAAAAGAATAATAATTCTTTATTACTTTTAGCCAAAGCATAAATAGAAACAATTAGCTCTTGGAATAAATATAATGATCACCATAAAAATGGTAGGTGTTGCAAAACACATTGCTTATCAATGCTAGTGTATATTGTATGAGACTTTAAACAAAGTAAGGAATTATGGTTGATAATTAATCATGCGGTCAATATCAAAGTAGGATAACAGTACGGAAAAATTACTAGCAAACATAGTGTGACACTCGTACATATTAGACTATGTGGAACTAAAAATTAGGTTGTTCATCTTAAACACGTATATATCTAGATCGATGGTGAACTTAACCTTAAAAAACTAACATGATTCTAAAACGATTATAACATGATTATACAAACTCATAAAGTTCATAATAAAACTCATAAAACATGCACTTCAATCTAAATAATAACCTAGAAACATGATACTAAGTTTGCAAAAAAATATTTAAAGATCTACACATACACGCAGCTTGAAAATTAATAATTACTAAGGGAAAAGAGAAAAGGTAGGCCAAGAGGGAGAGATAGTTCAAATTTTGAGAAAAGAGATGTATTTATCAAATTTGGTGTGAAAAATATGAACGGTGGAGACCCTATTTATACTAGTGGGATAGGTAGAGTCGTAATAGGACTAGGAAACTAAAAGATTGGTTTAAGAGAAAAGATAAATAAATTTAGCTAAGATCTAACTAGTTTTTAGGATCATCCAACTAAGATTGGGGAAAAATATATATTATCCCCTAAGATATATAATTATAGAAGCTAAAATCAAAAGACTAAAAAGATAAAGTAACCAAATTTTGATAAATCTGGAACTCACTGGCAGTGAGTTAGCTTCGCCGGCAAATACCCTTCTGGTTTTGATTTTTTTTCTTTTTATTTCTTTTTATAAATCATTTTGGATTTATTTTAAAACACTTTTAAATTTTGTTTAAACAAACTACTTGGATTAGAATTAGTAAACTTAAGCCAAACATTTAATTTGGGCTAAAACTTATTTGAGATACCCATAATCTATTATAAAAGCGTATTTAAAAACCTTTATAATTAATAATAAGTCTTTTTAGTAAATAAAACCTTTTAAAAATATAATAAATAACTTACTAAAAATACGGAGTATTATACTTTAGCAACGCACATACTCCCTGGGTATAGGTATTTTTTTTTTTTTAAGGTAAGTAGAAACCTTGACAAGTTGGGGGAATAAGGGGATCCCAACTTGCCAAGTGTATGGCCCATCGGTGTTGCCGAACTCAAATATAGGAGTATGATTTCTATGATCATAGTTCACACAATTTAAAACCAAGCTTCCTTAGTATAGTTGGTCGGGAATTTACCTAAAAGTTACAAGGTTATATCCTCTGTACTACGCTATTTGGGGACTTGGGGGTAGAGATTATCTTTAGCTTTCCTCTCTACTCCCAAGTGTCCTGCTCACAAATGTTAAAACCAAAACACAGTACGGATTGAAATCTAAACAGGATCATAAAAAAATTCACAGGATTAACTGTTTTTTTTTCAATTTTGTTTTAGGGGTTACAAAAGCTTTACTTCACTTTTGAGGCAGTCGGTCTCGGTCATAAAACTTTCCCTAAATTTGCGCATTACCTATCTCATAAGCTCATCATTTTTGTAAGAGTGTTCATGGAACAGTATAAATTTTAATTTTTTAAAAAGCCTCTTTAACTTAAATGTTTGTTTGTACAATTGGTACACATTTAAATATAGCACGAATCCCAAAAAGGAAGTGACAAAAAGAAGATATAAATCCCACTAAATAATGACCACCAAAATTTCCCATTTAGAGGTTGAACCAATGGAAATGGCCCATAAAAAAGGGTTTGTCTTCCTCTACTTCTCCTAGTTCAATGCATATATTCTGTTATTTGGATAAGGACACTCACTATCAGATATCAATCTATCATCCTCCACTCCACTACATGTTTTCTGGTATTATTGCATTTCTTATTCTCTTCCTCTTTCACAGGTCTTGTCATGCCTCGTTTTATTTGTGAGTGTTTATATTGTTTCAGTCTTGGTTGAGCTATGAGTAATACGAATGTTTTGTTATATGTATATACCTCTTTAATATGAAGAAGTCCATTCCACTAGCAAGTTAAGACATGTAACATCACTTGGACAAACCATGTTACTTATCATAGTTAGCGTTTGGCCGAAAGATAATGTAATTAATGTTGGAAGTTCAACAATTACTCTAAAAGAAAAACCTCAAAGAGAGGAGTGGAAAAGCAAACTAAAAGGCTCTTGTCCTACATTAGAAAAATAGCTATGCTTCACCTTGTTTATTAATAGGAGTTCCTTAGCACTTCTTGTTTGATAGAGTGCTTGATGGATGGATGCACCACCCGCGCGCGCGTTGGCCGGGCTGGGCTCGCAATGAGCGCGGCATGGGTCTACGGTCCGTTCTTGATCTCCTTATTTTGTTTTTGGCGTAAATTGCAAAAATCTCGGATTGCCATTATTAGCGTATTCTGTAACCGTTGCTAGCAAGATTTACGGAGCCTTATTGATTTCTCATTCCTAAAGTTCAGCCTTCCGTTTTTCTCTTTGAAGCCTATTTAAGGGCTGCTTTCTTCAGTCAAAGAAGGTACACAGATTACTCTCCTCTTCTCATCTCCACAAAAATTCTCTATTGTGAGTACATATCTTGGAGTCGTGCTAATCCTAGAGGACCGTCGCTTGATTTCTACTGCACCGGGGTAGCGCGAAATCGTCTTTTAGGACAGTGGTCATCTACGTCACGACAATCTGCTCTTCGTTCACGCTTCAACAGATAAGTATCATTTTATTGTTATAGTTGCAACAATCTAAAAGACGATTATGGCTTCCAAACTTATGATTCCTGATATGTCTAAGATGGAACCTCTAGATGGGAAAAACTATAAACGTTGGGCTGTTAGGATACGTTTTTATTTGGAACAAATTGATGCTGCATATGTTCTTGATGATGTTGTTAAACCTGTTGATGAATCTGATTTGGGTGCCTTTGAGTCAAAGTTTACTAAGGATGATAGAACTTGTAAGGGTATGCTACTGCATCATATGTCAACTGCTTTGTTGGATATTTACATGATGTTTGATCATGCTAAGACCACTTGGGATGCTTTAGAAAAGAAATATGGAACTGATGATGCTGGAACCAAACGTTATTGTGTTAGTAAGTGGTTAGGCTTTCAAGTTGATGATGAAAAACCTATAATTGATCAAATCCAAGCCTATGAGAATATACGTCTTGCTATAGCCGCCGAGGGACTGTGCATTTGTGATATTACTCTTGCTATTGTGCTGATTGAAAAACTGCCCCCTTCTTGGAAAAACTTTCGTAACAAGCTAATGCACAATAAGACAGACCTAACCTTAGAGGAACTGATAGGTCACCTTAAGATTGAGGAAGAGAACCGAATTAAGGACAATGGTCAGTCTTATAACACCCCCACGATCCCTCCTTATATAAACTAGGAGAAATTACGGAAGTGTTACGCCACGCATGATAATACGTAAGGCTAATCAGAGACTACAGCGGAAGTCTTTTAAAATAAACTGGAAATACTTTAATACAACTGAAATAAGAAAGTATGTAAATGAGTTACAAACTCGGAAACTATCCCATAACAGTCTCATCTTCAAAACAAGTCAAACCTTTACCCCAATGGTCAAGTAAAGTCAAACATACAATTCAAAATAACTTAAATATATATGAAAGTAATCATGTACTATAATTCCCATCCGGATGCTTATGATTCCCATGCACATCAAGAACTTGTATCTGAAACTTCTCCTCTAAGCTTTGCTCGCCAAATGGGTCATCACAGGGTCGTTGAGGAAAAACAACAACCAAAAGAAACAAAGAAACACATACATCAGCAACGCTGATTACATAACACTACTAACTAATGCAAACAATGATGCATGCAATCCTCAAACAACTTCGGCTTGCTCTTCTTGTGACACTACATGCGACAAGCACATAACTGAACTTACTAAATACTTTCTTTTATTATTATTTGGCAATGAACGGGCACCGTCATCCTCTTGGAATCATACGGGCTCCTATTTCTTGTGTAAGAGATCCCACACCTCTTACTAAAGTTCCATGAACTTTAAATAACTTGACTCGAGAATTTTAAGCTTGTTAGTAATGAAAGAGGGTGAGAGTGAGCCTCTAGACTCAACATATCAGAGATAAAGAATATGAGTGACGCCTAGTCCACTCAAAGATCTTGATAATTGGAATTCCATAAACTTGCTTGATAAAATAATAGCGTTAGCATCGTCATGCTAAGCTATATGCAGGAGTGTAGTTTCACACTAACTCCCCCCCTTATGTTCAATACTCATGGGGGATCCATCCCAAGAGTTTTATTGCCAAAGCCCATTATGTGAGACACAATCACAATCATAATACATCTAGCAAATAAATTAATTTCTTATCTTTCTTTAACAAGTGAATGCAACAAATACCATAAATAACTCGATTCTAAATTCTTTGAGACCTTGCTCATCTTATTACTCTAATGACTCCATGAGTCCTTTCTTACTTTCTTAAGGATCCATGATCCAATCAATTGAGTCCTTGCTCAATGATTCAACTATTCGTGAGACCTTGCTCAATAACTTTAAAACTTGTGAGACCTTGCTCAACAAAATATATAACTTCTATTGAGACCTTGCTCAATAAAACATATAACTTCTAATGAGACCTTGCTCAATAAAATATTCTCATGCAAGCCCTAGCTTCAAGAATAACATTGAATAACTTTAATCATGCTCAAAAGCAGTAATCATCAATCACATGCTTTTCAAATATAGGAATAACTCAAAAGTTCCATTCCTAATCTCCTTTCTAAGTTCTCAACATGTACTCAAACAATTATAAGGCATAAGCCTCTCCTTACTCCTCATGCTCAATAAATAACCTTTAAACACTAAAGTCAAAGGTCAAGTGTATGTACCTTGATAACACACAAAATCAACAATTCAAAGGTTTCACTTGCTTTTACTATGCTTGAAACCTATCAAAAACAAAGTACTATCAATTAGTACTTACCAACAACAATTCAAGGCTACTAATAATAAAAATCAGCACTTTTAAAATTAATAACAAAGCTGATTTTTCCTTAAAAACGCTTTAAAACTATCTTTAAGTCATAAACTTGAAAACCTTTACTAGTAGGCAAAACCCACTATAAACTAATACTTAAACTTCATAAAAATCACTAATTATTAACTTAATTACTGCTGTAAATTATTTAATAAATAATAACAAAATTTTTTTTTTTTTTACATGTGGTTCGAAAACCACAAAAACCCGAAACAACAACCAACCGGCAGCACCACCGGCCAGCACCAACGCCGGCCAGCAGCACCGCCAGCGCTGCCACTACTGCTGGCACGGCAGTGGGACAGGCAGCCACGTCAAGGCCCAGCTGCTGCCACCACTGCCGGCACAGCAGTGGTCCACGCAGCCACGACAAGTTTTCCGGCGAGCCACCACCGTGGTGGCCGGAAAACGCAGGAAAGAGAAAGAAAAATAAAATCAGAAAAAATATGTAACTTCTTTGCTTCCTTTTGTTATTTGCAAGATCTTCCTATAATTTTCAAAAACAAAACTAGTTTGAACTTGAAGATTTGCAGAAAAATTGAGGAAGTACTAGAGTTGAGAGAGGAAGAAGCTCTTCTTACTCTTCTTTGAAGAAAGTGGCTGGTGAAAATATGGGGAAGCTTAGGGTTTTTCTTTTTTTTTTTTTTTTTTTATGTTGAGGTAGTCTTTGTGGGTAAAAGACTAAAACACCCTTACTCATCGAATTACCGAAATACATTTGATGATAAAATTGCGAAACTAATCTTCCTACTAATATAACTAAAACACTTTCTTGAAAAGACTAAAATACTTCTTTGTGAAAATACTCGAATACTCTTTTGGTAAAATGACCAAAATACCCTTCTGCTCTCAAATACTGAAATTAAATAGCTTTAATAATTCAAAAATGATTAAAACTATTTAATTAAATATCTTAAAAATATGGGGGATTACAGTCTACCCCCCTTAAAAGAAGTTTCGTCCCGAAACTTAAACAAAATCCCCTCTCTTCTCCAAGCTTTCAGCTTTGGAAACTCGTGAGCATTACGCCCTAATATAGTTCTTTCTTAAGAAGTAGCCAAATAATACGCTACTAAGTAAAACTTTTGCCTTGAATGTTTAAACTATGAAATGCTTACTTGTTTTTCTTGAAAACTCTAAAAATCGTGCACAAATGCAACAAATTCTTACTAATTTCTAGCAACATGCGCGCACACACTCTACCCCCCTTAAAGGAGTTACGTCCCGGAATCAACTCACCTAGTCGAAGAGCTCGGGATATTTCTTTCTCATCTCATCTTCAGCCTCCCAGGTAGCCTCTTCGGTACGCTGGTTAGACCACAAAACCTTGAGTATTTTTATATCTTTATTTCTTGTACTTCTCACTTTAGAGTCCAAGATCTTCACTGGTCTCTCTTCAAAAGAAAGCGTCTCATCCACTTCTATAATCTCGGGATCTAACACGTGAGCCTTATCGGGTACATATCTCTTTAGTTGTGATACATGGAACACATTATGCACCTTTCCCAAGTTATTCGGCAAATCCAAACGATAAGCTAATCTTCCAATTCTTTCAATAATGGCATAGGGACCTATAAACTTCGGGCTAAGCTTTCCTTTTTGCCCAAAACGCATCACCCCTTTCATAGGTGACACCTTCAACAAGACTTTCTCGCCTACTTGATACTCACTATCTCTTCTATTCTGATCTGCATAAGCCTTTTGACGATCCTGGGCCACCCTCATCTTTTCACGGATATATCTCACTTGATTCACGGTATCTTCAATCATTTGTGGTCCCAAAGTAACCGTCTCGCTAATATCATTCCAGCACAATGGACTGCGACATTTCCGACCATATAGAGCTTCGAAAGGAGCCATCTTAATGCTAGAATGGTAACTATTATTGTATGAGAATTCTATTAAAGCCAACATCTCATCCCAAGTCTTAGGATAATCTAAGGCACATGCTCTCAACATGTCCTCGAGAGTCTGAATGGTTCTCTCCGATTGACCATCAGTTGCTGGATGAAAAGCCGTACTCTTAAGCACATCGGTCCCAAAAGCTTTCTGTAATGCTTCCCAAAAATGAGATAATAATCTTGAATCCCTATCAGACACAATAGTGGAAGGAACTCCATGATGCCTCACCACTTGGTCTACATATACTTTACCACACTGTTCCATCGACCAATTGTCCTTCATCGGAACAAATTTTGCTACTTTAGTTAGTCTATCTACAATCACCCAGACTTTAATGAATCCTTTCGCTGTCTTAGGAAGACCTACAACAAAATCCATTGCTATATCATCCTACTTCCACTCAGGCACTGGTAACGGTTGAATCGTTCCTTGAGGTCTCTTGTGTTCGCTCTTCACTTTCTGGCAAGTCAAACACCTAGCAACAAATTCAGCTACTTCCCTCTTCATATTGTTCCACCAAAACATCAGCTTCAAGTCCTTATACAATTTATCCCCTCCAGGGTGGATAGAATAAGTCGTGTTGTGCCCTTCTTTCATCACTTTCTCTTTCAACTCGGTGCAACTCGACGGTATACACCACCTTCCATTGAATCGGACACTTCCATCGTCATGGATGCTAAACTCCTTTGTCTTCTTCTCCTCGATTAGCTTCTTTATCTTTTCAATTTCCTCATTCCCTTCTTGAGCCGTTAAGATTTCTTCATTCAATGTTGACTGGATTGAAATGGCATTTAAGCAGGCCTCTACTCCACCACTCCCAACAACTTCAATATTGAGCTTCCTAAACTCATCACACAACTTATCTGGAAGTACCAAAGTACTTAAACTATGGTTAGACTTACGACTTAACGCATCGGCAACGACGTTTGCCTTTCCTTCATGGTATAAGATCTCAATATCATAATCATTAACCAACTCCAACCATCTTCTCTGCCTCATATTCAAATCTTTTTGAGTATACAAATACTTCAGACTCTTGTGATCCGTGTACAACTTCACCTTCACTCCATACAAGTAGTGTCGCCAAATCTTCAAAGCAAACACTATTGCGGCTAACTCTAGATCATGGGTTGGGTAATTCACTTCGTACGGTTTCAATTGCCTAGAAGCGTAGGCTATAACCTTTCGGTTTTGCATCAACACACACCCTAGACCATTTTTCGAAGCGTCACTATATACCTCCAACTCAGCATTCTCCTCTGGCAACGTCAAGATCGGAGCTGTAGTCAACAACTTCTTAAGCTGCTTAAAGGCTTTCTCACACTCCTCGGTCCATATGAACTTTGTATCCTTCTTCATAAGACTAGTCATTGGTTTAGCTACCCTCGAAAAATCCTTCACAAAACGTCTATAGTAGCCAGCTAGACCCAAGAAACTCCTTATATCAGTAATATTCCTAGGTGTAGGCCATTCGCTTACTGCGGCTATCTTTGACGGATCTACGGAAATTCCCTTCTTTGACACAATGTGGCCAAGAAACGCCACTTCTTCCATCCAAAATTCACACTTCGAGAACTTTGCGTAAAGCTGATGCTCCCTAAGTGTAGATAATACCAATCTCAAGTGCTTTTCATGCTCCTCCTTGTTCTTCGAGTAAATAAGGATATCATCGATGAATACGACTACAAATTTATCCAAATACTCTCGAAACACTCTATTCATGAGGTCCATAAACATCGCTGGTGCATTGGTTAAACCAAAGGGCATTACGGTGAACTCATAGTGACCATACCTCGTCCTAAAGGCAGTCTTTGGTATATCTTTCTCCCCAATTCGCAACTGGTGATACCCTGACCTCAAGTCTATCTTCGAAAATATTTCAGCTCCTCTTAATTGATCGAATAGGTCGTCAATCCTTGGCAACGGGTACTTATTCTTAATAGTCACCTTGTTGAGATCTCTATAATCTATACATAGCCTCAAACTCCCATCCTTCTTCTTTACGAACAAAACAGGTGCTCCCCAGGGGAAATAACTAGGTCTAATATACCCTTTCTCGAGTAATTCTTTTAGTTGCTTATTGAGCTCCTTCATCTCTGCTGGAGCCATTCTATAGGGTGCTTTTGATATAGGGGCAGTTCCAGGAACTAAGTCTATGGTGAATTCTAACTCTCTTTGAGGTGGCATTCCCGGTACATCTTCCGGAAATACATCTGGAAACTCATTCACCACCTTCACATGTTCTACCTTAAGCTTCTCTTCTTCCAACCTCTACACACTACACAAGAATAACGAAGCTCCCTTACTCACTTGCTTTACCAAACTTAAGGATGAAATAATCTTAATTCTACCTTCTTGTGGTTTAGTCTTGAAAGTCACCTTTTTCCCATCCTTATTCCTCAATTTCACTTTTTGTTCCCCACACAGAATCTCAGCTTTATACTCCTTAAGCCAATCCATTCCTAAAATGATCTCCAAATCTTCCAATGGAAACTCTATGAGGTTGGTTGCAAAGTCTACATCTGCAATTCTCACAAGGACGTTCTCATATACTCTTAAGCAAGTTACTACTTCCCCAGATGGTAACATAATAGGAATTTCAACATCCCTAGGGTTTTCTAAGCCATATTTTGAAACAACTAATTTTGAAACAAATGAACGCTCGGCTCCTGAATCAAATAAAGCTTTAGCATAAGTGGAATTTATAGAAACATTACCCGTAACTACGTCCTTAGACGTCTCAGCTTCTGTAGCACTTATGACGTTTAATCTTGCCACTGCAGGCACACTAGGGCCAGCTCAACTCGAAAAGGTCTTATTGCTCTAATTTTGCTTGTTCCCACCTTGATAGTTGTTGCCTCCTGAATGGTTTCGATTGCCCAGACCAAACTAGTTTCCGCTCTTGCCCTTGTTAGTCTTCAACTCAGGGTTCTTGGAGAAGCACTCATACTCTCGATGACCCAATTTTTGGCAGTAGTTACACTCCACTAGTTTTCCTTCGCAATCCTTTCCAGGATGATTGTAGGGGCACTTCTTGCAGAAATACACGCGTTCTTCTCCTTTCCTTCCCTTATTAGGACCATTTCCACCCTTCTGCTGTTGATACTGGCCCCCATTCCTTTGGCCATTAGATTGTCCTCCTTGGTGAAAATTATGTTGAGGTTTGAACTTCTTGTCGTTCCTCTGGAAATTCTGACTAGGGTTCTCCTTTCTCTTGTTGTTTGAGCTCTCAGTTCCAGCTTGTTTCAAATAGGAGCCTAAATGAGCAACTCTATCGTACACTTCCTCTAAGGTCCTGAAAGTTGAGCCTCCTAGCCCAAGCTTCACCTCAAGACTAAGTCCAATCTCAAACCTAATAGCCTTTCTCTCCTCAGTAGGTACTAACTCTGGAGCAAACTTCATCAATCCTACAAACTTCTCGTAGTACTGCTCCACAGTCATGTCACCTTGCTTCAACTCATCAAATTCACTGGCCTTTTGCCTCCTTAAGAAATTGGGATAAAATTTCTCCTTCATAGCTCCTGCAAAAGCCTTCCAATCAAAGTCTGCCTTGCCATTAACGTCTCCTTATGTTGCGACCACCAAAAATCAGCTTCCTCCTTGAGGTAGTACGCAGCTATAGCTACCTTCCAATTATCTGGACATTGGATAGCATCGAATAGCTTCTCAAAGTCCCTAAACCAGTTCTCAAGCTTAACAGGATCACCTTTCCCATCATAAGAAGGCGGTTTACTATTACTAACCCTCTTAAACCAATCAACAGACTTCTTTTTCGAGGGGACTCTCCTAGCTAAATTCGTAGTCACTCGGACCAAATTCCTCAGCTGAGCATCAACTCTAGCGTTTCTGTCGGCCATTGATCTGCCCAAGAAAAAGATTCGACTTAAAAATCGCTTATTGGACCCCAATATAGATCAAAACTACTAAGCAAATGCCATGATGACATTGAATTCTCACTTTCCTATCTAATGAGCTTTCATACTAACTTTCTTACTAGAGTAGTAGCTCAAAGCAAAACCAGCACTAATTTGTAGTCATACTACACCTTTTAGTCAAAACTGGAATCTATGCAAGTAGAAAATGTCAATCACGTTGCAATCAAACACTTAGTCACATAAAACACACCAAAAATGTTACTAGACCTTAGAACACTTACTAATCTAAACACTTAGTGACTAATGCGATGCAGTGTGCATATGCATATGCAATTCCCTTCCCATTTGCAATTCAACTTTGAAATACTTTTAAGTTTGAAAACTTTTGTAAAATAAAGGTAATATAACCTTTGGAGCTCTGATACCACTTTATAACACCCCCACGATCCCTCCTTATATAAACTAGGAGAAATTACGGCAGTGTTATGCCACGCATGATAATACGTAAGGCTAATCAGAGACTACGACGGAAGTCTTTTAAAATAAACTGGAAATACTTTAATACAACTGAAATAAGAAAGTATGTAAATGAGTTACAAACTCGGAAACTATCCCATAACAGTCTCATCTTCAAAACAAGTCAAACCTTGACCCCAATGGTCAAGTAAAGTCAAACATACAATTCAAAATAACTTAAATATATAAGAAAGTAATCGTGTACTATAATTCCCATCCGGATGCTTATGATTCCCATGCACATCAAGAACTTGTACCTGAAACTTCTCCTCTAAGCTCTGCTCGCCAAATGGGTCATCACAGGGTCGTTGAGGAAAAACAACAACCAAAAGAAACAAAGAAACACATACATCAGCAACGCTGAGTACATAACACTACTAACTAATGCAAACAATGATGCATGCAATCCTCAAACAACTTAGGCTTGCTCTTCTTGTGACACTACATGCGACAAGCACATAACTGAACTTACTAAATACTTTCTTTTATTATTATTTGGCAATGAACGGGCACCGTCATCATCTTGGAATCATACGGGCTCCTATTTCTTGTGTAAGAGATCCCACACCTCTTAAAGTTCCATGAACTTTAAATAACTTGACTCGGGAATTTTAAGCTTGTTAGTAATGAAAGAGGGTGAGAGTGAGCCTCTAGACTCAACATCTCAGAGATAAAGAATATGAGTGACGCCTAGTCCACTCAAAGATCTTGATAATTGGAATTCCATAAACTTGCTTGATAAAATAATAGCGTTAGCATCGTCATGCTAAGCTATATGCAGGAGTGTAGTTTCACACTAACTCCCCCCCTTATGTTCAATACTCATGGGGGATCCATCCCAAGAGTTTTATTGCCAAAGCCCATTATGTGAGACACAATCACAATCATAATACATCTAGCAAATAAATTAATTTCTTATCTTTCTTTAACAAGTGAATGCAACAAATACCATAAATAACTCGATTCTAAATTCTTTGAGACCTTGCTCATCTTATTACTCTAATGACTCCATGAGTCCTTTCTTACTTTCTTAAGGATCCATGATCCAATCAATTGAGTCCTTGCTCAATGATTCAACTATTCGTGAGACCTTGCTCAATAACTTTAAAACTTGTGAGACCTTGCTCAACAAAATATATAACTTCTATTGAGACCTTGCTCAATAAAACATATAACTTCTAATGAGACCTTGCTCAATAAAATATTCTCATGCAAGCCCTAGCTTCAAGAATAACATTGAATAACTTTAATCATGCTCAAAAGCAATAATCATCAATCACATGCTTTTCAAATATAGGAATAACTCAAAAGTTCCATTCCTAATCTCCTTTCTAAGTTCTCAACATGTACTCAAACAATTATAAGGCATAAGCCTCTCCTTACTCCTCATGCTCAATAAATAACCTTTAAACACTAAAGTCAAAGGTCAAGTGTATGTACCTTGATAACACACAAAATCAACAATTCAAAGGTTTCACTTGCTTTTACTATGCTTGAAACCTATCAAGAACAAAGTACTATCAATTAGTACTTACCAACAACAATTCAAGGCTACTAATAATAAAAATCAGCACTTTTAAAATTAATAACAAAGCTGATTTTTCCTTAAAAACGCTTTAAAACTATCTTTAAGTCATAAACTTGAAAACCTTTACTAGTAGGCAAAACCCACTATAAACTAATACTTAAACTTCATAAAAATCACTAATTATTAACTTAATTACTGCTGTAAATTATTTAATAAATAATAACAAAAATTTTTTTTTTTTACATGTGGTTCGAAAACCACAAAAACCCGAAACAACAACCAACCGGCAGCACCACCGGCCAGCACCAACGCCGGCCAGCAGCACCGCCAGCGCTGCCACCACTGCTGGCACGGCAGTGGGACAGGCAGCCACGTCAAGGCCCAGCTGCTGCCACCACTGCCGGCACAGCAGTGGTCCACGCAGCCACGACAAGTTTTCCGGCGAGCCACCACCGTGGTGGCCGGAAAACGCAGGAGAGAGAAAGAAAAATAAAATCAGAAAAAATATGTAACTTCTTTGCTTCCTTTTGTTATTTGCAAGATCTTCCTATAATTTTCAAAAACAAAACTAGTTTGAAACTTGAAGATTTGAAGAAAAATTGAGGAAGTACTAGAGTTGAGAGAGGAAGAAGCTCTTCTTACTCTTCTTTGAAGAAAGTGGCTGGTGAAAATATGGGGAAGCTTAGGGTTTCTTCTTCTTTTTTTTTTTTTTTATGTTGAGGTAGTCTTTGTGGGTAAAAGACTAAAACACCCTTACTCATCGAATTACCGAAATACATTTGATGATAAAATTGCGAAACTAATCTTCCTACTAATATAACTAAAACACTTTCTTGAAAAGACTAAAATACTTCTTTGTGAAAATACTCGAATACTCTTTTGGTAAAATGACCAAAATACCCTTCTGCTCTCAAATACTGAAATTAAATAGCTTTAATAATTCAAAAATGATTAAAACTATTTAATTAAATATCTTAAAAATATGGGGGATTACAAGTCTGTTGTTCGTGATCAGCTTATTTTTCATGTTTCCTCTAAAGCAAATCTGGTAGAACCCAATAACTCTGGGAAAAATAAGGGCTCTAATAATTTCCATAGACCTCAAGGAGGAGTTCAGAAGTACAAGTTTAAGGGAAACTGTAACAACTGTGGGAAACCTGGTCATAAGGCTAAGTTCTATAGAAGCAAGAAGCAGAATCAAGCCAACCTTGCTGAAGCTACTAATAACATCGTTGCTGTTGCGTCAGAAGCGAATTTAGCTGGTAATGTTGCTGAATGAATTGTTGATACTGGGGCAACCATGCACATCTGCACCAACAAAGACATGTTCACAAGTTATGGTAAGGTTGATGGTGAAAATGTCTTCATGGGTAACTCAGCTTCTGCCAATGTTCAAGGCAAAGGGAAGATTGTTCTAACTCTTACTTCTGGAAAATTGCTTACTCTTACTAATGTTTTGCATGTTCCAGAAATGCACAGGAACTTAATTTCTGGAAGTCTACTCATGAAAGCTGGACTCAAACTCTCTTTTGATTTTGATAGACTTGTCCTTACTCGTAATGGAGAGTTTGTCGGGAAGGGGTTTTCTAATGGGGGGATATTTACTCTTGATGCAAAAGTTGAAATTATGAATAAAAGTGCTAGTACTTCTTCCGCTTATATTGTTGAGTCTATTGATTTATGGCATTCTAGATTGGGTCATGTTAACATTGCTTCAATCAAAAGGCTTAAACATTTGAATTTGATTCCAAGTTTTTCTAAAACTGAATTTTCAAAATGTGAAGTGTGTGTTGAAGCCAAGTTTGCAAAGAAACCATTTAAATCAATAGATAGGCAAACCGAAGTACTAGTTCATAGTGATTTGGGAGATTTTAAAAATCATGAGAGCAGAGGTGGGAAAAGATATTACATTACTTTTGTTGATGACTGTTCTCGTTTCACTATGGTTTATCTTCTCAGATCAAAAGATGAAGCAGAAGAGATGTTTCTCAAATAAAAAGCAGAGGTAGAAAATCAACTGGACAAGAAGATCAAGAGACTTAGGAGTGATAGGGGTGGTGAGTATGACCCTAACACTCTTAAGGCCTTCTGTGAACAGAATGGAATAGTCCATGAAGTAACTGCTCCCTACACACCTAAACAAAACGGTGTTGCTGAAAGGAATAACATAACTCTCAAAAATATAATGAATTCTATGCTTATTAGTTCTGGACTTCCTGATAACATGTGGGGGAAGACCATTCTTTCTGCTTGTCATATTTTAAATAAAGTACCTCATAAGAAACTAGATAAGATCCCTTATGAACTGTGGAAAGGTCGAACGCCAAACCTGAAATACTTGAAAGTGTGGGGGTGCTTGGCAAAAGTTGGGATACCTAGCTTTAAGAGTGATAAGATAGGCCCTAAGACTGTTGATTCCATCTTTATAGGCTATGCTTATGAAAGTGCTGCTTATCGGTTTCTATTGAAAGGTGCTAACAATTCTTATGCAGGTGGTATTATTGTAGAATCAAGGGATACTGAATTCTTTGATAATATATTTCCCTGGAATTCTTCTCGATGTAGTAATGATTTACCATCCTCTAGTACTGCACCTGTTTTGTCTGTTGCTTCTTCTTTAACTAACGACGATTCTGTTTTGGAACCAAGGAGAAGCAAAAGGGTGCAAAAGGAAAATAGTTTTGGATATGATTTCATTACTGCTTTCCTATCTGAACCACTCTTGATTGACGATGATTTTGTAAGTGTGTTCATTTTGGAAAATGATCCCAAAACTTATGATGAGGCCATGAGGTCAATTGATGCAAATTTTTGGAAAGAGGCAATTAATAGTGAACTAGAATCAATTCTCAACAATAACATTTGGGAATTGGGTTGAGTTACCTAGAGGTTGCAAGCCCATTACTTGTAAATGGATATTTAAGAAAAAAATTGAAACCTGATGGATCCATTGACAAGTATAAGGCCAGAATAGTAGTGAGGGGTTTTACTCAAAAATAGGGAATTGACTATTTTGATACTTACTCCCCCGTCTCCAAAATTGCAACCATTAGGACCTTAATTGCTCTTGCTTGTATCCATGATCTCATTGTACATCAAATGGATGTAAAAACTGCTTTTCCAAATGGAGATCTGAAAGAAGATATATATATGGTTCAACCGAAAGGTTGTGCAATTCCGGGTCAAGAAAATATAGTTTGTAAACTGGTCAAGTCATTGTATGGACTCAAGCAAGCTCCAAAACAATGGCATGACAAGTTTGACAAGACTATGACTGGAAATGGGTTTCATGTCAATGAAGGAGACTCCAGTGTTTATTTTAAGCATGATTCAAGTGGTTGTGTGATTATTTGTCTTTATGTGGATGATATGCTAATTTTTGGTACTAGTATTGATCGAGTAAATGAGATAAATAAATTTCTAAGTTCCAAATTTGAAATGAAAGACATGGGCGAGGCAGATGTGATTTTGGGAGTCAAAAGTATAAGAAATCAAAATGGCATCTGTCTTAGCCAGTCTCATTATGTTGAAAAACTCTTGAAAAATTTTGACTCATTTAACGTCGATCCAGTTAGAACCCCTTATGATCCAAGTGTCCACTTAAAGAAAAATAAAGGTGATCCAGTTTGTCAATCTGAATATGCTAAAATCATTGGTAGTGTGATGTTTCTTATGAATTTCACTAGACCTGACATTGCTTATTTTGTAAGTAGACTAAGCAGGTACACTCATAACCCAAACAAAGATCATTGGGATGCTCTAAGGCGATTGCTCAGGTATTTGAAAGGTACCATGGATTGGAGTTTGCACTACTCCAAATCTCCAGGAGCACTAGAAGGTTTATGTGATGCCAACTGGGTATCTGACAACGATGAAGTAAACTCTACCAATGGTTATGTTTTCACCCTAGACGGTGGAGCTGTGTCTTGGAAATCTTGCAAGCAATCTTGTACTGCTATGTCTATTATGGAATCTGAATTTATTGCTCTTGAATTCACTAGTGGAAAAAACATCAAGTGCTCCGGTCAAAAACCGTACAAGTGCTCCGTATTTGAACCGTAGCAGACGCCATATGAGCACTTGAGTATTTCTTAAGTGCTCCGGTTGTCTTAAAAACCGGAGCACTTGTGAATTTTATAAATTCAAAATTATCAAGTGCTCCGGTTGATAAAAAAACCCGGAGCACTTGTGAATCAAGTGCTCCGGTTTTTTCCTAACAATCGGAGCACTTGACATTTAAAAAAAAAAAATTTGTACAACATCCCACCTCGTAGCAGTTGCAAACCAGCCACACCAGCATGATTTCAGATTCTATGCAGCACATCAACCTACAACATGCTTCGTCATGCCCCTCCCTTTTCACCACCACACCTCCTCATGCCCTTCCATTCAACCACCACGCACACACCTCCCCGTGCCGCTCCCATTTACCACCATAATATACATTCAAACTTGATTATATGCTGCATAGAAACAGAACACTTGCTCCATTGTAGAGGTGTTTCAAATACCACTTCTATCAACATCAATTTCAGTCCATAACTATGTTCCCCGAAACCCTAAGGCCTAAAGTAATAGATTATCATTATATAGATGGATAAAAGCTACAACCATTCAGTTCAAACTAAACCCAAGCAAGCAATAAGCAATAAACCTAAGCTATAACGATGTATTTAAATAACCAATAGTAAAGAGAAACGGAAAGAGAGTGAAGAGGAAGGGGAGATGAGTTAGAAGTGTGCATGTGTTATCAAGGATGATGGCACTTGATTCCTTATACAGTCCATATTCAGTTCAACTGGAGAAAACATAATTTGATCTCGGTTATCCTACCTATATGACAATCACATTTATAACCAAGTCATGAAAGCACCAACCACTTCTAAAAATTTCAAATAATAGGATTTCAAGATATATCAAACAAGGTGTTACAATTCACTCAGAGATAGAAACTTTACAATGAGTCTCCTATGTAGCTCAAGTTCTTCATTCACAGTAAGTGCTCTGTTCTGTAACCATAAACTCAGCATGCTATTCATGATGTGCGTGTGTGGCTTAATACCTGAGTTGTTCATGTCGGCTACAAATTCTTCACTCTTGAATTGGTAATGTCGTTCCCTGCTTTTGCGTACGCACATAGTAACAACATGTAGGATCTCATGGTTGTAATCATGCCGAGGGACTTCAGCTTCCTGAACACACCTTCCACATCTGAAAATCCAATCACAAATTTAACACCAAAAGATAGAGAACTTGACATTTTGCAAGGATGTCTTTTGAGTTCATGATACCCTCAGTGCTCTCACAAGGTACACTCGATGTTCATTAAGCTTTTTGTCAGGCCATATGCGGATATTGTATTTTCAGGGCACAATTATCTTCTTTAGCACCCTTATGGAATATCTAGTGTAAGAGCTTGTTTGATAATATCTAAGGAAGGAAACATATAAGGAGGATAATATCCATTCTTTTTTTTTCATTATCTTGTTATAAAGTTGGCAATGCATGACATGATCAAAAATAAAACATTCATGTGCCAATAAAGTTAAACTATATGCTTAGTCACCAAGTCAACAATTCAAAGTAGGATGATATAATCAGCACAGTAGCAGCGGCAAACAGATCCACTCCATCTTGCACAAGTGCGCCATGCATTGTATCTAAAAAACTAATCACTACCCAACGTTACTATATCTATGAATCATCTTATTGTAGAAATTGCTCAAAAAAAAAAAAGAAATTGCTAAATTTCAACATGCGATTGACAAGTCATAAGGCTGAATAGTTGAGAAATCTGCTTGCAATCATTCCAATGTGGGGGAAGCCAGCTGCTTCTGTTGCTCTCCACTATGATTCACAAGTTGCCATAGCTGTTGCAATCAACCATGCCTACAATGGGAAAAAGAGGCACATTCGTTTGAGGCATAAGGATGTCAAAGTTCTGTTGTCAAATGGAGTGATATCACTAGATTATGTTAAATCAGATTAGAACATCGCGGATCCGCTAACCAAAGGCCTGTGTAGAAAACTAGTTTTGGAAACATCGAAAAGGATGGGCTTAAGGCTCATTGGATGAATTGTAACTAATGAACTCCTGCTCACTATGAGTTCGAGGGAGAACATTATGAATAATTCAGAAGCACAAACTTTTTATTTTTCCATCCCTAGATGTTTATGATGTAATGTGCTTGCTACAAATTAAACTTTAGGGTGAGCCAAGGCTCTTAATGAACCCATATCCATATGTTTGGAGGTGTGATGTAGCTCACATTTGATGGGATTCACCTACTTAGGTGTGGAAGTGTGGCCGCTTCCTATGAGAATTGCATGGGCTAATTCTCTAGAGCACCTATGAGCATCCAGGTCTGGACGTATGGCCAGTATAAGGCGTCACTATTATTCGCGGAGAATTAGAATGTTATACATGTTCAATTGTGTGCTTTAAGTGATGTATCTTTTCCTTTCTATTAAGTTCAAGACTCAAGTCACTTGATAGGAAAAAGATCCTAGCTTAAAAGCACTAAGTGTTAATTCAAGTCACAAGACATTGGCACTAATGCAATTGTTTTGTTTTGCCCAAAGCCATTTTTCATTCCTTTTCTTTTCTCATTTGTTGAACCTGTGGGGGATTGTTGGAAGTTCAATAATTACTCTAAAAGAAAAACCTCAAAGAGAGGAGTGGAAAAACAAAGTAAAAGGCTATTGTCCCACATTGGAAAAATAGCTATGCTTCACCTTGTTTATTAATAGGAGTTCCTTAGCACTTCTTGTTTGATATAGTGCTAGATGGATGGATGCACCACACGCACGCGCGCCGGCCGGGCCTGGCTCGTGGCGAGCGCGAGTGTGGGTCTGCGGTCCGTTCTAGATCTCCTTCTTTTGTTTTTGGCGTAAATCGCAAAAATCTCGGATTGCCATTATTAGCGTATTATGTAACCGTTACTAGCAAGATTTCCGGAGCCTTATTGATTTCTCATTCCAAAAGTTCAGCCTTCCGTTTTTGTCTTTGAAGCCTATTTAAGGGTTGCTTTCTTCAGTCAAAGAAGGTACACAGATTACTCTCCTCTTCTCATCTCCACAAAAATACTTTCTGGTTTTTCGACAATATTTTGGTCTCTATCCGAGGTGTGTGAGTGCACACATCTCTTGGAGTCGTGCTAATCCTGGAGGACGATCGCTTGATTTCTACTGCACCGGGGTAGCGCAAAATCGTCTTTTAGGACAATGGTCATCCACGTCACGACAATCTGCTCATCGTTCACGCTTCAACAGATAAGTATCATTTTATTGTTATAGTTGCAACAATTAATATACGACAGACTTGTTCGGAGTTTTTAAAACGTCTCAAAAATTATAAACTATGTATCTTAAAATCTTATTACAACTCTTCACACAATTTTATTTGAAAGTATTCGAACAACAAGTACTTAGATCATCAACTAGTGAAAGTATTATTCCAACTTAGCCAATAGTATTGAGTTTACTAAAACTAAATTGAAATAAATTACAAATTAAGAAGCATAATAGAAGATAGCAAATTAACTGATTATCCTTCACTTGAATTGATATGTTTCATGTTTTTTTGTTTGGTTTCTTCAAACTTGGTAAGCAAACTTAAGTTCTTAGTTATATTAAAAAAAAGGAACACCAATAATTATTGCAACATTAAGTGGTTAATCAATCATGCATCACCTTAATTATGATTATGGAGAAAGTGGTTTCTACACTATCGCCAATCCAGTCCTGGGTGGGGTCACCGTGGAGAGGTGGACAGGTGGTGTTGCGGGGGAGGATGTGGGCAATTAATGGCGGATCTATTCAGGGTCACAGTTGGTCACGTGACCAGCTATTATTTTGGGGAAAAAAATTCAAAACTTTCTCTCTCCTCCACTGACGGAAGAAACCTCGTTGTTTTTTCCTCTGTCTCACGTCTCTCCCTCTCTCCTCTAACCTCAAGGTCCTCATCAACTAAAATTCTTGAATTCTTTTACATGAACCTCCTTTTTCTTTCAAATCTTCAACTAAAATGATCATCTCATCTTGATCTACCGATTGATACCCATTTTACTTTAGAGACAAAAAATTATCATTCAAAACCCTAGAATTTGGGGGGGAAATCGTGTTGTTGAGGAGCAAAAGTGCTGCAATCGGAGATTCTCTCCTTTCTTCTTCTCCGATTCGACTTGTTCATTCTTCTGGTATTCTTCTTCCTTTATCTCCTTCCATTTTCCATTTTCAATCTTTATTTTCTTGTCGAAATTATACAAATTCTGCTACAAATCATGATGTTGATGACCGTCAATTGTTCCTACAATCTGTGAGACATGAATGTAAGTTAGGGTTTCACAGGAGTAATCATCTCCTTTCTCTATTTCATTCTATGAGATCTTTGAGCCCTCTTCCTTCTATCATTGATTTCAATCAACTGTTCACAGCAATCGTATTGGGGAAAAAATCTTTGCCGAGGGTTGTACTTGGTGGTGCTTGAAGGGTGATTGAAAACATGAGGTTCTTGAGGGTGGTCCAACTGCAAAAGTTCCTCCAAGCTTTAAGCAAGGAATGCATCTGGGCAATCTCAACTTCTCAAGGTAAGTTGACTGCATTTTGTTTGATAAGTTGAACACATTTAGATTATACAACTTTAAGAAATATTTTCTTGCATATCATGTTTTTAGAACATTTTGCCCAAAATGTAAAATCAAGAAGGAAAAATGAAGAAATATTAAAAGGGACATTAAAGTAGCAAAGGAGATTTTACTAAGTGTGTGTGCTAGAATTGTTAATAATTTTAATACCTATTTTGATGTAAAAACTTTAGGCCTATTCTTCTTCTATTCTTCATGAAATGTGACTAAGTGTCAAGTTTCTGCGAATGGTGTATTAGATGAGAAGCAGATCAGTTGATGCTCAATGTGCTGTCTTTGAAAATTGGTTTTGTTAGTTTTATTGTTTTGAATGATGTACATATTGGATGGCCTTTTCAATTGACTTGCTTAATCTCATTCAAATTATTAATTTAATTTTCATAATGAAAAGGATTAATACGAGGGATATTTCAAGTCTTTTTTTTTTTTTTTGCTAAAAGAATGAGTATTTATTGCTTTTGGAACTTTATGATTTGATCATTGGTTGTAGTAAGGATTTGCGTTAGTGTGACCAACTATTGTCAAATTCGTGGATCCGCCGCTGTGGGCAATAGAAGATAAGCAAATTAACTGATTATCCTCCACTTGAATTTCAGACTTATTTTTTTTTTTTGTTCTTTAACATTTGTTACCCTTTTTCTATAATTGTACCAATAATAAAGCTGACAATTTGGATAAACAGGTTAAGTTTGTAATTTTTTTAAGGTAAGATAAAGGATGCTCACTTAAAAGCGAATAAGGAGAAGTTAAGTTTTTATTTGATCTCATGTTAAAAGAAGTACATATAAAAACTTATATAAAACACAGAATAATTATATCATAACTTAACCACTACAAATTGATCAAATTAGGCAGTGTTCGATTTGATTTAGCGTGTTATATCAATATCATGTCTCAAAGTTTCACGTCCGGTGGCATGTTAATACAGATTTCCATCTCTAATTGATCGTGCAACTCTCCTCTTCATCCTGATGTAATTGTAATTTGTAACGTCGATACATGGACGTCACTTTGAACAATGACGTAACAACTAAATCCTTCAACAAGTAGCCCATAGATATACTTCTGGTATGGGCTAAGAGACTAAACTTCAAATTCTGAGGAATCAATATAAGGCAGCAAATCCTTCAAAATGAAAAGGCAGCAAAAGAAAAGAATCATATCTTTACACCGAGATGAAACAAGATTCCAGTATTACTTATTAGTACCTTTTTTTCTTACTTATCCACAACTTCAACAGGAAAGCTTCCACCTCCAAAGTAATCAGAATAAGATCTCTATTCTCTATAGTGAGCAGTAAATAAGATCAGAAAAACATACTACCACAAATAATACTTGAAGTGTGAGGTATTAATGTATCATCAGTTCCTTAATCATACAACTGATGTTTTAAAACAATTAAAATAGCGGTAAAATTTCAAAAAACTACCTTTTAATTTTTTTATAAAAAAACTACCTTATATAACAAATTTCTTTCAATATACTATCATTTTATGTTTATAATTAATATTAATTATTAAATGACTGGCGCCTTAAGGGTCGTTGTCGGTAGGGAAGCGAGGAAAGACGATAGATTCGAGGTGAGGAGAGAAAAACATTTTGTGGTGACTTCATTATTAGTGGTTAAACCTCATTAATAGTCAAATAGTAGTATATTGAAAGAATTTTATTATATAAAATAGTTTTTTGATTTTTTTTAAAAGGGTAGTTTTTTGAAAAAAAAGTTGGCTATAAAAAGTAGTTTTATGAAATTTGTCCTTTTTTTATTACTTTTTCAAAAAAAAATTTATATTTTAGTAAGAAAATTTGTCATTTTACATATCTATTGGAGAAACGTTTAAGTTTTTATACAACTAACAAGGGAATTTAAAACCGATAACATTAAGATAAAATCAAGGAAAAATTGACAAGAATAAGCCAACCTTTGGCCGGTCTTCTCAAAATAAGTTAACATTTTGATTAACTTAGAATAAGTAAAGCTTGTGAGGGTATCTTCTCAAATTGGGTGTTGACCGGTTGGTAACTTGTTTAATAGGTTAATGATGACATATGTCGCAATATGATTGGTTTATTTTTATTTATTTTTTAAATATTTTCTATCTTCTCCATCCTCCACACTCATCTCTTTCCTCCCACCTTATGTCCTTCACGGACCACCTCAATCCTCCCTCCTCCACCGCCGTTTTCTCTTTCCTTCCTCAACCCCACCCTTGGAACACCACCCAATCCACGAAATCCCCTCCTCTACCCCCTTCTTCCCTCTCTTTCCTCATCCACATGCCCACCTTTCTTCCTCCTCCTTTCATGGCACCTTCTTCTTTCTCTCTTCACATCAACATCATCGATCATAAGACCGACATCAATCAAATCCTGGTTTAATTCCCTGTACGTTTGATCTCTCAATGATTTAAGTGGAGAAGTGTAGTTTACACATTGCTTTTCACGAAACATCGTTGCGGTTACGTACTTTTGGTGAACTCATACTTGGACCTGATCCCCTCCAATCTGGGATTGATATGCTGCTTATCAATTGGGCCAGAAAAGGACCCGTCTTACGATGGGACCCGATAATAAACCTCGCTCGATCAAGGCTGACTCGGACCCTGAGTTCCCGTTCAAAGGAAGCGGGCCAAAATTGATGAGATTTGGAGGAATTGGTTGCAAAGGAACAAAAGCAAAAGAAGGAGAAATTTCAAAGGAGATAGTTCAGAAGATATCCGGTGGTGTGGTGGTTGCTGATAGTGTGCATTGGAAACAAATTCTTTGTGCTCGGAGCAGGCGACTGAGACTTGCTAGACTTGCTAGAAGGGGCCGAGAGTGAAAAGAAAAAGGTTGGAAAGGTCGGTTTCGGTGGTGGTTAAGTTGGATGGGTTCTTTTAGTGGTGATTGAGGCTGATAAGGTGGGTTTGGTGGTGTGTTGGGTAGTGGAGGATTAGTGTGGTGGTGTGGTGCGCTAGCCGATCAAATGGTCAAGGGAAGGCAGTGGTGGTGGTGGTTTTGTAATGGTTGGGACTGGGGAGAGGGTGAAAAGTAGGTGTGGTTAGTGTTTACAAAGGTTGAGGGGTTTTAACAGGTGGTGGTGACCTGATATTTAGGTTATAGGTTATTTGACTCAATTAAATTAGATACCGTCACAAGCTTTACTTATTCTAAGTTAATCAAAATGTTAACTTATTTTAAGAAGACCGGCCAAAGGTTGGCTTATACTTGTCAATTTTTCCTAAAATCAACACAATTATGTCAATTATACACATGTCATTTTTAATAACGTTATATAACACAAACAAAGTGCAATCATCAATACTTATTCGATTATAAAAGTTAAAACAAGGCTTTTTTTACAAAAACGGGTATATTGGGCTGGGTCTAGGTCCTGGACTCATACCCGGATCAGTATCCATATTTTTTTTCAAAGAGTCCAGATCGAAGCAGATCTATTGGTTCTCAAAATTGAAAATCCATATTCGCAAAAAGGATTTGGACTGGGTCCAAGAACTGTTGTCATCTCTGGCCCAGTCCTCTTTCAAGTTTTAACAACAGCAGAATGACTACCCAATTCAACTAAGGGAAATGTTTTTTTCCAATTGCTTAGGTTTATCGGATCGTTTAGTTATTGTAAAATTAGCAAAATAAGTTGAGATAATTTATATGTAGCCCATAACCAAGCCCAGTAGGCAAGGCAAATTGGGGCCTGTGTAGGAGTGTGTACTTTCTTAATTTCCTAGTGGAGCCTCTGCCTGGCAAAAAAAAAAAAAAAAACAGGTCTTAACAGCTCAGTTAATCTCTCTCTCTCATGTTTTGTTTGGTTCTGTTTCTCACAGTCCAAAAGAACGAGGCCTAACTTGGCCAATTCTCCTCTTTTACAATAATCTTCTTCTGCTTCAACGTCTGATTTGTTATTCCCGAATAAACTTATATTTTGTTCAGTAGGGTTAGTATATCTGATCTGAAGTTGTTGAATATTCTAGTAAAGCTGCTATCTTTCTTTGTATCTGCCAATTAACTTGAATTTTGGAACCGGTAGGGTTTACTCGTACATAAATTGTTTGGATTAATTCTTCCTACTTGTATATGAATATGATTCCTTAGTTATGTTGTTCTTTATGATAGCAATATTCTGCTTAGGCTCCTCTGCCTCTGTATCTGCGTGTGATTGTTAAAATTTGTCTCTTTTCTCCTTTGAATGCATGTCTTGTGAGTTGTGAGAATCTAAGTATACGCGTGTGCGTGTGATCAATGTCCTTAAATTTTCAATGTTCCATTCCACATCTTCACCTGTCTCTTTTCAGCAAATAGTTCAAAATACTTGACACGGTTTGACTTTTGCACTATTCGCACACTCTCCTTTGACCGTGTTTTTTGATTTTTGCATAAAGAAATATATAGTCATGTGGGATCTTGTTAGATTCGTCTATATATATACTTTCAAAAAATCAACTTTTTATAATTTTTACTCATAGGAAATTAGAGATATAAATGGTTAAAAATATGCATTGGCAAGCGTGTAAAGAGAAGTATGTCAAATATTTAAAACAAGGAAAGTATACCGTTTCTACTTTCCAATGTGTTTAATTTTTATTTTATGAATTAGTTGTAAAGGAACCTTGGACGGACAGAGAAGGCATTGTCTTAAATTTGTTAGTTGTAGCAGTCGGTACTAAGCATTATGGGGGGAAAGATGTGGCCTGCCCTAAAATCTTGCAAGCATAACAATTTCACTATGTTATGTTCTAGCATTCGTTCCAAATATTTATGGAGATTAAAGTAAGAACTTTTTGTTGGGAAATACATATTAAAATAGCTATTTTGTTAGGAAAAACCTAATAAAAACTTTTTTGTTGAAAAAGACCTATTATAATACTTCTCTTTGTTACTTAATACCACCTTAATATTTTCCGTCCAAAAAGTCAATTTTTCCGACATTGACTTGCTTCCCTTCCCTTTCTCAATAAATAGGACCAATCTATTTTTTTCCTACCATAATCACTTAAAATGGGAAGCAAGAGGAAAGTGTTTGGTAGGGTTAAGGGATTAGGATATAAATAAATATGTTGGTCTCATTTAATGAGAAAAGAGGGGAAGAAAAGTCAATGCCAGAAAATTGACTTTTTGGCCCGAAAATATTGAGGTGGTCTTATGTAACAAAGGAAAGTATTATAATAGGTCTTTTTGAACAAAAAAGTTTTTATTAGGTCTTTTCCAACAAAATGGCTATTTTAATAGGTCTTTCCCAACAAAAGTTCTTAAAGTAAAGGATTATCTTTTTTGGCTTAGTAATTTTGCCAACATATTGCTTGTCTTGGTGGCTTAAATGCTTTTATGTTCGCCCTTGCTATTGATGTAACTTTACTCATGTTTGCTACCAAATAAGCAAATATGATACCCTGATGTGTATTTTTTTTTAATGTTTGTGGCTCAGTGTTATCAAGCAAAAGATCAGCTGAACCAATTGCCAAATGATCTTCTTTTGTTGATCATGTCCTTCTTGACAATGAAGGAAGCTGCAAGAACTAGTGTTCTTTCGCACAAATGGAATCCCTTGAGGCAATGTTTCCCTGTTTTGATCTTTAGAACAACTACGCCGCGATGCCGAGGATGGATCACAGAGATAAAAGAAACTATTCTCCCAGAAAGAGCTAGCTTTGTCAGGTGGGTCAATGGAGTTGTGGAAGCTCATCTAGGTCGGACTATAGATGAGTTGAAGGTGGCTTTTAATTTTTGACAGCAGTTGTCAAACTCATATGGTTAAGTGGGTGGATTTTGCATTAGGAAAGCAAGTGAAAATACTTGAACTGGACTTCACAACATCACCAATCCTTCTGCTCGATTATTTACCTCCCATGTGGAATATGTCTCTTTATCAGCCTCATAATTTATCGGCCTTTAAGTCTTGCCTACGTTCTTTGTGTCTTAAATATGTGAACATAACTACCGAAGACGTTCATTGTCTTTTGCTTACCAGCAAGGTCCTTGAGAATTTGTGCATATTTTTTTTCACCATCTTTAAGTTATGTAAGAGTGTTAGAGATATATTAGGCATCTACATATTCTTGTATATATTCTTTTATATTCTTTCCTATTTTTTAGGGAAGTTAATTATCTTCCTTAATTACCTCCTCTTTGAGGATTCTTGTGTAATATATTACGTGATAGTCAATGAGAAAGCCCTAAGTTTTGCTGTGCCTATTATCACTTTGTCATTGTATCAAGAGCAGGTTAACAAAACCATATAAAAGCTCCATTTTTTTCTTTCTTCCGCCATGGTAGGAGACGACACTCCTCCACCGCCCGCGAAAATTGATTCTTCACCCCCCTATTTCTTTGGTCCTCAAGACCGTCCTGGGATTTCATCACTCCCACTCGTCTCACTCATGACAATTACACGGATTGGGCCGCGGATATTCAACTAGCGTTGGTGGCTCGACGCAAATTTTCGTTCGTTGATGGTACTATTGCCTCTCCGGCTCCTCCATGTACCAAGTCTGACTGGCTCACCATCAACGCGATGCTCGTATCCTGGATCACAAACACAATCACTCCCGAGGTAAAAAATACTTTAACTAAATATTATGAGGCAAGTAGACTGTGGGATCATTTAAAACATCGTTTTTCTATTGTCAATGGCCCTAGAATTCAACAGATTAAATCTTCAATTGCTCGTTGTGAACAAACCAAAACCATGCCCGTTTCTACCTATTACGGAAAAGTAAATGCTTTAAGGGAGGAACTCTCACTTCTTGAGCCCTCCATTCGATGTTCTTGCTGTTCTAAATGCAATGTTTCTAATTTGTATTCTCAACGTCGTGAAACAACGAAATTACATGAGTTATTAATGGGTCTTTATTCTGAATTCTATGCTCAATTGCGGATGAATATTTTGTCCTCCGACTCATTACCCATGCTGGACAGCGCGTATCATCTTGCTGTGCAAGACGAGCTTGTTCGACTTTCTCACACTCCTCTTGTGGACCATCCTGGCCCCACTGACGTGCTGGGTTTTTCTATTCGAGCCCACGGTCCTGCTGGGTGTGGCTCTTCCTCCTCTGGTTCTCGGTTGGTGTGTGGCAAGTGTCACAAAAATGGTCATGATTCGGCATCTTGCTGGGCACATTTAACGTGCTCCCACTGTCAAAAGAAAGGGCATGGTGTGGCTCATTGCTATGAGCTTCACGGTTACCCCGACAAAATAAAGGCAGCACTAGTCGTAGCTGCGCGCCACCTGCAGCACGTGCCAATGCTGCCACCAGCAGTCTTGGTGAGTTGCCGGCTTCCTCGACAGTTCCGGGCAGTAGCGCCCCCCTTCTTCTTTCTTCACTCCCGAGCAATGGAAGGCATTAGCGGGTTTATTTGGTAATGCCAATGTTCCTGCCAACCGTTTGAATGTTGAGTTTGATAAAAATTTGTGGATTATTGATACAGGTGCCACACATCATGTTACTGGTATTCATTCTTAGTTGCTTGATGCTCAAGCATTTGATTGTCCCGTTGGTCTTCCCAATGGTGCCACGGTTCTCTCCACTATGATGGGCTCGGTTTGTTTATCGTCCACTATCACTCTTAAGAACGTTCTTTATGTTCCTAATTTGAGCTGCAATTTACTTTATGTCCCTCAACTTTGTAATGATTTGCAGTGTGTTGTCCAATTTAATGACTCTATGTGTGTTATTCAGGACCCCATGAAGGAGCAGATTGGAATGGGGAGTAGGAAGGCCAAACTCTACTACTTTGAGGGCAATGATTCCATTCATCATGTGGTTGTTTCTTCTATTTCTTCTGTTATGGACCTCTAGCATTAACGTCTTGGTCATCCTTCTGAGCAAATTGTTAAACTCCTCCCCCCTGTTTGCAATCATAAGAGTAGTTTGGATCCTAATTGTGAGATTTGCTTTCGTTCAAAACATTCTCGTACTAAATTTCCTTCTAGTGATAATAAGACTTCTAGAGTTTTTGAGAAAATTCATTGTGATTTGTGGGGCCCTTATCGTCATGTTTCTTCTATTGGTGCTCGTTATTTCTAACTATTGTGGATGATTATTCTTAAGCCGTCTGGACATATCTTTTGGTTGATAAATTAGAAGTTTTCTCTATGTTCATGTCTTTTGTGGCTATGGTTCAACGTCAATTCTCTCAAACCATAAAAATTGTTCAAAGTGATAATGGCACTGAATTCCAATGTTTGCTTGATTTCTTTGCTGCTTCTGGCATTCTATTTCAAACTTCTTGTGTGGGTACTCCTGAACAAAATGGGAGGGTAGAACGCAAATATCGTCATATATTAAATGTTGCTCGTGCCTTACGCTTTCAAGTTCACTTACCTATCTATTTTTGGGGGGGAATGTGTCTTAGCTGCTCATTTGATTAATCGCACTCCCTCTTTGTTGCTTAAAGGCTAAAGGCCAATCTCCGTTTGAATGTCTCTTTGGTCGTCTCCCTTCTTATGATGCTATTAGAGTCATTGGGTGTCTTGCCTATGCTCATAATAAAAAAAACCAAGGGTGATTGCTAGTCGCAGTCGCAAATGTATTTTTGTTGGGTATCCTTTTGGCAAAAAGGGATGGAAATTATATGATCTTGAGACGAAATAATTTTTTAAATCTAGGGATGTTAAATTTGTTGAGCATATTTTTCCCTTCCTTACTTCCACTAAAGTTGATGTTTCTCCTGATCTTTTGCTTACTCCTTTGGATGACATCCATTGTGACTTTGAGGAATATTCATCTCCTCTCCAAATTGAGCCCAACTCAGATTTATTTTCTCCGCCCAATTCCTCTTCTTCTCTTGCTTCTAGTGCTTCTGAACCCACACAAAATATCGGTCCACCTATCCAGCCCACACAAAATCTCGGACCACCTTCTCCCTCTCCTCCTTCGTCTGTCCCTGGGATCGTGTCCAGCCCACTGCTTCCCCAGCCCACAGACTCCAAGCGTGCTCCTCTAGCGCTGGATCCCCCATCATCCGTGCCAGGCCCTTCAGGCCCAACTTCTGCAGGCCCTATTCTCTCTTCTCACCCGCCTTGCCCTACCTCCGATCCAGCTCCACCAAACACAGGACCAGTTCCACAAAACACCGGCCCAGCTCCTCACATACCTGACCCAATTTTTTCTTCCCCTTCGGTTCCTTCAACTTCGTTTCCTTCTTCTGATCAGGTCTTGGGCCGCGGTCAGCGGGCCAAGCTTCCTTCCACTCGCCTACGCGACTTTGTTACCAATTCTGTCATTGCCCCAAGTGTGTCTTCGTCTTCTCCTTCCTCTGGTACATCTTCTTCTTCAGGTACTCCTTATCCCTTGGCACATTATATAAATTGTGACAATTTTTCTGCAAATTATCGAAAGTTTCTTGCAGCTCTTATTTCTACACAGGAACCCCGTTCTTTTAAAGAAGCTATGAAAGATCCCGGTTGGCGAGCTTCTATGCAAAATGAAATTCAGGCTCTCGAAGATAACGGTACTTGGACTCTTGAGCATCTTCCCCCTGGGAAACGTGCTTTAGGGAGTCAATGGGTGTACCGCATCAAATATCTTTCTGATGGTCGTGTTGAGCGACTTAAGTCTCATTTGGTTGTCTATGGTAATCATCAACAGGCCGGACTTGATTATAATGAGACTTTCGCTCCAGTTGCAAAAATCACCACTGTTCGTGCTTTTCTTGCCATTGTGCCTCCAAACATTGGGAGCTTCATCAGATGGACGTCCACAACGCCTTCTTACATGGCGACCTTGAGGAAGAATTTTATATGAAACTTCCACCTGGTTTTACTTAGTCTGATCCTAATCTTGTTTGTCGGTTACACAAGTATTTGTATGGGCTCAAACAGGCTCCTAGGTGTTGGTTTGCAAAACTTGTCACAGCTTTGAAAGGGTATGGTTTCTCTCAATCCTACTATGATAATTCTTTGTTCACCTTCACTCATGGTACTATTCAGCTCAATGTATTGGTATATGTGGATGATCTCACCATTTCTGGTAACAATTTCGCTGCTATTTCCTTGTCCAAAGCCTATCTCAGTAACTGTTTCAAAATGAAGGATTTGGGCCCTCTTAAGTATTTTTTGGGCATCGAAGTTGCTCGCAGTACTTCAGGTTTGTTTCTGTGTCAACGGAAATACACCCTTGATATTATTTCCGAGATAGGTTTATTGGGAGCAAAGCCATGTGGCTTCCCTATGGAGCAAAATCATCGCCTCAGTCATGATACGAGTGCTTTGTTTGACGATCCGGAGCGGTATCGTCGTCTTGTTGGACGGCTTATCTATCTTGCCGTCACTCGTCCGGACCTGGCATATTCGGTCAATTTTCTTTCCCAGTTTCTTCAGGCGCCTCGAGTAGCTCACTGGGATGCAGCAGTTTGTGTTGTTAGGTACTTGAAGGGTACTTCAGGCCATGGGATCTTACTTAGAGAAGATAGTGATCTCACTATTCAGGGTTGGTGTGACTCTGATTGGGCGGAATGCCCTATTACCCGCCGCTCTTTGTCTGGCTGGCTTGTCTTCTTAGGTCATTCTCCTATCTCATGGAAGACCAAGAAGCAACATACTGTTTCTTTATCTTCCGCAGAGGCTGAGTATCGTTCGATGACAGCTATTACTTGTGAGCTTAAGTGGCTCAAGGGTAAACATTTTGAGTCTTAGGATTCATCACCCTAAGGTTATCCCTCTTTTCTGTGACAGTCAGTTTGCTATTCATATTGCTCAAATTCCTGTTTTTCATGAGTGCACAAAACACATTGAGGCTGACTGCCACTTTGTTCGTGATGCCATCAAGGATGGGTTGATTGCTCCTTCTTATGTTCCTACTACAGCTCAGTTGGTAGATGTCTTCACAAAGGCTCTTGGCAAGTCCTAGTTTGATCTTCTCATGTCCAAGTTGGGCATTTGTGTACCTCATGCTCCAACTTGAGGGGGGGAGGGTGTTAGAGATATATTAGGCATCTAGATATTTTTGTATATATTATTTTATATTCTTTCCTATTTTTTAGGGAAGTTAATTATCTTCCTTAATTGCCTCCTCTTTGAGGATTCTTGTGTAATATATTACGTGATAGTCAATGAGAAAGCCCTAAGTTTTGCTATGCCTATTATCACTTTGTCAAAGAGCTTGTGGTTCACCTCTACAATTAAAACACTTAGAGGTGTCTTACTGTCCCCAATTGAGATCCATTGATATATTGGCCCCGAAGCTTTTGTCATTTATACATAGTGGCAACCCTATGGAGCTGCATATAAGAAATGCTTCTTTGCTTTTGGAGGTTTCAGTTGGATATGGAGAATCTCGAGGTGATGTTGTGGCCTACGCTATCTACTCCCTTTCGAAGTATTTTTCACAGTTGAAGTATTTGTTATGGCGGATGCGAATCTTTAATCGGGTTACTTTTGTCGAGGTACTCCATGAAGTTGATTGATGTCTTTGTTTAATGTATTTGATTGGCTTGTTGATGTTATGCTAATGCATGCAGCATAATTTGGGGATTAATAAGTAATAACCGCCTACCATGACCAACCTCAAGCATCTACAACTTTATGTCGATGGAATGTGTGATCAAAGCCTCTTTGGATGGACACACTTGATTGAAGATTTGAAGCATCACCGCTACTGCAGAGGCTTTCTGTGAAGGTAAGCACTAGTTTATTCTTTCTCAGGAGGAAGTACTCATATGATCAAATTTAAGAAAACTTTGGCAGATGCTAATAACATTTGAAAAATAACTCTTTGACAATCAAAGGGTTGCAGAAATCACCAAGTGTTTCAACAAATTTCTCGTTCCAATGGTCTATTGTAATGTAGTAATGAGTTATTCCCATGCCATACTGCAGATTTCATTGGCTCCTTGCTCTTCAGCATTTTATAGACCGATAGTGAAGCGCAATGGCCGCCCCCTCAAAAGATTGAAGGAACTAGAGCTTTATGGAGATCTCGGATATCCAATCGACGTTGAGTTTGCTACTTACATAATTGAGAATTCCATCATGCTCAAGGACGTGATTCTTGACTTTATGCCTAAGTTGCAGCGTATTTTATCACGCCCAATAAAACCCTTGACATATGTGCAGGACCATGTTGCACAACTTAAACGAATAGTGCCTCAAGGTTGTAAAATCCACGCTAAATTTCATGGATCCAGGAGGAGATATATAGATAAATTCTTGTAAGTGGACAAAAAGCACTATCTGCATATCTATGATACACTCGCGTCTCCTCAGATAACAAACATCTTACTAGTGAAAGTGTGTTCCTCTGATTGTGATAATGTTTGTTGGGGAAAGACAAAATTAACTACTATAGAATATTGGAGAAGTGGTGAACAGAGAGAATTTTTTTATTTCGCTTATGCTACATATCACACATTATAGTAAGCTATTATATAGCAATACCAAGAGTAACTGTAGAAGAAGACAAAAAGACTTATTATACCAAAAGTCTAAAGAAAGATAAACCCTTCAACTACACACATTAACTTTGAATTACTCATTCAACACTTCCCCTTAATTCAAAGTCAGACTCCTAGCTGCAACCTGAAGAAATCATGCTTGCTTTGAGGAAGAGACTTTGTGAAAATGTCAGCAACTTGCTCACTTTACCACAAAACTTCAGTGCTATTTTCCCATCAGCTACAAGTTGTCTAACAAAGTGATGTTGCACATCTATATGCTTAGTTCTAGCATGAAATGCAGGATTCTTACTCATTGCAATGGCTGCCCTGCTGTCACAAAATACCTTTGTAGCTTCAACTTGCTCTAAACCCAAATTACCAAGTAATTTTCTTAGCCAAAGTACCTGACGAGCTGCTGCAGATGTTGCTACGTACTCTGCTTCCGATGATGACAGAGCTACTGTTTCTTGTTTATTTGAACTCCAAGTTACAGAACCAGAGCCAAGGCTAAAAATATTTCTGGAAGTGCTCTTGCGGTCATCCAAACTTCCAGCCCAATCACTATCAATGAATCCCATTAATCGAAAATCTGAAACTTTTGTATACCAAATGCCAAAACCAACTGTTCCAGCAACATAACGAAGGATTCGTTTTGCAGCACCAAAGTGTTGTCTGGTAGGATCATGCATAAACCTGGACACCATACTAACAGAGAAAGCAATATCAGGTCTAGTGTGTGTTAAGTAGTTTAAACCACCCACCAGACTTCTAAACAGCCTTGAATTTGCTTTCTCAGTCCCGTCTTCATGATGCAACTTCTCATTGACATTCAAAGGTGTGACAACAATTTCACACTTCTCCATATTGAACTTCTTCAACAAATCTGCAGCATACTTCTTTTGACACACAAAAATTCCATCTGAACCTTGCTTCACTTTAAGACCCAAAAAATATTGCAACAAACCCAAATCCGACATCTCAAAAGTCTTCATCATATTAGACTTAAATTCAGCAACAAAAGACTCCGACGAACCCATGTAAATGATATTATCTACATAAAGACAGACAAGTAAAAAATCACCATTACTTTGCCTCTTTAAGTAGAGAGTGGGCTCATTTTCACTTCTTACAAAACCGCTATCATGAAAGAAAGTATCAATTTTGCTGTACCACGCTCGCGGAGCTTGTTTAAGCCCATAAAGAGCTTTTCTTAATTTATAGACCTTATCTTCAGCACCATCAACGACAAAGCCTTCCGGTTGTGCAACATACACCTCTTCCTCTAAATCACCATTCAAGAAGGCGGACTTTACGTCGAGTTGAAACACAGGTAATTGATATTGAGCAGCAAAAGCTAATAAAATTCTCACTATTTCGAATCGAGCAACAGGAGAAAATGTCTCATCGATGTTTATGCCTTGTTGTTGTGAGTAACTCTTTACCACGAGCCGAGCCTTGTGCTTTTGAATACTTCCATCAATATTATACTTTGTTCGAAAACCCACTTCAATCCTATTACATTCTTTCCTTCCGGAACATCAACCAACTCCCATCTGTTGTTTCTCTCAATAGCTTACATTTCTTCTGTCATTGCAATCTGCCATGCAGGTTGTTCAACCGTTTCTTCAAATACAGTGGGATCAGTAACTAGCAAAGCATAGTTACAAGAATTGTAAATTTCTTCCAGATACTTGAATTTTCTAACTGGAGAGTTGCTACTGGTGGAGGAGTTATCCGGTGACTTGCTGCTACTGCAAGGTGGTGTGGACGGTGGAGTATTTGCTGGTGAGGATGAGGAAGAACATGTTGGTGATACTGGTTCCACATTGTCAGCTTCAAAATCTGTCGAAATATGATGAGCAATACCATTTTTATCTACATTCTACCTTAGGCGAGCTTCCTCATTGAACTTTACGTTCCTACTAATTACTATTCTGCCACTTACAGGGTTATATAGGCGATATGCTTTGGATTGAGAGCAATAACGTAACCAATAAAGATACATTTTTCAGATTTTTTATCAAGTTTAGAACGGTTATTAAGCAAAGCATATCCTACACAACCAAAAACTTTTAAGTGGCTTATCTGAGGTTTCTTACCTCTCCATGCTTCAAATGGTGTGCGGTTGAAAACCGCCCTTATGGGAGATATATTTAAGAGATACACTGATGTTGCAACTGCTTCTCCCCAAAACTCATTTGGAAGCCCTTTCGCCTTAAGCATACTTCTAGCCATTTCTACCACCGTGCGATTTTTTCGCTTTGCCACCCCATTCTCCTCAGGTGTGTATGGTGCTGTGAGATCTCTGCGAATGCCATGCTCATCATAGAAGGAGTTAAATTCTTCAGATACAAATTCACCCCCTCTATCAGTACGAAGTGCAAGAATACGCCTGACACTTTGATTCTCAACCAGTGCCTTGAATTTCTTAAAATTCTCAAATGTTTCTGATTTGAGTTTTAAGAAATAGACCCAACTCATTCTCGTATAATCATCTGTGAACAACAAAAAATACCGACTCTCGCCTAACGACTCAGTTTTCATAAGCCCACACAAATTGGCATGCACAAGCTCAAGACACTCTGAAGCTCTCCATGACTTCCCAGTAGGAAAAGAGGTTCTACTTTGTTTTCCATACACACACCCTTCACAAAAGTTAAGATAACCTATTTTTGGCAATCCGACTACCATTTGTTTCTAACTCAAAAGTCTCAAACCTCTCATATTCAAATGCCCATATCTCAAATGCCATAACTCATATTCATCATTCCTTTTAGCAATCAATGCCTTGTTCACAACATTCGATACATCAAGTGGAAACATTCTATTACGAGTCATATAGACATTTGCTATACTATGGCCGGCTTTTTTTATCAATTACAGCACACATATCATCATCAAACATAATTTTATAACCATTATTCATCAATTGGCCAATACTCAATAGATTATGGGCTAGGTTAGGGACAAACTGCACATCATAAAGAAGTTTGACATCACCTTGCACAGTATTGATGGCGATGATACCTTTCCTGGCAACTTGCATTTTCTTGTTGTCTCCTAGCCGAACGTCCCCTTTCATGGACTCGTCAAGCTCCTTGAACAACGACTTGCTTCCTGACATATGATTTGAACATCCACTGTCCAAAAATACGTGAGGAGGGAGGAAGATGGTGATAATGATCACGCTTCTTTCATTCTTCTTTTTTTTTTTTTTTTTTTTTTTTTACTTTTCCTTTTTTCTTTGTTGGCTAACAAAAATGCCACATGGGCTATGGACTTGGCATTGGGATTTATATGAGTTGCTAATATGGATGGATAATTGTTTGGATAAGAAAGCTACAACTAAGTAAAAATTGCCATTAATAATTAAAATACTTAGAAATTATGAAAATGAATAATTAGTTTATTTAAATAAAATACATTTCAATTAAATTATTTAAATAAACTCGTTAAATAATTCAAAACTAAATGAAATCATTATTAAAATAAACATAATTATCAAATAAAACTGAATTATCAGAAAAATAAATTTAAGTGGAAATAATATTAAACCATAATAAAAATAAAATAAGCTCTGAAAATTCGGGGTATTACAGCTTAAGAGTGAGGAAGTGTGCATACTTTGTGAGCCTATCCACCACCACGAGGATGGTGTCCTTGCCATGAGAAGTGGGTAGGCCTTCAATGAAATCTAGGCTGATTTCCTCCCACACTTGGCTAGGAATTGGAAGAGGCTGTAGTAACCCCCCTGGTTTCAAAGAAGAGTGCTTGTTTTACTGACATATTTGGCAGGCTTGTACATACTTCATGGCATCTCTCCTCATCCCAGGCCAATACCATTCACTGGCTAGCCTTTGGTAAGTTTTTAAGTCTCCAGAATGTCCCCCCTTGAGGCTCATCATGATATTCCTTCAGCAATAGTGGGACCAAAGTGCAGGTGCTGGGTAATACAAATCTCCCCTTGTACATGAGCAAGCCTTGCTGTAATGTGTAACCCACTGGGTGGGCTCTGCCTTGCTGTATGTCCTTGGTCAATTTTTGGACAAACGGAACTTGTTGAACTCGGGGAAGCCACTCCTCCCATGAAAAAGTGCAGGTGGAGTGGATCTCATTTAACTTTGGCTCTTCTCCTCCTTGGCAGGATAATGCATTCGCCACGATATTTGTTATCCCTGATCTATAGCTGATGTCAAAAGTGTATCCCAATCACCCAACTCTGGTATTCCGGACCAATCTCCCTTTGTTCTATGAGGAACTTCAAACTTTGCTGATCCGTTTTAATGGTGAACCTCCTGATGCCAAGTAGATAGTGCCTCCATTTCAACACCGAGAGAACAATGGCCATTAATTCTTTCTCATATATGGGTTTGAGTTTGGCTTTAGGACCTAAGGTTTGGCTAAAGAAAGCAATGGGGTGGTTATCTTGAGATAGGACAGCCCCTAACCCAAAGTTGGAGGCATCTGTTTCTACAACAAAAGTTTTGTTGAAATCTGGTAAAGAAAGGGTGTGGACTGAGGTCATGCATGGCTTGTTTGAGGGATTCAAAATCCCTGGTAGCTTATTTAGACCATATGAAGTTGTCTTTCTTGAGTAGTTGAGTGAGGGGGTGGGCTATTCTTGCATAACCAGCCACGAACTTCCTGTAATAACCTGTTAAACCCAAAAAACCTCTCAAGGCTTTCAAATTTCGGGGAGTGGGCCACTGAACCATGGCCTTGATTTTCTCCTGGTCAACTAAGACCCCAGCAGCAGAGATGATATGGCCTAGATAGGTGAGTGTTTGGAGGGCTAAGGAAAGGTGCGTTTTGTGGAGCTCAAGGGTATGGTTGTATATGAGAATATCATCAAAGAACACTAGGATGAATTTGCAGAGGTAAGGTTTAAAGATTTGGTTCATTAAGGCTTGGAAAGTGGAGGGTACATTGGTGAGCCCAAATGGCATGACCATAAACTCATAATGGCCTTGGTGGGTTCTAAAAGCTGTTTTGGCCTCATCTCCTACCTTCATCCTGATCTGATGGTAACCGGACTTACAGGTCCAGTTTGCTGAAGATAGTAGCCCCCTTCAACTCATCCAAAAGTTCATCTATCATGGGTATGGGGTATTTAGCAGGGACTGTAGATTTGTTTAGGGCTCTGTAATCCACACAAAAACGCCAACTTCCATCTTTTTTCTTAACCAATAGGACGGGGGTAGAAAAAGGACTGGTGGAGGGTCTAATTATCCCGGCCTGAAGCATATCCTCAATCAACCTTTCTATCTCATCTTTCTGTATTTGTGGGTATCGGTATGGACGCACACTAATGGGGTCACTCCCCTCCTTCAAAATAATGGAGTGTTCACGTCCCCAGATAGGAGGCAGGCCCTTGGGCATGGTGAACGCAGCTTGGTGGTGATCTAAAATGGGTTGTAATGAGAAATGTGGGGTAGGATTAGTCAATGGGGTTTCTTCTCCTTCCAGCCTGTTCAACTCCAACAAATACCCTCCCCCTTCTTTCTTAGTGTCCTGACCATGACTTTCAAAGAAATTAAAGACCTGCCCAAGGAAGGATCCCCCCTCAAGGTAACGCTCTCATGTCCAACGTTGAATTTTAGGACCTGAGTTTTCCAATTGTTCGTCATAGTCCCCAATTTAGCTAACCATTGGATACCCCAGATAAGGTCAGGGTTTCCTAACTCTAGGGGTAAGAAATTCTCAATTATGTCTATTGCTTGTAAAAGCAAAAGAAGGGATTGACATTAACCTCTCCTTTGGACAGCCTAACCTGTACCAAGGGTAACACCAAATTCTCGGGTAGGGGTGATGGGGATGGAAAGCCTCTACACAGTGTTGGTGGAGATAAAATTGTGGGTCGCCCCTGGGTCTATCATGACCACAACCTCCTGCCCTCCAATCTCCCCCTTCATCTTCATCGTGCGTGGAGTGTTAATTCCCAGAACGGAGTTCAAAGAAATCTCCGGCTGAGTCATGGTGGCGAGTTCACTCGACCAATCTTCCAGGTTTTCGCCCCCTTCGATTTCAACCTCCTCCCCCCCGGTTCATCGGCGCCAATGATTACCCCTAGCTCCCTTCGCTAGCACCGGTGACCGGCGCTCCATTTCCCGTCACACAGGAAGCACAAGCCTTTCTCTCTCCTATACTGCGTTTCTTCCTCATTGAGTCTTCTCACTCCCAGGTTAGATCGGTTTTGGGTACTTCTTTGTGGGTTTGTTTGGAAGGAATTGTGCAGTTTGGTGGGTTGGGCCACCGATGATGTGGACCTGGTATAAGATGGGGCAGGAATGAGCGGGTTTGGGTAGTAGTGTAGGTTTTGGGTAGGCAAGGGTTTGAGTAGGAATTTTTGTACAAGGGAGAGCATTTGATTTTGTCTTCGGCCTTAATGGCCAGATTCATGGCAAAGTCCAGCGTTCTAAGGCCCAACAAGCGAACTTCAGCCCTAACATCCTCCTAAAGCCCATTTATAAACTGACCCTTGGCCACTTCTTCTGGTAAGTTCCCCAAAGGGGCCAAAAGCTCAATCACTCCCATTCCTCCTGTTTGACGGTGGTTCAACCACTGCTCGTGGAGGATGCCACAAGCTGTCAGTCGCAACTGGCGAAGCACCATCGTTTTCATGTCCTCCCAACGAGTGACGGTTCTCCGGCTATCTTCCCACTGGAACCAAAGCGACACGTCACCCTCAAAAGAACCACCGTCGCTTCCACCTTCTCGTCCTCCGTCAGTCGATGGAACTTGAAATAACGCTCCGCCCTCATTATCCATCCATCGGGGTTCTCTCCACTGAAAATAGGTAGGTCCTATTTTTTGAACCTCCAATTCCCTAACACTACTGCACCTGGTAGATTCCAACCTATCTCCTCCTCTTCTTCTTCCTCGTCATGGAGGGGTTCATGGGGTCTCTCATAGTTGCGTCGTAGTCGGAGAACGTTGGTGGGGGGTACGGGACTGATCTCGTGTAGACAGAAGAGCCGCCCTTTATCTTTTCTTGAAAATTCCTCTATTCCTCCAAGGTCAGTTGTTGGGTCCTAATCTCGATGAGGCTTGTGTTTATTCCGGTGAGGTTTTGCTCAAGCTAATCTACCATTGCTGGTGGTTGTCTCCCATCTCTCTCTCTCTGTTTTTTTTATCTTCACGCAACCTTGCTCTGATACCAAGTTGCTGGGAATCAGAATGACACTCAGAACAATTAGGAAATGTTACGGGATATGAATGTATTAAGGATCAAGGATCAAATAATACAGACTAACTCACTTTCGAGAGGTGAGGTCTCTTCAAAACAAAGGGCTAATACAAATATCTTTCATGATGATTTCTTATTCTACCTTCCTCCTATTTATAATACTAGATGACTACTGCCACCTTTTACTGCCCACGTCACTTTCTTCTCTCTACAATAAGTTAGTGCCAATCACTACCGCAGAGAATATGCAGCCCACTGTCATCCTCTGTTGTACTATGCTGCCGTGTCATTCTTGTTGTTGGGGAATCCCCTTTTTACCCCTTCTAGTGTAGGTGAGTAGGGATCTTCCAGGTTGGTTCCTTGCAAAACACTGCAGAAACTAAAAAACGAGTCAATTAACTCGCATAATCAAATTCTAACAAACCAGTCCATATAAATTTCGCAAACAAAGAAGGAAAAATCTAAACAGAATTGGGGACCAAACAAACCAAATCCACAGCCTTGGAGTAATTGGGTCGACTCAAATCTGGAAGAATACATAAAGTTTGAAAGAAAATGCAGAAAATTGCAGCAATTGAAGCCTTGGTTAAATCAATTTCGCAATATAGAAATTGGTTATACTTCCAAGCAATATAGAGCCACAAAACAAAAAACCAGGAAACTTGAAAAAAAAAATTGCAAAAAAATTTACAAAAATTACAGAAGAACAAATACAAAAAAAAATTGAAAAAAAATGCAGAATTTTTTTTTTAAAGAAAGAAAAACGAACCTTCATTAAATTGCTTCACTTTGTAACCAATTCCTTCGAAATCGGGACACAATTCGCTTAGCCAAAACAGGTTAACACATCAAAATCATATCAAATTAAACCTAGGTTGCATCGAAGCAAAATGAATGTTGTACCGCACATATATGGAGAAAGGTGGATGATAGAGGAAGAGGGAGAAAGGAGAGAGAAATAGGTAGATTTATGGAGAAATTGGTAAATTTATCCCCAATTATGGACGATAGAGAAATAGGGAGATGAAGCGGGAGAAAGGAGAGAGAAATATGTAGAGAGAGAAAGGAGTTATGAGCAAAAGGGGTATTTTGGGTATTTTGAAAGGTTGTGTTTAGTAAAGTACGGTTTTATTTAGCAACCATGAAAAATTTTTCTTTCTGAAAGGAACGAATAAATCCTTTTCCTCCCTAATCCTTACCTTCCTCTTTCACTTCTCTCAATTCAACCCATCCCCTCCTTTTTCATTCATCTTTTTCACTTTAACTTTCTTACAAAGAACCAAACAAGGAAAACTAACTTAAAATTGTGCTTTCCATTGAAAAAATGTTTTTCATTGAAAATGTTTTTCATCCAACCAAACATAGCCTTATTCTAAGATTGGAAATATCTAGAAAGGATATCACACCAGATAAAACAGGTATTAAAAGATATTGATTCTCTGCAAGTTTTCTGAAAAGAAATTCTCATCCTCCTATAGCAACTTTGTCGATCAACAACATATTATAAAAGAGTAAACATCAAAATTCTAATTGTGGTGGATAGTGAAAAAAAAATGGAAAGAAGATTACTAATAGCAGTGGCTAGCTTATACCTAAAAGTTTAAACTTTTTGGGAACACTCACCTGCATTCCATTTCACAAAGGCCGCAAAGCCTTTATGTGTCATCTGTTTTCATTGATAAATTGGAAATAATCCTCTTCGTCATAAAGTTTCCTGTAGTAATCAAATAGACATAGAAAGGTCAATTAACAACATCAGTTTAGTGCATTGAGACTCGGAACAACTTCAATTTTAGGTACAAAAAAAAGAAAGACAAGTTCGTAACATGATTTTAACAGAAAAATCTGGTCGGCTGCTCATGCTTTGACTCATAATCAGGTAATTAAGCAATGGACTTATGATGACAGCACATAAAAACTCTGCCTTCCACAACCTTATAATATTTACCAGGTCGTCTACCATTGGTACTTGGTTCAGTCTAGTACAAGTGATAGCATCAATGACATTCCAATAAAAAGATAGTTGATTAACAACTGTATTAGTCCACCAGGCTGGAAATGTTGGTTCATGTACTACGAAGCTTGAACAAAAGTAAACAAGTATAGTGAAACAAACTTAACAGCAAACCAAAGTGACAACTTCAATTTCAAGAATCTTCAAGATACTAAAATGAAAATGCAAAAATCAACTTACGCAAGGTCCGCCAAGGTTTCTGACTTGATCACCGCCTTCCCTTCTTCTAATCCAAGGCAAGAATGGTGCATTATCATTTCCTTTAAGGTGTGCTTTGTGCTTTTAACATCATTATCCCACAAGATGCTCTAATTTCATGAGTAAGTGTATGTTAGCATATGACCTGAGTGAAGTATACAAAAAGCTGGAAGGACGAACAGCTACATAGCTAAACATGAAGATGTATAGAGAGAACTAATCACATGTGGGGTTTGACCAGGTCTCCCATGTATACTATGTTCCGCAAGTCAAAAAGTCATTGGACAATACCAATGTACCTTAGCCCAAAAAAAGAAGGTTTGTGACCATAATATTTCCTAGTCAAGCCATTTAGGCCTTTCTGCCCATAACCATATCTAAACAAACCTCTCTTCTTTCTATTTTCTAGGGATGGACCATAGGATGGTAAGAGTGTCATGTCAGCGTCATGTTCGTGTGAACAGAAATGGGTTGAAAATCAATTAACCCATAAGTAGGATTCCTACTTATTTTCTTTTCCTTTCTTTCTTTTCCATACACATCCTTTACATCATACACAATGTCAATGTGGTACAACATACACATGGAGCATCTTACAGGCAAAGAAATTTAGCATGGGAACTAACTTCTGATTGTAATGTGGATGGAATTATAATTACCTAGTATATTTTGCTCTCGATGCGTGCGTGACATCGTGTGTAAGTGATTTTGTGGAAGTTTTTAATTTAATCGTCACTCAAGTAATATTGTTCTATTTTTTGTTTTTACTTGTGCAGATGTAAGATGTAACTGCTTTGCAATTGTAGACTTGTAGGGATCCTTTTTTTTCCTTTTTTTTTAAAAAAAAAGATAGAATGCAATTAGTAATTTTGTTTGGTTATTAGGGGTATTTTGGGTAGAGAGTGTAGACACAAAAAGGTCAAGAGTTCCCATATATAATAGAGATTGCCATGCTATGAAATTATATGAACTTTCAAATTTAGATTTTTCAACATGCCAAAAATAATTCTATCCAGATTGATAAGCAAAAAACAGAAAGTGAACATTTTGTTTTATAGCATTCCCCTTATTTGAATTGGGAATTGTAATAAATTTCTTGGAAAACCGGAGTAAACTAAATTCAAAAACCCAAGTTGTAATGAATCAATCTAGGAGAGGGGCACTTTTGGTATTATATAATTACTTAGTTTTAATAGTAGCTTGAAGAATAAGTTAGGGAGTTAGGGAGGAAATATCTCTATAAATAGAATAGAATATGGAGAGAGAAATTATGTTGAGTATTGGTAAAGTGGTCAGTTAGTTTAATTGGGAGAGTGTCATTCCTCTCGAAAGAGTGGCTAGGTTGTAATTGGTGATCTAATCATCTATTCAATCATATCTTCATTTGTTTGTTTTCTTAATCATCTTCTACACTTCCCTAATCTGTCTTTTCTTCCATTAATCCACTATTTTGGGTCCGTTAATGATATCCAGTTCATCACAAATGGTACCAGAGCAGTAATCCTGGGAGATTAACCCACTGATTTTCAGTTTCAATCCAACAACAAAAAAAAAAAAAAAAAAATGAAGTTAGCTGAAGATTTGAATGAGATAAGCAGAAAGGGGTTCAAGAAATTCCAACAAGATCTCCAAAAGGATCTCAAGAAAATAATCAGTGACGCTTTGGCTCCATTGAAAATGGAGCTGAATCTTATTAGAAAGGAGATGGAGGAAGAAAACCAAGTGGAAGAAGAGGAGCATACAGATCTGAAGAAAAGTGGATCTCGAGAATATCCACCCTTCATCATCGCACCAAATGGAAGAGGATCTGGAAAAGACGCCGCATACTGTGGACCAGTTGGTGGTTCCAACGTTTTTGTGGTTGGATTTAGCGACGTTGGTCAAGATGGTTTTTCCGACCGAATGTCTGGTGGGGTCCCTAGAGGAGTTCGTGGAGCTTTTGATGATGGCAAATCTGGTGGTAGAGTTCCTGGTCTCGCAGGTGAACTGACGAAAGAAGTTTTTGAGCGAGGAGGTGCCGGAAGTGCAGGATCCGGTGGTGGTCCGGGTATCTTCATCGGAGGTAAGCCTAGTGGGGAATATGGTGGTTTTGCTAGCGAACCAAGGAGATATATTTTTCTAAAAGGGGGTGCTGACGGTGGTTCAGGTGGTGGTCCGGGGTTCGCCGCCGATGGTGGTGGTGGGGAATGCCGCAGTGGGCCACGCAGATTCGCTGGCCACAGTGGACTAGAGGGTGAAGCATCTGAGTGTTGTGGTGTTAGGGGTAATTTCACCGGAGGTTTTGATGGTGGTAATCAACCATGGAAATTATCGGGAAGCTTGCAGCAGCAGAATTTTCCACAGAGAGGGGAAGAGGTGTATGGAAGAAGCTCCCTTGAATCAGTAATTGACTTGGAGAAGAAGACTATTCTAAAAGATCTTCCAAATAAGGGCAATCTTGTAAAAAGGCTGAAGGATGACATCATAATTGAGGGTAGGGTTTTTTGTAACCACTCTCTACAGGAGAGTAATATGTCACGTGGGAACAAGCAAAAGCAATTAGGGGATTCAATTAATATAAGTGAGGTAAGGCCCACTTTTAACTTATCTACCCTTATTGAATCCTCTAAGTCTTCCATTTGTGATTTGAATGAGACTGGGCCGATCTTTGGGCTTTGTGACTTTTTGCTGCCCCAACTTTTAAAACCTGATTATCCAACCCAATCTACAGCAACTAAAGGCCTTATCTATCCACTACCAAGTCAATCCAACTCAATTATTAATTACACAGCTCAAATTTTAAAACACATACTTCCTCATTTTCCCAACCCACCATTCCTAAATCCTAATCGTTCTACTTCTACCCACCTACCCAGCCAACAAACTCAACCTGTAAACCAAGAAATCCAATCTGGTTTTTCCCAAACAAGACTCAACTACACGGCCCAGCTTATTAAACCAAAAAATCCTACAATCCAACCACCCACTTCATTGTTTGCTCACTCCACCAAATCCTCTACTAATCCCATCAAAGCTACTGAACTTTTTTGCCATCCCAATTTAAATTCTACCCACTTCAATCATAACCAGACATTTTCCCTGGAAAAGAGGCTGAACTTTTCTGCCATGGGCAAGCTGCTGAACTTTTCAACCATAGGCAAGCTACTGAACTTCTCTACCATGGGCAAGCCATGTATGCAATTGAAATCAGCGCGGGGCAAAGAGGAGCTGAAACAACATTGTAAACAGTTCTTGGCAGAAGACAGTAACCACTATTGCCGAGGTCGGGTTTGTAGTGCCGATTACTATCCACCTTGAGGACAAGGTGAAAGTTTGGGCGGCCGGTAATGTAATGAATCAATCTAGGAGAGGGCACTTTTGGTATTATATAATTAGTTAGTTTTAATAGTAGCTTGAAGAATAAGTTAGGGAGTTAGGGAGGAAATATCTCTATAAATAGAATAGAATATGGAGAGAGAAATTATGTTGAGTATTGGTAAAGTGGTCAGTTAGTTTAATTGGGAGAGTGCCATTCCTCTCGAAAGAGTGGCTAGGTTGTAATTGGTGATCTAATCATCTATTCAATCATATCTTCATTTGTTTGTTTTCTTAATCATCTTCTACACTTCCCTAATCTGTCCTTTCTTCCATTAATCCACTGTTTTGGGTCTGTTAATGATATCCAGTTCATCACACAAGTCCAAGAAATCTGAGATTAAATTTGAACTAAAGGAAACCCAACCTAGTCATCCAAGTTACACTCCTAAGTCCTAATGATCCATCTTTAACATTTTCATTTTCTCCGGTAAGTTTTACATTCATACCCATCCGAAATGGCAATCCAAGCCTTACCTATTCAATTGATGAAGTCATGTGTATTTTTGCGTGTGTTTATTTCTGCAATTCTAGTTGAGGATTACCTAATCATAAAGATTAGATCCAACAAACTCATATTTCTAGTTATATACCTTTCTGACATACTCTTTCTTCACTTCTTCCCATGGCAATTTTCCTTGAGGAGAGAAAATCGATGCATTCCAAAGAGCACCCCTTGCAACCATCACAGAGGAGGCACCTACCATGTCAGAGCACAATGCCATATGATATAAAGAAGATTAGAGACAAGGAGATCTCGTAAATGGCTCAACAAAAATTTCAAATAGATAAAATGCAAAAACCTATTGCTTGTACTACGACAAGCTACAATTATAGGATATGAGAACGCAAAGCAGACTCAAGAACCCATTTTCTACTCCCAAAAAATAACACGGTAACACCAGCTGAACCATGGGTCAACTTTCTTCAGAGCCAGTCATTGTACTATGTGTGAAATGGCTTATACTTAGCTAATTTGCCTTAGCATTCAATTAAATTATAACCTACTCTGTTAAATTTTGATATTAGTAGTCTAATTATAAAGAAGTTATATGAAACCTGTAGCAATTTTGATGTGCTTCAATAAAATCAACCCTGTAAAATTTTGATTCAAGCAGTCTTATTCTAGAAAAGTTATATGGAACCTGTAGCAATTTTGATGCACTGCCATTCAATATAATCTACCCTACAAAATTTTGATATAAGCAGTCTTATTGTAAAGAAGGTTTATGGAACCTGTAGCAATTTTGATGCGTTGAATATCTTCATAAGTGAAAACATCTCCATTTGGTACCACTGGAATTGATAAAGCAGCAACTACATCAGCAATCTCATTCCACTTTGCAGGATCCCTTGGTCTATCCGGAACTCTCCTGCAATATATTTGAAAGAGAGGATACAGAGAAGGGAGGAGTATAAGATACAGTACCAGGAGGTCCAGGACATATGTCTTACCAGCAATTTGATTTAGGTCACACTACCATAAAGGAAAAAAAATGATAATAGTATAACAGTAACATTTAGTCTCAAAGATGGGGAAACAGATGCAAAGAAGGCAAAACAACCTTCCATGGACAGCAAGAGCAGAAACACCTGTTTTCTCAATCCGTCTTGCCAATTCCACTGTGTCAAGAGATGTTCGCAAAAGTCGAATTTTACATGTCACAGGAGTATTTAGGTTCCTCTTCAATGTTGTCAATATCTAAATTCAGAAGGGGGGAGCCAATGTTGTATAATTAGCAACAAATAATAAAAACAAACCAAAGAAGATGGGACAAGAAGAATGAGAAAAGGCTCTTAATCAATTTAAAGCAAGATACAGCATTGAGACAACTAGCTACTTTGCAGAAGTGGAGACATTTAGAGTCTTATAGAAGTAGAGTGAACTCAGTGACGTACATCATGAATGATCTCTGGCTTTGACAGCAGTGCAGCACCCATGCCCCCACTGATAGAAAATGACCTAGGACAACCCATGTTAATATCAACAGCAGCAACATCATCGCACCTATAAAGGGGGAAAAAAATCTATGTCAGCAAAACACGTGGTCAGAGCATAGGGTATCACCGTATCATCAAGATACATAGGAATCATCTTTGCAGCTTATGAGGAGAAACCAATGCCAGAATACTTGTTTTTCTTTTAAGACTTAAGAGCACTCATTCTTACAGTATCAATGTTCAAAATGTTGATAGAATTATAGGATTATATGACAACAGTGACACAGCCCTAAACAGAAAAAGGAGAAAGTAGGATCCACTATTTTAAGAAAATTACATGCAAAAAAAAGCCAACAACCAACTTCCAGCATAATGCACATATGCAAAGAACAGCATAACCCTAAAAGAGACAGATAACAAAGGTATCCTATGGATTTAGGCAGTGGGCCAAATGTTCAAGTCTTCAAGATGGTGCAATAAAGAAGATAGTTGATTAGTTGGTATGAAGCATGCTATAGCACGGGGCAATGCAACATGAAGATCACGACTCCCTATAGTTCAATATAAGTATACGGTTAAAAAAAGAAAGAAAAAAGAACCATTTCCACAACATATAATACAAGACACATGGTTCTTAAAAGTTAAAGCTATAATTCAGTTTATATATAGTTAACAAGCCATGACTTGGTTTCTCCGAAGCTAAATCATTATCATACCTCATTGAGATTTGAGATCATGATTCCTCCCTCATGGTGCAAAATGAATTAAGGAACTTGCATTTATCATACAGGTAGACAATGGCCAAATTATCTAACTACTATTGAATTCCAAGTTAAAAGTTCAACATAATTCTGAATTTCTGATAACCTAGGATGGAGATGTGGATTGCATGAGAGATACATAGAGAAGAAGAGGTACTAAAGTAACTAGGGAAGGGATCTGGGACTGCTAGCAAGTGAGGAACTGAAACTATTTGAAGGTTTTATTGACCCTTAAGAACGATTAAACAGTCAAAAAGCTGAAATTTATGGTAGGAAGACACAATTAAGTCAATGGAAGATAGATCCACAATATACTGCTAAATGCTCCTTCAAGGAGAGATGTAAGAAATAAATCACGCAACAATATTTCTCTAGAGCACATACAATGCAGAAGTACCTCCACAAGTTCTCTTCATCCTCTCTCTCTCTCCCCTTCAGAAATTACACGATTCCAACTAAAAGAACTATGACAATGCTAACTTCTCCAAATGTGTTCTCCAATCTCAACTATGCTCTTTGGGTGCAAGTGGGGTCAAAAAAGTTTGAAAAAAAAGAGCACACATCATAGCTCTAGAGCAAGAGACCTTTTTCCAATTAAAGGAAGAACCTCTCTAAATTGGCCTCTTCGTGGAGGTTTTTCTCCAAGAGCATCCCCTCCTGTTAAATAAACTGAAAGATTCATCTTTCAATCGTGTCTCGCTAAGAAAAAAATCACGCAGAGACACTTTGAGAACCCCATTATAAACCCTCTTTTGAGCTTTCACCATCATAATTCTCTTTATTTTCTATTGCGACTTGCGAGCACAGCATTTTATTATATTGGGTCACCTAGTGAAACTTAGGGCAAGAAAAATAAAAAAAATTAACACCATATCGCCGTACAAGTAATCGAGTATTCAAACCAACTTCCTTGTCTAGTAAAAGGTAAGGCTGTGAACTTCTCAACATCCCTACAACCAGCCTACCAGTGGGAAAACAACAAGTATCTGTTGTCTATCATATATGTAACTTTTTAACATGTACATATCTCCAATCAAATTGGTAAGTACTACTAGATTTCTAATTCCACATTATCAACAATCATCATATATATAATTTTAAAAAAAAAAACATGATTTAGGAAGGTAAAGAAACATACACAAGTTGGGCAGCCTTGAGAGCCCTAACAGCATCAGAGGTCCCCATTTGAAACACCACCCGGTCTCGTTCCTCCGGGCACGTCCTAAACACCACACTATGTGTACCTTTCTCAACTAGATCAGTAGTGCCCAGATACTCTAGCAACCAGAAAACATAATCAATTCAACTAATACTACTATAATTTCACAAGTTAACAACATACAGAACATGAGAACAATAACAAAAAAAAAAAAAAAAAAAAGAGTAAGAACCATTGACAACACGATCACACTTAATAAGCTTATGATCAATGATTTCCTCCCCATATGTGATATCTGCACCATATTCAGCTGATAATAGCCTCAATGGCAATGTACCCTGACATCATAATCATCCATGTATTTCTTATCAGTTATCAACCCACCACTTAAAACATTAAAAAGTTCATACCCACAAAAATAAATTTCAAAATTAATCCACCATCATTAATTATCAGCAGAATTCAAGATAAACTAGACATTAGGGGGAAAATTGACAAAAAGGCGACTTTTTTATTTTGTTATAGTCAAACGAGTAAAAGCATCAAATTACAGATAAGAGGAGAGAGAGGGCTTACAACTCGAACCATAGGAGCGAGGATGAGCTTGTTGTGGTAGTCCATCTTCGGCGGTTACAACGGCGGCGCACATGTGACCGGGGAAGTGTGAATACTCAATACTGGTGTTGATGTTCTGCAATAACTCAATGGGCCTTGAATGGAGTTAGCTTCCCATTTAGGGTCTAAGACTTGGAACAAGTCAAGTCTAGTGTTAAAGCCCATTGGGAGTTTGGGGCATTGTTCAAAGTTCAAACTTTTGCGTTTGGGTAATTGGGTGTCGATAAATGAGATAATACTACGGATGTGGATTGTGGAGTAATTAGGAATGGCAACCGGTCAGATCAGATTAGATTCTACGAACTCTATAGTCGGCTGGTCTTTATTTGGATTTTGTCTAGATTGGATCATATTTAGAGTCAAATAATGTTAGATTCAAACTTTTTTTTTTATCATTGAAGATCGCAAAAATCAGAGCTTTAGAAATTAATTATACAATTACAATTGTTGGTAGTAGTAATCAAATTTGGGTCCAATTTGTCGGATTATACATAGACTCTATCTAGGACTGACAATCCCTAACACGATCTGATAACACGACATGAACCCGATCTGAAGTTACTGAGAGAAACACGAACACAAATGACACGAACTCAACCCGATTAGTTAAATTATATCATATTATGCAACTACTCTACTTTTTATATCAATTTTGATACATTTGGAGGCCAACCCGAAATCGACACGAAACCAAACATGAACACGACCACGACCCACTAACATGAATTGCCAACCCTAGCTTCATTGTTAATTTAGGTTCAATTTATGTCATCTTTGTCATTCATCATCAGAATATATGTATACAACCTAAGTAGAGGATCTTACTTCACCACAAACTACGAATAATAATCCTATTCCTAATACATATAATATATAAAGTGTTATACGAGAGAACAAACAAGGGAACCGGATATACCACTCCAAGGCACGGAAACTACGCTTTCCTATTAGTTTAATTTCGCCCCTCTAGGATCACCGGGTTAACACAAAATAAGTAATGAGATACAATGGAGAAAAACAATTCACTAAATGATCTTCTAAGTGAATCAACAAGAACTTTGTGTTTGATGTTTGTGAAGAACACTCAAGAGAAAGTAGCAAGTTTTCTCTCAAGCAAAGCAAGAAGATTAGAATATGAAAATCTGATTTTCCTCTCTCTCCTCATATGAATAACAAGGGTAATATTACATATTCCCTCTTGATTAGAGCTGTTACAGCATTCATCCCTCTTTAATCCCCTGATTAAGAGTACTTAATCATCTTAAAACGGATAACAAATGCATTACAACGGTTATAAACCGTCCACGCAAAATTTCACGCCCCAAGACAGAATACACGTCGCGACCCGCAATACAGATCGCGAGTCGCGAAAGGGCGCTGGTCGCGACCCGCGACGGCCTCCTGGTCGCGACCCGCGACGAATGTCGCGACTCGTGACCAGCCCTCTGTCTTGCTTGATTTAATCCACGTGATTTTGCGCATTCTAATCTCAACATACTAGACCTCCTCCTCTTCTAGTATATACTCATATGAGCTAACAAAACCCATTACCCTATAAATGTTCCAACAATCCTCCTCCCATTTATAGGGTAATGTTGAAAAGTTTTCAACTTGCTATAAATCACAAACAAAACATGCTCATGCATCATGGAAATATCTTACGATTGAATTTCCACTTAGTAAAAGTAACTTTACAACAATTTCGATCATAATGATAGACAAAGCTTTGAATCATATAACCACCACAAATCATTGAAGATACTAATACACATAAGCATAAAACATAATTCTTAACCTCCGACACCTATGAAGCCTTGGTGTCCATATCCATTCATAAGCGTTCCAAGTCAAGCCTTAGACTTGGTGAAGCGGCCAAACCTCTAGCTTATATAGGTAAATCTTTACGAACATGCTCCTACAATTGAGCACTTATCAAAGATTTATTAAGAAATAAATTCAACCTCTTAACATTGTAGTAACAAGCACTAACCTCGGGATGTGTTAAACAAGTGCTCCCAACCTTCTAGAGAAGTACTTTCCTCATTGAATTTGAGATCTAATGTTGTATTAGACATCAAATTGAGTTTTCCTTCACCATAGGTTGTTCAATAGGCTTAAGACCCATCCCTTTATTCATTTTGTTCACTAGTTCCCTTGACAACGGTTTAGTAAACGTATCCGCCAAGTTCAAACTAGACGAACAAAATTAATAGTTATACAACTATTCCTTATCATTTCACGCACATAGCTATGTCTAACTCCAATGTGACTTGACTTGCCATTGTAGACTTCAGTATAAGCTTTAACTATGGTTGATGCACTATCACAATGAATAGCAAGATGTGACATAGGTTTGACCCACAAGTCAACCTCACTCAACACATTCCTTAGCCATTCCGCTTCTTGGCAACAAGATGCCAATGCAATGAATTCTGATGCCATAGTGGAATCCGTTATACATGTTTGCTTCTTGGATGCCCATGAAATAGCACCTCCTCCAAGAAGAAACACCCATCCACTTGTGGATGAATAATCTTCCTTGTTGGAAATCCAACTAGCATCCGAGTAACCTTCTAGAATAGAAGGTTCTCCTTTGTAAGTTATGACATAATCCAAGGTTTTATTCAAATACCTTAACACTCTTCTCAATGCTTGCCAATGCAACATACTAGGATTACTAGTATACCTACTGAGTTTACCAATAGCAAAAGCTATATCCGGTCGAGTGCTAGTCATAGCATACATCAAGCTTCCAATTAAGCTTGCATACTCCAATTGAGAAATAGGAGTACCACTACTCGGAACCAAGTGAACACTAGGATCCATCGGAGTAGCAAAATGAGTCGAATTCGATTCATTAAACCTCTTAATCACTTTCTCAATATAATGAGATTGTGATAAAGAAATTGACCCTTTACCTCTCATTATTCTAATACCTAGAATAACATCCGCTTCACCCAAATCTTTCATGGAGAAGCTAGAAGAGAGAAAGACTTTGGTTTTTTCCACTTGTTCCAAATCAGTCCCAAAGATGAGCATATCATCAACATATAAGCAAATTATAACTCCATTACCGCTATTATCAAATTTACTATATACACACTTATCGGACTGATTTATTTTGAACCCACTAGACAAAATGACCTCATCAAATTTTTGATGCCATTGCTTAGGTGCTTGTTTAAGACCATACAAAGATCGAACTAATTTGCAAACCTTAGTCTCTTGACCTTTAACCACAAAACCTTCAGGTTGATTCATGTACACTTCCTCCTCCAATTCACCATTAAGGAAAGCAGTTTTAACATCCATTTGGTGAATTACTAGACCATGAATCGCAGCTAATGCTATCAAAAGTCTAATGGTAGCTATTCTAGCAACCGGAGCATAAGTGTCAAAATAATCGACACCATATCTTTGCCTAAAACCTTGGACCACTAACCGGGCCTTATGTTTTAGTATGGTTCCATCGATCTTCCTTTTCCTTACGAAAATCCAGTTACAACCTAAAGGTTTGCATCCGGGGGGTAAATTAGCTAAAATCCAAGTATAATTTCCCATTATTGAATCCATTTCATCATTCACCGCCTCTTTCCGAAAGCGGAATCATGAGACTTCATAGCCTCATCAAAGGTCCTAGGATCCTCCTCCATATTGTAACAATATGAAAATTGAGTCACAATAGACTCCCTTGAACCTTCAACTAAATATAGTTTAAAATCCGGTCCAAAAGATTTCCCTTTTCTAATTCTTTTACTTTTCCTAATTTCCGGTGTTGTAGTATCATGATCATTGTTAATGTCATCCACAACATTGGAACTAGTACTAGGTATCATGTCCTTTGGTCTTGGAATCGATGAGAATCTAGTCTCATCAAATATTGCATCCCTTGACTCTATCACAGAATGGATAGAGACAACATCATTTGGCTCAATGACATAAAACCTATAGGCTTTGCTATGTACCGCATAGCCTATAAAAATGCAATCAATTCCTTTTTCACCTAAAGTTTTCCTTTTAGGTTCCGTCAATTTGACAATTGCCCTACAACCCCATACCTTAAGGTAATTGAGATTAGGCTTTTTGTTACACCAAAGTTCATAAGGGGTAGTCTTATTCCTTTTATTAGGAACTCGATTTAAAATATAACATGCAGTTAAAATTGCATCACCCCAAAAACCGTCATTTAGACCCGAATTAGAAAGCATGGTGTTAACCATTTCTTTTAGAACCCTATTTTTCCTTTCCGCTATACCATTACTTTGAGGTGAGTATGGAGCGGTTGTTTCATGAATTACACCAATGGAACTAAAATAGCTAGGATTATAGTATTCACCACCCCTATCCGTCCGAAGTCTTTTAACTTTTCCATTAAGTTGAAGTTCCACTTCGGTCTTAAAAATCTTAAACTTTTCTAGTGCTTCATCTTTAGTAAATAATAAATATATGTAACAAAACCTTGAATAATCATCAATAAAAGTTACAATATATTTTTTATTTCCCAAAGAAGGTGAACTATGAAAATCACACAAGTCACTATGCACCAATTCAAGCAATACCGTTTGTCTAGTCACACTAGGATAAAGATTTTTTGTAATCTTATTTAGCATGCATGTCTTACACTTCTCTAACTTTAAATCGAAAGAAGGTATTAAACCTAGCTTAGACATGTCATATAATCTACGATAATTTACATGACATAAACGATTGTGCCATAGAGAAGAAACATCAAGCATGTAAATAGAACTAGTATCAATTTTATTATTAATACTAAATTTAAACATTCCATTACAATAAAATCCTTGTCCAACAAAAATACCACCCTTGAAAACTATAAACTTATCCGATTCAAATACAACTTTAAAACCAAATTTATTCAAAAGACCCCCCGACACTAGATTCTTCCTAACTTCCGGTACATAAACAACATCCCGGAGAGTTAGAGTCTTTCCCGAGGTTAACAACAATTCTACTTGGCCTATACCCTTGGCCTTTACCGTAGAATCATTCCCCATATACAAGATTGGACCATCATCCAATTCTTCCAAAGACTTGAAGAAGTGCTTATTATTGCACACATGTCTAGAGGCCCCCGAATCTATCCACCAAGAATCATCAACCTGCACAAACATAATTTCAGAAATCATAGCCACAAAATTCATTTCTTCAATTACATGTTCATGTGCACTTTTACCTTGGTTTTGAACAACACTAGGTTGTCCAATTTTTGTCTTCTTCTTCTTAGAAGGACAATCCCTCTTGAGATGAGGTCCATTGCATACCCAACAAGTGAGGGTCTTCCTCTTCTTGTTTGCAAAGTTGGTTTTAGAGTTGTTATTGTTGGATTTCTTGGTCCCACTAGACCCACCAACCTCTACCATATTCACGGTAGACTTAGGAATACTAGGAGTAGTATCCTTAACCCCATCTTGAGCCCGGATACCCTCTTCAATACGAAGATGAGTTCCCAATTGCTCCATGGAAATATCTTCCTTCCTATGTTTCAAGGAATGCTTAGTTTCTTTCCAAGAATTTGGTAATTTATCAATGATTGAGGCTACGGCAATAGCCTCATCCATCACCATACCATGTGATCTAATTTGGTTCAAAATATGATGAACTTCATGAAATTGCTCTATAATAGACCGATCATTAGTCATTTTAAATGAATTAAAATTACTAACAAGAAATTTCTTACTTGAAGCATCTTCAGAAATATACTTGGCCTCAAGAGTATCCCAAAGTTCCTTTGCACTCTCCACATTTTATAATAGATCGAACAAAGGGTCGGTAAGAGAGTTGAGGATGTGACCCCGGCAAATGTAGTCATCATTCTCCCACTTTGTCCTCTTCCTTGTAGTCTCCACGGACTCTTCCTCTCCATCTTTCGGGAATGGTGGCATGGGTGTTGATAGAACATACACCACATTTAAAGTTGTCAACAAGAAGTGCATCTTCTTTTGCCATCTTCGATAACCCACCCCCTCAAACTTGTCCAACTTTTGGAAGTTCATAGTCATGTCCTTGAGTGATTGAGCCATATCCGAAATAAAAAGGAAAATTAAACTAATAGATTGTTATACGAGAGAACAAACAAGGGAACCGGATATACCACTCCAAGGCACGGAAACTACGCTTTCCTATTAGTTTAATTTCGCCCCTCAAGGATCACCGGGTTAACACGAAATAACTAATGAGATACAATGGAGAAAAACAATTCACTAGATGATCTTCTAAGTGAATCAACAAGAACTTTGTGTTTGATGTTTGTGAAGAACACTCAAGAGAAAGTAGCAAGTTTTCTCTCAAGCAAAGCAAGAAGATTAGAATATGAAAATCTGATTTTCCTCTCTCTCCTCATATGAATAACAAGGGTAATATTACATATTCCCTCTTGATTAGAGCTGTTACAGCATTCATCCCTCTTTAATCCCCTGATTAAGAGTACTTAATCATCTTAAAACGGATAACAAATGCATTACAACGGTTATAAACCGTCCACGCAAAATTTCACGCCCCAAGAAAGAATACACGTCGCGACCCGCGATACAGGTCGCGAGTCGCGAAAGGGCGCTGGTCGCGACCCGCGACGAATGTCGCGACTCGTGACCAGCCCTCTGTCTTGCTTGATTTAATCCACGTGATTTTGCGCATTTTAATCTCAACATACTTGACCTCCTCCTCTTCTAGTATATACTCATATGAGCTAACAAAACCCATTACCCTATAAATGTTCCAACATAAAGTCCTAACACCCTCCCTCAAGTTGGAGCGTGCAAATTACAAACACCCAACTTGGACAATAAAAATTCAAACTGAGTCCTACCAAGAGCTTTAGTAAAAATGTCTGCCAACTGAAACTTAGTAGGAACATAAGACGGACTCACTAAACTCGCAGTCACTGCATCACGGACAAAATGACAATCAGCCTCAATATGTTTAGTGCGCTTATGAAACACTAGGTTCTTGGTAATGTACAAAGCAGATTGACTATCACAATATAACCGCATTTATGCAGGATGCTGTACTCCAAGATCACCCAGTAGCTGCTTGAGCCATTTTAATTCACAAACTATAGCAGCCATAGAACGATATTTTGCCTCTGCAGATTAACAGGGCATTGTAGGCTGCTTCTTAGTCCTCCAGGAAACAAGAGAATACCCCAACAATACAAACCAACCACTCAGGGATCTTAGAGTAAGAGGACAACTAGCCCAATCAGAATTACACCACCTTTCTAGGCGGAGATCACTATCAGACGAAACAATATTCCCTGTCCTGGATTTTTCTTCAAATATCGAACCTGTAACACCCCGTAATTTTCACCCTTTATTTTTGGTATTTGTTTACATTTAAATGATAGTTTTTTCGTAAAAATAAATAATTTATTATTTAAATTATTTTGCAACGTGTTGTGAAATGTGTATATATATATATATATATGTTGTGATAAATTTATATATATTTATTTTAAGTTGTTAGTTATTTATTTTAAAGGTTATATTAGTTTCGTTATTTGTTTAGGCGTTTAGGATGCAGTTTTGTCGCGTAGCGTTTTTGTAACATTGTTGGACCGACTTGGGTGATGAAATGTTGCATCGCATGTGGCGTGTCATACTGGCCGAAAATCAGCAATTATGGTGTGGAGGATGAAGAGTTTTGGTGCTCATTAAGTTAACCTTTGGATCTCTTATAACCCCCTATTTAATTCCCCATTAACCCACCTTTATAATCACCCTTTACACCATTGCTTAATGAGGTTATTAATCAGGTTTTTGCTGTATTCTAACCCCCATTTTCGCCCAACCCTTAGAGAGGAAGAGAAAGAGTTCTTCTCTCTTCTCGGATTTTCGTCCATTTTTGCACACCTATTTTGTTTGCATCATATCTCCTTCGTTTCTTATCCGAATTGGACGTGTGAGTAGTCAAAATCCATCTACTCGGAAAGATCTTGTTCATGGTATAATTTGTTTTTGAAGAAAAGGAAAGACGCAACTGCAGTTTTCGTTTCAATCAGACGAGTCATCCGGTTTTTGTTCCCTATCACACCTTCACGAAATTAACCATATCTGGAGATCTAACAGTTGGATCATTCTCAAAATTTGGACAGCATGTTTATAACATCTTGTTCTTAACTTGGACCTGAGCGATTGTGAATATAATCTTTCAATCGCCGGAAATCATGGTCGGATCAGAACAGCACGAAATGAGATTTTTTCAATATTCAAGAAGAAAACGCCTAGTGACTTGTTGCTACAATTATCGTTCGTTGTGCTTTGGGGTTAGAAGAGGAATTGGATTGTATGCGTAACTCTTAACTATCTCTTTAGACTCAGCTCTCCTCCCGACGTTCCAGGTAACTAGTAGTTATCTTAGAACGCTAGAGATTAAAGTATTTTTCGGTATTAGATTATTACGCTAGGAAATTGTTTAAAATACTTTTTGTATGAAATTATTGATGAAATTGTACGTGAATGTTCTTGATGTATGTTGTGTGAATATTATGTGCAGAAAAATAATTTTCGTTTGAGTTTTACTATTTATTTGATTTCTTTGGTAATTTATGCGTTTATGGCTTATTTGCAAAATAATTAGTGAACAAATTATATAATTACCGAAATTATTTTTCGTGAAGCATCTTATGGGTGTAGTATATTTTTCATGCCTTAGAATAATTTTTGTCTACTTTTTACAGGTTTATTTAATTGATTTATCTATTTTTGCATTTTCGTGTCTACTAGTATTTAATCGTGAATATTATATTTGGAGGCCTAAATATCTATTTATTTGCATATTATGTATTACCGTGAGTTTATTCATGCTATGTGAATTTTTGGTAATTTTTGGGCATTTATTTTTATTTTTAATTATTATATTGTCTTTATTTACTATTCTGTAAATTAACGTTTAAAAATACTTTTATAGTCCTAAAATTAGAAATAAAATTTGTACCATATCAGTAGAGCCATAATGGGCGTATGGTAATTTTTATGTTATTTTACTGATCGTACTTATTAATTTAATAATTATTATTGTGTTTTTGTTGTGAGATTGAGGATATTCTTTTTAATTATTTAAGGGCTTGTTAATCAGAAATAATTTGTGACTTTTATGTTCTTGGAAGCTGGTGTTTAGTAGGTTACTGTGAGTATTATTGGGTATCATTATGTTTATGTTTGATTTATGTAAAAATGATTAATTGTGTACTATTCATTTATTTAATAAGCCTTGGAGTTAATTGGTGATGCATTTTTTATTGAACTGTTAGTGCTGTAAAAACTAGTTTAATATCATTGTTGATGCTTAGAGATGTTCAAGGTGTTTATTGTTGGAGATATTTGTTGTAAGTTTGTAAGTTATTATTTTGAGGAATTATGAAGAGTTGTTTTTGATGAATTATGGGTATAAGGCCGGGTGGCATCCCTTTTTGACGAATATTTTTGAGCTGAATGATACTTTGATGATATTTATGAATTATGATTTTATTTTTGAGATAAGAACATCCGGTGGGATAGATGTAGTCCCTGGTGAAGAACATGCCAACCACCTGGTTTGCGAACTATGGGTACACCTGGGTTAATTGTTGTCGTCCGAGAGGTCAGGGAGTTCTGCGTGTTCTACCCTGCATCGGGATTTTGGTCATTCTTAGACACAGGCAGTGGGGAACGTAAGCCCATAGACTGACCTGGAGTTGCGATCTGACAAACCTTAGGAAGTGAATTGCGATTCACTGGCGTTCGGTTTCTGACTCAATCACTTGTTTTACCTATACTTTTATTTTTATAAAAGTACTCTTGAGATGATTTATTTATTTTTATCCAATTCACTTGCTATTTATTATTCATTTGCGTTATTTGTGAGTTATATGGAAGTGGATGCATATTGTAGTTGACTTGACTTTATTCTTTCCTTTCTTACTAATCTATGTCTGGAATAGACTTTGATTTCTTTTATTCTGGGAGAACTGCTAGTTACTCCCCACTGATTGTGGATGTTTGTTGTATATTTTGCAGGTTTTGTTGATGGAAATCTTCTTTGGTTTTGGGCTCGGGTTGAGATGCGAGAATGAAATGATAGTTGTTTTAGGCCTAGACTTATAGTTAGTTGAAGAGTTAGTTTTAGCTTTTGGATATTACTTTAATTAATTTATACTATTTACTTATGTTGGTTTATCACTTAGTTATTTAAACGTATTTCTTGTAGTAGTGACATTCCCAGAAGACGATGTTTCCGCCATCGTCCTATTAATACTATTATTATTTCTTTCTTTTTCCGCTTTGAAATTCTGGGGTATTACAGAACCACTCTCAGAGTGGCCTCCCAATGAACAACTTTTGGTGCCTGCATAAACTGACACAAAATATGAACGGAATATGCCAAGTCTGGCCTAGTAACAGCCTGATAAAGCAATCTGCCCATCAATCTACGATACTTCTCTGCATCATCAAACAGAGGACCATCAGCCAAAGCGAGCTGATGATGCTGCTCCATGGGAAATTCGGCAGGCTTGGTGCCGTGTAAGCCAGCCTTAGATATAATGTCTAAGGCATACTTCCATTGACTCATAAATATTCCCTGAGGACCCCTGACAATCTCAAAGCATAGGAAATATTTTAAAGCACCCAAATCTTTCATTTTAAAACATTTTCCAAGGTAAGCTTTGAAGTTCAACAAAGCTCCTGATCATTCCCTGCAATAATCATATCATCAACATAGATAAGAACATTGAGCTGAATATTTTTCCTGATCAAAGTGAACAAGGAATAGTCAGAATAAGACTCCTTAAACCCATAGGGGTAAGAGCAGTAGCCAAATTCGCAAACCAACACCTAGGTGCCTGCTTTAAACCATATAACGACTTTTTCATCCTGCATACCAGATTAGTATTTCCTTCCTGAAAACCAGGAGGAATTTTCATATATACTTCTTGCTCCAAATCACCATGTAAAAATGCATTATGCACATCCATCTAATAAATTCCCCATTTTTTCACAGCTGCAATAGCCAGGAAAGTACGAACCGTTGTCATTTTTGCTACAGGGGCAAACGTTTCATTGTAATCAATTCCTTCCACCTAATGATGATCAAATATAACCAATCTGGCCTTCAATCGCTGCAACTAGGCGTGAAAGTTCGGTGTACGGTTTGGATTAGGGCCTAATCCAATCCGAACAAAATTTGGATTTTAATTTTCCAATCCGAATCCAAACCAATTAGAGTTTGAATCTGATCCGATCCAATCCGAATTTTCATACTTTAGATTGGATCCGATCCGAAAATCCGATTTTTAAAAGCTCTAGCTTTTCGATGAAATAAATTAAGCACAACTGCAACCTAGTAGATTTAGTAAATGAAGAATTAAGTGCGGTTAGGGTTTTAGGGGAAGGGTTGAAGTGCTACGCCTACTAGGCTATGGACTAGGCTTTTTCAAATGAAAAAAAAAATCAGTTAATACAATCCAATATAACTGAATAGTAATATGCCTTGAATTACTATTCGGTTATATTGGATTTTTGGATCCAATTACCCTCAATCCAATCCGATCCGAAAATTCATTTTTTCAAAAAATCTCAATCCGAATCCAATCCGAACAAAGTTCGAATCAGATCCGAATTACTAATTCGGATTGTATTGGATTGGATTTTGGATTTTATCCGAATAACTTTCACCCCTAGCTGTAACTTTCCCGTCTCATCATATTTTTATGTATACACCCACTTACTCCCCAATGCCTTCTTGCCGGGAGAAAGAGGTTGCAACTCCCAAGTACCCTGATCCTCCAGAGCTTTTATATATGCGGCCATGGCCTTACGCCACCCATTATGCTTCATAGCTTCTTTATAAGACTTCAGAGGGTTCCATGTCGTTATGGCTGCTAGATATCTTCGTTGTTTGTCAGAAAACTTTTCACAACTAACATAATGTGTAATAGGATAGGGAGTACCTGAGGACGTCGATCAAACAAGTGCCTGAGCAGATGAACTTTTCTTTTTCACTACAGTATGAGTCGCATAATCCTGCAATTTCTTATTTGGGATTTTCATACTTTTAGGTTTGTCCCATATCTGCAACACCATCCTCTCTACTCCCTCCCTAGCCACCAACACCCTCATCACGAGGCACCCCAACATTCGGGGCCACGCGTGGTGCCATGCCTAGGGGTGCTTATCGAACGAGCCGAGCCCGAATAGCACTGGGCTCAGCTCGAGCTCGTTTAACTTTTCATGGGCTCGACGAGCTTGGGGAAGCCGAGCTCGGCTCGAGCTCGTGATTAGTTTTTGCGGCTCGAGCTCGGCTCGTGAGCTCGACTAGGCTTGAGCTCGTTTTCAGGCGCGGCTCGAACTCGGGTTCGATTATGGGCACGAGCTCGTTTGGGAAATTTACTTTTTATCTTTCTTCTCATATATACCTTAGTTAATATTTTAAAAGAAATACTTAATATAATTTTTTAATATAAAATATTTTTTTAGCATAAAATAATAATCGAGCTGTTCACGAGCTTTTCGAGCCGAGCTTTGCTCAGCTCGGCTCGGCTCGGCTCGTTTAAGTCTCGACCTGAGCCCGAACTCGAGCTGAGCCACAACGAGCCGAGCTTTGACCGAGACGATCCCGAACTGTTCGCGAGCTTGTCAGGCTCATTATCACCCCTAGCCATGCCACACGGCTCCTCAGCCGCGGCAACCATCTCACGAGGCACAACATCCTCGGCAAGCTCCTCGGCCACGCTTCCCCTTGCGCCAAGTCTCCCTTCAACGCCTACGGGAACTTCAACAAGAGGCATAGGCATCTCCTCATCACAAAATTCATCAACCACTACATGTCCCTCAACATGCATCTATCGCAAAGGTTCAAACACAACAAAAGGAAATTTATTTTCAATAAACTTCACATCACGAGAAACATAATATTGTTTGGTGTCTAAGTCATATACTTTCCATCCTTTCTGAGTGTAAGAGTTTCCAACAAAAACACATCTATGACTCTTACTGGGAAACTTATCGCCGCCATGATTTAAATTATATGCATAACACAAACATCCAAAAATTCTAATATATGTCATCGAAGGGGCTCACCAAACAAACATTCATAGGGAGTTTAATAATCAAGAATAACAGAGGGAGTCCGATTTATTAAGTGACAAGCCGCCTGAATACAATCCCCCCAAAATCTCAAAGGAAGGTTAGCCTGAAATCGCAAAGCACGGGTAACATTTAAAAAATGTGGCGATGTTTCCTTTCAACCCGGCCATTATGTTGTGGAGTTTTAACACAAGAAGTTTCAAAGATTATTCCCTGTTGCCCAAAATAATGTTGCAGACAATTAAATTCAATTCCATTATCACTAAGCACGCATTTTATTTTCTGATTAAAATGTTTGTCCACCAAAGCCACAAAATGCAGAAACATAGTCTCAACTTCCAATTATTATATAATAAATACGTCCAAACAGAACGGGAAAAATCATCTACTATTGTCAAAAAATATGAAGCACCACAAGCAGATTTAGTTCGATATGGCCCCCATAAATCACAATGAACTAACTCAAAGATTCTACTAGCTATACTATTAGTTTGAGGAAAACTAGTTCGAGGTTGATGGGCACGAAAACAGACATCACACCCATCTATATTGCAACTACTAACACTAGATGGACTCACACACGATAAATGACGCAAAACTTTCTCCGAAGGGTGACCCAAACGCTTATGCCCGATATCTATAGATGCCATGCCATCCACAACCATGATCTTTACCTTTGGAACGCCCCGTAAAAAGAAAAGTCCATCTTCCCGCTCACCCGCTCGGCCGCTCCAATTAGTGTCCTCGTCCTGCGGTCCTGTAATACACATAATGTTTTAGTGAAATAAACTATACAATTTGCGGAATCTAATAATTGCGGGATAGAAATCAAATTACAATCAAGATGAGCACAATTAAAAACATTAGTCAGTTCAAGATTATCAGAAAGAATCACATCCCCGTCATGGGTAGCTTCTGTAGAATTACCATCCGGCAAACCCACCAGACATCCATTAAATTTCCGCCCATCACTTAAATGGGAAAAAGTACCCGTGACATGATGAGTGGCACTCGTGTCTAGAATCCACAAAGATTTTCCATTCAATTGATCTTTGGGTTTTTTAGGAAAAGTTAACAAATCCAAAAGATTTTGCCATTGTTCAGTAGTAATGCTTGCTAAACCTACATACACAACATCACGAGGCGACGGAGCAGCAACCCACCACCCCCACTCGCGCCGCTCGGATCAGCAGCCCTGGTGTTGCTCGTGCGTGCCATCGTGGCACCACCGGCGTCGCTGCCTGCAATCACCTGGTGCGCGTGAATCGAGCTTGCGGTATGGCCGCGTCGTCGCCAGGCGCTGTGTGTTGGTCGGGATCCACGAATCCATCGTGGAAGTGCTGTAATTCGGTGCTGAATGGGCAGCACGTGTCTGGGTGGCAACAAACCCTTGTACGTATACCTCTGTTTTTTTGTGTTGTTGTCAATCACTTTCCAAGTAAGTGGGGGAAATTGTAAATTCGCTTTTGTAATTGGGGGGTTCCTGTCATGCATCACCATGTTGCTGAACTTTCTGGGTTTGTTGTTGTAATTCTCAATTGCTGTCATCTTCTTTGTTCTTGCTTTTTTTTTTCGAAAAAAATTTCTAGGTTTTAGGTTTAAGGATTTTGGCTCTTGATACCAAGTTAAATTAGGTTCAATTTCTGTCATCTCTCTCATTCATCATCAGAATATATTTATACAACCTAAGTAGAGAGTCCTACTTCACCACAAACTAGGAATAATAATCCTATTCCTAATACATACAATATATAGAGTCCTAACATTCATCTCTTAAAAGATTCAGATAAGATTCTCACGTTTTCAAATTTGAATAGATTATTTTGGTCGAATCGAGTCAGATTCTGACTGAAGTGTCATCCCTAGATATAACATGCGTAATTTACATCACACATATGGGATAATTACACTAGTAGAATAATTGCTTATTATTGCGGTCATTAAGTGGCCTATTGCGGCGGTTTTGGCCGCGCAACAATTAAGGGCGCAGTAATAGGTAATTAACATATTGCTGCGGTTTTTGACCGCAGCAATAGGCCAAGCTATTGCTGCGGTTCCTAGCCAAAACTGCAGTAATAGGTTTATTTTTTATTAAAAAAATTAAAGCCTATTGCTACGGTTTTGGGTAAAAACCGCAGCAATAGGTACTACAGCTCAAAAAAAAATTTTTTTTTTCGATATTCATATACAATGAGAGAGAGTGCCAAAAAAAAAACACTTAACTTAAACACAAACTTACAGCATTACATTCTTACAAAACCTATAACTAAATTTTACAATTAACATTTACTGTTGAAATCATAGATACAAAAAATCAGATCTTAAATAAAACAAATGACCATAACACTAACCTAAAAAAACAGATGAGAATTGAATTAGAAAATAATAGAAACTTCCTAAAAAAAATAAATAATTCACACGAATTAAAAAAAAAAAGATCTGCCTTCACCCTAAAAAAACGGAAAAAAAAAAAAAACAGATCAACAAATTTACTAGACGAATTTTCTTGTGGGACGACAATGTGGACCACGCTGAATCAAGAGTGATGGGACCAAAATACAATACATAACATTTCAAATAGGAGTATTATTCACCAAAAAAAAAAATGGAAGTATTTCTTTAGATCTGTAAAATTACTCTTCACTGCTACTCGAGCCATCTCTGCTAGTCGCACAAAGAGGACCACTGCCAAACTCGTCGGAGGTGGCGAACAAAGGCTGAATTGACAGCGGCGAGCGCGTTTCTCGACGACAAACAATGAGAGATGAGATCGACGGAGCGCGTTTCTCGACGGAGATAGAGCACGTTTCTCGCTTCTCGTGGTGGTGGTGAGGACGAAAGAGGTGGTGGTGGTAGGACGAAAGAGATGGAGCGTTGAAGTTATTTTTTTATTTTACTCTTAGATTGCTCATAATTTTTCTGAGTTTTTTAAAGTTGGTGTCTTTTTTGACTTGAATATGATGAATGTTAGTTGAATAGAGTTTGTGGGTGATTTTGGTGTTTGATTAATGACAGATCGAGAGATGAGAGGTTGTGAAGATGAGAGATGAGAGGCGTGAGGATGAAAGAGGAGAGAGGCGTGAGATTGTATGAGGATAAGGGCGACAAACCCTAAGATTTCTTGTAATGAACTATCACGGGATATTGCTGCGGTTTCTTCAAGGAACCGTAGCAATAGATTAAAATATTATTTTTTTAATAATATTTTAATCTATTGTTGCGGTTCCGGCTGGAAACCGCAGCAATAGAGCTGGTCAATCAGTCAACGAAGTTTGAATTTTTTTTCCATTGACATCTATTGCTGCGGTTTTGGGTGGAATAGGTGTATTTTTTATTTTACCTTTTCTTTTGACGTAGTTTATTGCTGCGTATGAGTAAAACCACAGCAATTTCACCGCAGCAATAAACAATTATTCTACTAGTGTTAGAGTACTATAAAAATAAAAGTTAATTTTAATCGGCCATTGTGTACTTTATTGAAATCTGCTTTTACCAATATATTTTACAGTATGAAATTGTAGGAGTAGTTATTTGTATTGAATAAATTTGGAGTATCAAAGTTTTCTGCATTACATTTCTATATAATTGGTCAGATTGTGGCTGGACTGGACTGGTTCAATTTACTCGGATTGACTCAGGTCCGTCATAGTTCATTCTAATGTATTGATGTCCTTTGTTTGAATCTATTTAACTGACTTGAAGAATTACTGGTCAATTTTATTAAACAAAAACAGCCACATCAGCGTCAACATGCTCCTCCCTTTTTTTTTCATTTAATTTGTTTTCATGTTTTGGTGTGATCAAAATCTAACATATTGATTTTCAACCCAACCATTTATGAATTTACCTGGTAGATTATGACATTTTCAACAAAGCTCCAACAGTCTACCTCTCAGTTGAATGTCATTAAAGTTGGAGACCACAATACAACATGGAATTTTATGGCGGCCAAAAGAAACAATATATTAATATGGACTCGTTTGTCTCAACTTAAAGTTCCTAAGAAATATTCACAACATATATAATGCTTACTGTTTCTTTTATAACTAGTGTGTTGGCCCGGTGTTATCTTTTTTCTTCTTCACAATTGATATGTATTTTTTTACTCTTGTAAAAATTAATTTTAAAAAAAATCTAACATTTAATATACTTTATGTTTGCAATGAATATATAACATTATGTGGATGTATGAAGCACTAAAAAAAGTTGGTTGAGATGGTAAGAACAAACTCTTTGCAAGAGGTTGCATGTTTAAATCTAGTGGCAAACAATATTTATTTTGTAAGATGACGTAACGATCTACATGGCACATAAGATGACGTGGCGAAGCGACGTGTCACATATATAGCGAATAGTACCACATGTCTCGGGATCAAACCCTATACTACGCAATTTCTAATTTTTTTTATTGTTCTGGATTGCATGGAGTAAAACTCCCTTAGGGAGAGCGCCACGTGGCATCGCTTCTTGTATAGGCACGCCTTTTAATATATTAGTATAGATTAGTTATTAAGCCCGGGTTATGCCACAGGTAAGAAAAAATTTCATTTATTAATATTGTACTTTAAGATAATAATATTAAATACAACTTGCTCTAGTGGTTAAGACTTTAGTATATGTACTTGAGGTCTCGGGATCAAACCCTATACTACGCCATTTCTAATTTTTTTTATTGTACATGGATTACATGAACTAAAACTCCCTATGGAGAGCGCCACGTGGCACAGTTTCTTGTTTATGCACGCCTTTTAATATATTTATATAGATTTATAACTAGTTCGTAGGCCCGGGCTATGCCCCGGGTACGAAAAAATTTCATTTATTAATATTGTACTTTAAAATGATAACACTAAATACAACTTGGTCTAGTGGTTAAAACTTTAGTGTATGCACTTGAGGTCACGGGTTCAAAACCTACACTATGCAGTTTCTAATTTTTTTATTGTACATGGATTACATGAACTAAAACTTCATAGGGATAGCGCCACGTGGCACAGTTCCTTGTTTAGGAACGCCTTTTAATATATGTATATAGACTAGTATTTTGGCCCGGGCGATGCCCCGAGTCAGTTAAAAATTATCAAATATATTATTATTCATAACTTTCATAATTGATTTTATTAGCTTTTTGTAATTTTTAGTCTAGTGCAAAATTGAAAATAGGCATTATGTCATCATAAGTTGTTTTGAAAAAAAAAACTTCTAAGGTATTAGGGATAATGATAACAATTTCAATGGAATTGGAGCAAGAGAATGTTATCACTTATCACCTTAATAAAAGTGTTATAAATCAAAAAACTTGTACATGTCTTTATAGTTACATATAATTATAAGACTTTATTATGTTTTACTTTGTGACATTAAATATTGAAATTGTAGTGGATTGGTGGTTAAACTTTCACATTTCATTTCAAAGGTCATGTGTTCAAAACCTAGTAGATACACAATGTAAATATTTGTGTATTAGAAGTTTGAGAAGAGTGTCACGTGGCACATACATTGGAGAGTGCCATGTGGCACCGTTTCTTTGATTGGAACACCTTTTAATATATTTGTATAGATATAGATTACAATATTTTGACTTTTACATTATTAATTCATATACTAACTCTTTAATATATTAGATGCAACAATTTAACTTTTGCACTATTTATATAATAGAATTGACAAGAATTATTTTACTAATATATAAAATGAATTTTAGTATGTAAGTTGCTTTGATTAGTCTCTACCTTTATCTAGAACATATCAAAAATTTATGATTTTTACTGATAGATAATTAAATATATTTGTGGGCAAAATAGTTTGTTGGTGGGGTTGTTCCCTCAAAAGAAAAATAGTTTGTTAGTAAATATGAAAGTCAATATGTTACAACTAATAAAAGATGAAGGAAGCATTAACTTTGAAGACATGTAAGTGATGCTCTTATGCTCTTGAAATCCCCTCTTTAAGGAGCTGAGAAGAATATGACGTTATTATTCTTCTTCAACATATCGCTGTATAGATGTTGTATAAATCATTTCTCTATTCCCAAACAATCTTCAATATTTCGTTTCTGTTTTAATATGCTTTTTAAAGTTTTTCCCATCTTGTTTTGTTTCGTTTTTGTAACTGTTTTTTTTTCCCCCTCTTTTGGCCTCTCCTGCCCCTACCAGTTGAGCTTGAGTCCACTTGGTCCATTAACTACACCAATATTTCAAACCAACACTTTTCCTCATACCCAAAAAGTTTAAAAGACCTACTTTAGTAATTTCCTCCTATTCCTTGATTTCGAAGGATACAGTTTTATGAGAGACATTTAAGGAGCGAAGCGGGTGTATGGCATAGAGGTGATCAAATTGGGGTCGGATCAGGCCAAATTTCAAGCCTACTTTTGTTGCTAAATCCCGTTTTTCGGTCCAAATTCGGGCCGGTCAAACTTCAGACTAAAAAAAACATTCTTTGCTTGCACAAAACCCGTTCCAAATCAAAAAAATTTGGATCGGGCAACCTTTGATCAACTCTAATATGGCACACAATCCTATTTTAATGCATAATTCAATACAGTTTCAATTCGATTACACATGCTCTTATCATATTCTAACTAACATTAGAGTCCGACTATGTTTTGATGTCAAATACAGTACTTTGTATAAATAATATTACTTTCTTACTCAAATAAATTCTTTCGAGTGCGTCTTGAGTGTAACATGTTACACCATACCTTATGTTGAACCCTAGTTTTGATGACGACAAAGGAACAAAGATACAAACTAAGTTATAAACTAACAATTTGTAGAGTGAATGGAAAGTGCAAGGTATCACCAAATTGTGCAAAGAGGATACTAAGTTTAAGGAAGAAATCAAACTGGATTTTGATGGCTAAGTGAAGATGCTTAAGGAACTGGTACTGGAGTTACATTGGAGCAAAAGGATCAAGCGAGACTTTTTTATCTTATAGTTCCTATGTAAGGAATGAATAAGTTTTGGTAAGGAACATCTGGCTATATAAACAGAATGTCTGTTTGTTCCTTTGTAAGAAACAAACATGTTGGTACAATTAATCTATGATAAAGGACCTATATCGCAATCATAGGAACTTTAAATGGTATAAATTGCAACGGTTCAAATATAACAGTTGATTTTTTAAAGCTAGAATTTAGGAAAGATTTAGTTAAGGATTTAATTTGATTAAAATCTGTTTTGAGGAAAATCTTTACGTAAAAGATTTTATCTTTATTTGGAAAATAAAATCCTTTTGTTTTTGAAAGAAAATCTTTTTAAATATTATTTATAAAAGGATTTAAATTTGATTTGATTAATTAAATACCCTTTAGGAAAACCGAAAATAAAATCCTTAATGCACAAGTAACTGCTAGAATTTAGGAAGCAATTACTAGGTTGTTACACACGTTCTAATTGAACGTGGTGTTTGTGGGAGATCATGGAACATGTTCCTCAAGCTAAGGAACATTATGGAAAAATGTTTAACCCACTAATACATGTTTAATCCCACGTTTCACACAATGACTGCTATAAATATACAAGTCCAATTAAGTTCTAATTTGTGTCTGACTCATTGATTAAGTGAGTTTAATTAATTAAAGTGTTAGTACCTTCATTCTCTTATAAACCATCTATTTCTTTACCTTCTTACTCTATTCCATTAAGTTTAATTTGGTTTTGGGGTAAGGGGATTTTGAGTGAAGTCCTGTATAAGAGAAGCTTTTACTGAAGCAAGTTAAAGTGAGATAACTTCGAGTGAAGTTGAGAGGAACATCTGTTAAGGGAACTACTGTTCAAAAACTTGAAGTTTAGTAACTCAAGTTGTGGCCTGAGTATAATTAGGTTGTAACAAAGGTGTTTGGTCTAATTAGTGAAAGAGTTGAGTTTAAAGTGGTCGAGGTTGTTTCTTCCTGTTGGCCCCAGTAAGTTTTTCCTCGTAAAAATCTCTCGTGTTCCTTTAGCTTGTTTTTTTTGGTTTAGTTTTATAATTCCGCAAAAAGTACGTTTATTTCTACACATATACAATTCACCTATCCCCTCTTGTAGTGATCCTATTGAAATAACAACTTAGTTTGTAACATGCATAACGACATACACTCCAACAAGAATGACATGTATATATACTACACAAATAATGACATGAATCTCATGTCATTTTGACATTTATTTCATGTCATTCGAGTTCTTTTTACAGATTTGTGGGCTGTTAGTTGTTACACTATAATTTATAGTGCAACAGTTACTCCCAAGAATTTGAGCATTCCTAGATATAAGTAATATAACACCTCGACCCGTTAAGGGCCACGAATTATCACCAAATGCACATCAAGGACCATCAACTTTTATTGAGGCCCTTTTTACTTGTTTATTGTCAACTAACGTAGCTCCTGAAATATATAACATTCTTGATCCTTCCTTCGCAGCATACCGATGTACGAGTTCTTGATCCTTCCTTCCCGACATACGGAACAACAGCCATAGCAGACGACAAGGGAGGGGTCACAGACTCCAACACATCCACAATAGGCACATGAGACGTGGGTGCATCAGACACAAGTGGGAGGAGAGGGAATCGGAGTCACACACATTTGACACACTAGGCGGGTCATTAACCGTAGGAGACACAACAGGCACACAAGCAACATAGGTCAAAGTCCATAGTAAATCGAGTAGGGAGGGGTCGGAGTCATTCGCCAAAGGGGACATGGACGGATGCGACGAAACAAGACTCCAATAGGAAAATACTTTAATGTAACATGACATACTTAAGTGATGTGCTCTGTACTCCAAAAATTGTATTATATACTCACTTAGTTTTTTTTAGGGGCCCCCTTTCAGGAACCCCGTGGTAAGATGAATTTCCTCTGTGCTGCCCTTACATAGGGCCACTCACCCAGGGGTCCATGCTAGAACCGACCTCTTATAAGTTATAACAACTTAACAAGAAGCCTATTATCCCGACCCGACCACAGTTCGGTGCCCAATTTTACCTCACACACATGAAAAATAAAATGCCTCTTGGCATATTAGCGTTGAAAAAGCTTATATGGATTAGCTACCCTTAAAGTTGCTTCCACGATGGTGTTAGAGTAATGCTGTCATATTCTTTCAGAAAGGACAAACCAAAAATCTAGTAGTACATAAAAACTTTAGACTAATTTACACATCGCGTTGCTGCTTATCTGGGTGATTTGGTTGGTATTCTTCACCACCAATTCCTCTAAATTTGACGTGGATATGAGTCCTTATCTTGTGAACTAATCAACCCTTCTTATCGCTAAAATCTTGATGTATGTTTTATAAATTATTTATTCATGGAACACAATTATATTTAAAAGGGTTACACTAATGTTGGTTTGAATAACAATATAATCTCTAATTTTTTTTAGGGGATATAATCTCCATTTAATTAATCTAATAAACATTAAATTGCAATCAAAAGAACACGTGTAGTCACATGAAAATATCATGTAGAGGAAGATATTCAAGTCAATAATTCGTGATTGGTGAGTTTATTTTTATATTTTTCTTTTTGGTAATATGATTAGTGAGTTGTAACTTGTAACTCGTTCATATGTTAGTGGATTTATTTTGTAAATTGTCAACAACAGGTACCTAGGGGTGGAGTTGACTTTGCAGCCCTTACGTCACGCTTGAGTGTTGTGATTGTAATCAAATGGAAAAACTTTTTTTTGACTCACCGTACAAGCAATTCTTGATTCTTGAGATCACTTATCCCACTCTAATGAGAAGTTGGGGAAATCTATGTTTGCCTATTTGATAAATTAAGGTCAATTTCTGTCACTCTTTTCATTAATCAAACGAATATATTTATATACAACCTAGAGTCTTACTTCATCACCAAGTATGAATAACAATCCTATTTCTACCATATAACATAAATAGAGTCCTAACACCTTCCCTCAAGTTGGAGCCTGCAAATTGCGAACGCCCAACTCGGACAGTAAATATTCAAATTGAGTCCTACCAAGTGCTTTAGTAAAAATATCTGCCAATTGAAACTTAGTAGGAACATATGACGGACTCACTAGTCCTTCGGTCACAACATCACGAACAAAATGACAGTCAGTCTCAATATGTTTAGTACGTTCATGAAACACCGGATTCTTGGAAATATATAACGCAGATTGACTATCACAATATAATCTCATCCCTGCAGGATGCTGAACTCCAAGATCACCTGGTAGCTGCTTTAACCACTTTAATTCACAAACTATAGCAGCCATATAACGATATTCTGCCTCTGCAAACGATCGAGACAGTGTAGGCTGCTTCTTAGTCTTCCAAGAAACAGGAGAATATCCCAACAATACAAACCACCCACTCAGGGATCTCCGAGTAATAGGACAACTAGCCCAATCAGAATCACACCACCCCTCAAAGCGGAGATCACTATCAGAACGAAATAATATTCCCTGTCCTGGATTTTTCTTCAAATATCTAACCACTCTCAAAGCGGCCTCCCAATGAACAACTTTAGGAGCGTGCATAAACTGTGAAAAAATGTGAACAGAATATGCCAGATCAGGTCTAGTAACAACAATGTAAATCAACCTGCCCATCAATCTGCGATATTTCTCTGCATCATCAAACAAAGGTCCATCAGCCACAGCAAGCTGGTGGTGCTGTACCATAGGGAACTCAGCTGGCTTGGCTCCCAGTAAGCCGGCCTCAGAGATAATATCCAAAGCATACTTGCGTTGACTCATAAAAATGCCCTACAACCCCCTGGCAATTTCAAGGCCTAGGAAATATTTCAAAGCACCTAAATCCTTCATTTTAAAACATTTGCCAAGGTAAGCTTTGAAGTTCAGTAAAGCTCCCTGATCATTCCCTGCAATAATCATATCATCCACATATATAAGAACATTCAGCTGAATATTTTGCCTGGTCAAAGTAAACAAGGAATAACCTGAATAAGACTGCTTAAACCCATAAGCTCTCAAAGCAGTGGCCAATCGCAAACCAACAGCGAGGGGCCTGCTTCAAACCATACAACGACTTTTTCATCCTGCACACCAGATTAGTATTTCCATCCTGAAAGCCAGGAGGGATCTTCATATATACTTCTTCCTCTAAATCTCCATGTAAAAATGCATTATGGACATCCATCTGATGAATATCCCACTTTTTCACCGCTGCAATCGTCAGGAAAGTACGCACCGTTGTCATTTTTGCTACAGGAGCAAAAGTTTCATTATAGTCATTGCCTTCCACCTGATGATGACCAAATATAACCAATCTGGCCTTCAACCTCTGCAATTTTCCATGCTCATCATATTTTTCTGTATACACCCACTTGTTCCCCAAGGCCTTCTTGCCGGGAGGAAGAGGTTGCAATTCCCAAGTGCCTTGATCCTCCAGAGCTTTTATCTCAGCACCCATGGCTGCACGCCATCCTTCATGTTTCATAGCTTCCTTAAATGACTTTGGAGGATTTCCTGCAGTTATAACAGCTAGAAATCTACGATGTTTATCAGAAAACTTTTTACAACTAACATAATGTGTAATAGGATAGGGAGTACCTGAGGACGTCGATGAAGAAGGTGGTGGAGCAGATGAACTTTTCTTTTTCACAATAGTATGAGTCACATAATCCTGCAATCGTTTATTTGGGAATTTGGTACGTCTTCCGCGTCCCAACACCTCAACATCATCCTCCCGTCGCCCTCCCTGGATCGGCGCACCATCGGGAGACCCATGATCCACGGCCAAACCAGGCGTGCCACGAGGCTCCACAACCACGACAGCCTCATCATCCACACGTTGCGGTCCATCATCAAGGCCATCCGCCTCTCTTGGCGCCGCATCCCCCGTGGCACCAAGACCCCCTGCTCCCTCAACTGTTAGCCTGGAACCTCAAAGCACGTGCAACATTTAAAATATGTCGATGTTTCCGTTCAACCCGCCCATTCTGTTGGGGAGTTTTAACATATGAAGTTTCAAATATGATGCCATGGTGCACAAAATAAGGTTTCAGACAATTAAATTCAGTGCCATTATCACTGCGCACACATTTTATTTTCTAATTAAATTGTCAATCAACAAAAGCCACAAAGTGCAGAAACATAATCTCAATCTCCAATTTATTATATAATAAATACGTCCAAACAGTGCGAGAAAAATCATCTACGATGGTTAAAAAATAGGAGGCACCGCACGAAGACTTAGTACGATATGGCCCCCATAAGTCCCAATGAACCAACTCAAATACTCTACTAGCTCGGCTATGACTCAAAGGAAAACTAGTTCTAGGTTGATGAGCTCGAAAACAAACATCACACTCATCTTTATTGCAGCTACTAATACTAGATGGACTCACAAAAGGGAGATGACGCAAGACTTTCTCCGAAAGATGACCCAAACGTTGATGCCAAATGTCTATCGAAGCAACGCCATCCACAACCATTATCTTCACCTTAGGAACACCTCGGAAAAAGAAAAGTCCATCTTCCCGCTCACCCGCTCCAATCAGCGTCCTCGTCGTGCGGTCCTGTAATACACATAATGTTTTAGTGAAGTGAACAATACAATTCGCAGAATCTAACAACTGCGGGATGGAAATTAGATTACAATCAAGATTAGGCACAAATAAAACATTAAGAAGTTTTAGATTTCCAGGAAGAATCACATCTCCCTCATGAGTGGCCTCTGCTGAACTACCATCTGGCAAACCAACTGGACAACCATTAATTTTCTTTGCAGTTTTGAAGTGCGAAAACGTGCCTGTTACATGATGTGTAGCACCAATATCTAATATCCACAGAGACTTACCGTTCAAACGATCTTTGAGTTTAGGTAAGTTTAGCAAGTCCAAAAGGTTTTGCCATTGTTCAGTAGCAGTGCCGGCAAGCCCAACACTCACCGGGTCGCGCGGTTGAGATGTCGATGGTCTACCCCCACCACTTGATTTTTCCGTCGAGCCACCTGCCACGGCCTTGTTGGCACGCGCAGGGCATGCGCCACGACCCCCACGACCTCGGCCAGTCCGGTCTCCACGAGCAGCAGCCCCTCCACGCTAGCCACGGGGACGATCACCCCACCAATCGGGGTATCCAATAACCTGAAAACAATTCGAAGCATCGTGGCCCTCCCTGTGGCAGTGAGTGCAAAGGAGGGAATCCCCAAAGGTCCGGTCTTTTGGTCGAGAATCGACCTTGAATGCGAGGGCCTCGCCTGGCGAGGGCAGCGACGAGGCACTCGGTCCTCTCAAGCGCTCCTCTTGTGCGATATATTGATACGTGCGAGTGACCGTAGGTAAGGGGTCCTGCACGTGAATCGTCGAACGAATCGGGGCATACATGTCGTCGAGGCCAATCAAGAATCGATGGAGTCGATCTTGGGCGCGAGACTGTTCGAAGAATTTAATGACTAGGCAATTCGAACCACCAGTTGCACAGGTCGGCACCACTTCTTGTGATGCAAGTTCATCCCACAGTCGTTGGAGGCGGCCATAGTAATCGGCCAAGGACTCTCCTGATTTTTGTTTGCAATAGCTAATCTGGGATTTTAGGTGACAAATCCTAGTGCCATTAGAGACACAAAACCGTTCCTTCAAGTGATTCCACAGTTCATGTGCATCCTCAAAGCAAGAAACCGACGAACGCAGGTGAGGAGAGAGCGTGTTCAGCAGCCACGACGAGAGCATCTAATGAACGGTACTCCAGTCGGCGAGTTTGTCGGCAGTAGTTGGCTTGGGGATGGTTCCATCGATGAAACCAAGTTTACGCTTGGCGTTAAGGGACATTCGAATAGCACGAGACCATTCGTCAAAGTTATCATCTTTAAGTTGAATAGGTGTAATTATATTCCCGGGATTATCATTCGAACCCAAAAAATATACGGGGTCAGGTTTAGATGGACTAGTGTCGTTGTTTTACGTCATAATGACATGACGAGTGCCACATGAATACGTCCGAAGTGGAGTGTCAATGGTGATAGATCAAACACGAGCAGCCAAGCAAGAAGACTGCCGGTTAAAAAAAACAGGTGGTGGTCGAGTGTTTAGGGAAGCTTCGGTGGTGATGGCCGAGGCTAGATCCAGTCAAAGGGTAGAGAGAAATTTTATTCTCTGGCTCTTGATACCATGATAAATTAAGGTCAATTTCTGTCACTCTTTTCATTCATCAAACGAATATATTTATATACAACCTAGAGTCCTACTTCATCACCAAGTATGGATAATAATCCTATTCCTACCATATAATATACTCCCTCCGTCCCAGAATAGTATGAACACTTTCCTTTTATGTTTGTCCCAAATTAGTTTGAACACTTCCATTTTTGGCATGGTCCCACTATTAATATATTATTTCTTTTACACATCTTTGGCCCACACTCTACCTTTTATCAATAAAAAGTTACCCAACTTTCTCTCTGCTCTAATAAAAAATACCCCACCAACTCCTATCACATCTACTTTTTAAATAAAATAACATTTGATAACCACACTACAACTTATCACCTTAAACTACGTGTCCCAACAAGTGTTCAGATCTTTCTGGGACGGAGGTAGTAAATAGAGTCCTAACACTATTTGATAGGTGTTATTAGGAGAGTAGATTTTTCTTTTTTATCTCCAATCGCAACGTGCGTATTACCGTCGTTACAATTGCGGGAAGGTGTTAGGATAGATTGAGGAGTCGTATCTCCTAAATCTATCCTAAATTCCTGACAAAAGGTGATAATAATTTGTAAATTGTAATAATAGGAAATCTATGCAGAGTTTTGTAAGAAAAGTTTCAATATCAAGACTTCGTGTTATTACTTAATGTCATTCTAAATTAGTAATGAATAACTATATCAGAAATAGCAATTAGAGATGTCTAAATTTGATGATAGATTAAACTTAACAGATATTCACTAAAATATTTATTACACACAGGTACATCATAAGTTGGAGATGGTATGTTAGCTGATAATTAGCTGAGTGCGGGAGCTCCATTTGAACCCAAAAAGCCAACCATATTGTACGATAATACCCTTTATTAACCCTGAACGTAATTTATGACTTAATAGCTAGGAAAAAGAAATTAGATTTAGATAAGTTCAACAAAATATATTTGATGAAAGTTAATAAATTGGTTGACATCATAAAATTAAGAAGACTGTCATAAAATTACGACATATTCCCCAATGTGTTGATGCATATGCTTATATATATGAAGGTATTATCACCAATGAAAGGCTTGTTTATAAGTAATCAGAACATTGTCTAATCGTCATAACGTAAGACTCATATATGTATGGCTGGTTGGAATTATTTTAAATGAGTTTGCAGATGGATAATATACTGACTTGCATGCTATGTTTAAAAGAGTTCTCAGAACTCAGAAGCAGCCCATACATGAAAGATGGTTCATTACCAATTTACCATGAATTGTTTGTTGATATATGTCTTACATATCATCATTATAAAGATGATTTATATCAGCACGATAGAAAAAAGACGATTTTGTTGGGGAGTATTTTTTTTTTTTTTTTTTTTTTTGATTAGGAGATTAAGTCCCTAAGGCCTAACCCCTAAAGCGCTTAGCGCAGGAAACACCAACACATTGGCTGGTAAGGCATGCATAGCATGCTAAAGAAACACCCCAGCATAATGCTGGGGGTAAGGATCGAACCCATGACCTCAGGGGTCAAGGGGGAGTGCTCTATCTACTTGAGCTAACTCCAATCCTTTTGTTGGGGAGTATATATAATTTATTTAGTGATTATTTTCCATATTAGAAAACAAGACAATATTACTTTGAAAATTAAATCCTCTACCTACACATATGAAACATCTTAGACATTTTTTCTATTATTTGACTTTAATTAATCACCTAATAAAGTCGATCCTTTTTAATTAACCATCTTATGAACACTTAGCTTTTTATTAAGTACCTACCTTATATGCCTCTTTTTGTTTTAGATTACCACCAAATGACGGATTTCGTGAGAATGAAAATGGAATATTCCGCGTGAAATTAAATTTGACTATTTCTTTGATAGAATCTGTCAAGTAGTGGCAATCTAAAGCACAAACAATCATATAAGGTGTTTATTTAAAGGAAAGTGTTTACATGGTGGTTATTTGAAAAGGTTTGAATTAAGTATAAGGTATGGTAGTTGAAGCCAATCGTTTCTTTTATTTGGCAATTTATCGGCTCTAGAAATTATAACTCTATGGTCTACAAGGTTAGAGAGACAGAGGGTCCAAAACCATGAAAAATAGGAACCTTTGACAAAAAATGGATAATATAATGCTCTATAAGGTTGTATTGTCCTACATTGGTAGTTGGCAATGTTTTACACAACTTTATATAGTTGGATGTTCCATAATATGTTAAACATGTTATGGATAGTTGACAATCTCTCACGCGTCATTGTTGTCCGGCTCACTTGACTGTTCGTGGGGGAGACGTTAATCATGGAATCGGTGCTTGCTATTTAATCGCGCCTATTATAATGGTCTATCAACTTAGGACCGTAATAGTATCACGGCGTCTCGAAAGAAATATGTGCTCACCTCCCCATTAAGAAAGAACGATGAATCATAAATGATTCACAACCCAATTTACAACGACTTTATAGCAATTCAAAGAGACAAAATCACACTTAAAAACCGCGTTTTTTAATTCAAACTGTAAGAAATAATAATGTAAAGCCTATTTTGGACTTTTTCTCATCAATTCATGGAGGAGCTGTAGATTATGAATCATGGATAAGGATTCAACCATGGGTTCATCTAACTAACCATAGTTAAATAAGGACCCACCAAGCATGGCCCATTAAACCGGAAGAAATCTCTATAAAAGAAAGGCCTTGCCTATTTCAACACTCATCCTTCTCATTATTTCTCGAGACTCCATAATCTCTTTGTTTTTAAGCTTCATTCTTTCCCCATCCATTAATTGTTCTCTCTTTTTTTCTCCTTGGAGATTAACAACTTAAACTCAATATTTGTCAGGTATGCCTTAAATGTATTATATTTTCATGATATTCATCTCGCAACATGGTGTCATTGTACACATTTCACATTCTCCTCCACCATGTGATTAGGTCGAGAATGTGAGAGGATGTAAATTACGTCTAGGTGTAGATTGCAAATTAAGCCTTTTTTTTCTCTTGTTATACTAACTTTTTTGACACGTAATTCAGACATACCAATTAGTAGTTTCTCTTTCTTAAATTTATTTTAATGTTTAAGGGATATGAAAGGATAGCAACACGCTTAACCAATCTTACTTGGAATTAAATGTTACGCCATCTTAAATTGTTAGCATTGTTATTTTCTCACAATCCTCTAGAATTAGAAAAAAGTATAAAAACAAAACCAAAATTAGGACGAATTTTTTTAATTGACTTATTATCTCGAAAGTAACACCACATCAGCAATGTCATCTTTTAGAGGGCATTTTGGTATTTGAAAAAAAAAATCCATATTAAATTACACGATAATATGTGTTTATATGGTGATTAATGTATATTTTGGTGTCATTATACAGAAATGGAAAAGGAAAACGGAAACCTGAAAGTGGGAATGCAAGGGAATGGGCTGAAGAAGATACAAACAAATGAAAATGGGAATGGGAATGAAAAGGGTAAGAACGGGAATGGGATATGTCATGATGATAGTTCGTTGCCGGTGAAGGCTCAAACAATCGACGAACTTCATTCCCTTCAAAAGAAGAGATCGGCGCCTACAACACCAAGCAAAGGTTTTCAACTTGGTTCCACTTTTGCCACCTTGTCCGAAGAGGAACGCCAAATACAACAGCTTCAATCCATTAGGTAATTCTTTTATTTACTTTTTTTATTATAAAAATATTTGTGCTTTATAGTATTAATCTACCAGGTTGCCACGTCAAGCAATTTCTTATACTATAAGTTATAAAAAGTTATATTATTATTTTTAGGAAAAAATTCAAATAGACTTGGTATAGACCTAATGCTAACATCGTGTAACTATGGGTGGAAAATGATCTTTTCGTAATTATATTGCTTCTATTTTCTTTTTATGTGAATGTTCATTCCAACAAGTATTTAGCTACATGTATAGTTTTTTTTTGTATTTTATTTTAAGGTAAGATGAAGGGGACTCACTTGAGGGGGATATGGGGAAATCCTCAAATGAGTCCTATGAGGTATGATTCCTAGACCTCAGGGATATGAGGTGGAAAACTCTGTCACTACTCAACTACCTCAACCTCATAGTCTTTTTTTTTTTTTTGTATGTGGAAAGAATAGGCATGGTATTTATTACCTCCTTTGAGTTGAGGTATATTTATGGATAAAATGGTAATAAATCAATAAAAATGGAAATAGATTTCAAATACTCTGACCCCCATTGACTATATGAAAAAAAAATTATTATGTAATAAAAAAGTAGATTTAAAAGAAGAGTAATCATATATATTAAAAAATGTGACTATATGGGAGAGAAAAAAAAGATCATTAGAGTAGATTACTCATACTAAAATAATTTTAAGGAAGGTGTATAGTAATACAAATGTCTAAAAAAAAAAAAAAAAAAAAGAAACTACTTCCTTTGTTTAATAAAGTACTTGCATATATTAAAGTTGGTTTTTATAATTTTTCTATTTGTAAATTTGGATTATATTATTATTATTATATTATAGTGTTACCTTTTAAGAAGATCTTATGACTGCATTTTTTCATATGGTTTGTAGGTAATTTAAGCGCTGATATATAATGGTTTATGATTTAATTTATCTACATATGTGTGTTTATAGCTCCTTAAAATTGTTAAACACCATAAACAACATATATTTTGATCATTTAATAGCAAAAAAATATTTTTAACGCTTTATTGTTAACACTTTTTTTTTACATGTTTATTGTTAACATTGAATGAGCCTTTTATCTTATATAAAAATAGTTGAGTAATTTTCGTAGTTATTACTTAAAATTGACATAATTTGCCTACGAACTTCATTGGTTGAATCCAAGATTGAAAACCAATTTTCCTCCATATTATTGTTCTTTTGTCACTCTTCAAATGCGAAATAAAACTGTCACTAGTTAATCGAAAATACTACTCCAATTTAATACTCCTAACATTTATTGTATCCAAAATAATGAACTTTTATGAAAAGAGAGAGCATTGTTTTAAAAAAAAAAAGGAAGTAAAAGTTCCTTAAATTACCCTGAAAAAAGGTCAAAAAAAATTGGGAGAAGAAATATCCAAAACACAGAATATCTTACAAAAGTTTCTGGGGTCCATCTGGACGTGGCGCATCGGTGGATGTAAAGATTGAAGATGGTTGAAACTGAAATAATACGTGACACATATTCAAGGTGGCCCATAAAAAAGCCCACATGGCTCATGGTTAATTAACGCCAGAAAACAAGTAATATTTTGTGTACAACAAACTCACAAATCACAAGTGACATATGCCAGTATTATAAGATAATAATAATAATAATAATAATACATTCTTTCAAATTTTCAAGATGAGTTACCATTACTTTTGATGAGCGTAGCTTTTATGACAAGTTAATATAAGTTCAATACATAAAAAATTATTTGATGAATCATGAAATGGTTTAAGTCTGTCCAGAGTTACTCCCTCCGTTTCTCATTGATTTTACTAGTTGGAATCTTGACACTATTTGCAATAACATAGAATCTTCTTAAATTTTCTTCCAAATTTTTTATAATTTTCACAAATATATAATTATATATATTTATAATAGATTAGGTGAATTGGCAAATGTGCAAGTCAAACTAGGAATATTAACAAGGAACGGAGGAAGTAGTTGCTACATTTTAAACTAATGATGTGTAGAAGTGGAAGGAGGTGCTATACTTATAAGAAGTTGTTTTAGTTATATGCAAATCAGGGTTGGTTCGTTATTGATTTGTGTTTATATTTTTTTAGTTTTTTCAAAACTAAAAAAATAATTACGAAAAATAAGAAAAAATAGATTCTATTTTTCTATTGCCTTTTTAAGAATAAACCTGATTAATTTAAGTATGACATATTTCAAATTAATTATACACCTACACTATCGGACTTCACCAATTTTAAAACCCAAAATGAAAAACTAACAGCAATATCGAACGAACTTATCTCGGGCTAACATTGATGAAGTTGCTCATCAGAAACAATGTGGGCAGCGGAAGCAAGGGAAGGTCATCAAGAGTAAACTCTATATTTTTGGACGAAATCCAAGACACCACATCTTCCTTTGCTGTCCTTGAAACCCAAGAACTTTCTTCCACAAATGTGACCACCATAGATCAGGTGGAAACTACATTGTCCAAAAACAAGCCCAAAAAAACCATGAACTGTTTAGGCATGAATTGCTGCTATTGTGCTCAAAAGGACTCATTAAGTAGTAGTAATTCTGCCCATTCCAAGTTGTCCCAACCCGTTTGGCGCAAATGGGTTTCATGCTTCAATTATGAAAGTCTTAAAAATCACACTGATTCAGCAAACAAAGGATTGAATATAGTTGATGATCATGAACTGATGGGAAGAGTGTGCTAGGAAGATTGAGGCTTTGGCAACATCATCCACACAACAAAAGGATTCTTTATTGTCCATAAGGTGTTCATTTCTTATTACTTCTCTTGTCAATCCAACCTTGCAAACTAAAGTTGGCAAAGCAACTTTAGCCATTAGGATTAAAGGTGGCATTTGACCGTGTTAATGGGCCGATGGCATATGGATGACACCACCTGTTAAGGTCATGCTCACTAATCACCACCAATAGATCAGGTTGTTAAGGTCCTATGAACAACCCACGTGTGAGGGAAACTGTTGTCCCACATTGAACATGAGGAGAAGAATAAACCATTTTGTAAACTTGAAGAGTTACCCCTCTATTGCCAATTAGTTTTAGGATGGATACTCCTTTGGGCTTATAAGTTGTCAAATTTCTTCTCCATTAAGAGGTGCGGCTACCATGTAATCACCATAATTGACGGTCACTTTTTTCAACATTTTTTTTTTTGTGGACTTTTTTCAACAATTTTTTTTTGTGAACTTTTTTCAACAACTTTATTCTTCATGTAGCAACTTCATAGTCCAACTAACTTTTTATGTTTTTCAAATGGGTTTTGATATATGCCGCCCTTAGGGTTGCAAATAAGCATTAAATACATTTCCTAAAATAGTACTCCCTCCGTCTCATAATATAGTGTTCACTTCTCATTTTTCACGAGAATTAAGGAAAATGGAAGGGGTAAGTACTTTCTTGGTACCTTTGTCTTGGAACTAACTCTTTACTTTCTTTTTCCTTTAAATTAAAATAAGAAAGCAATAAATATTCATTGGAATTGTGAAAAACAATAAATAAGGACACATATTTTAAAAGAAATATAGGGGTATTTTGGAAACTTTGTGTAGAAATGAAGGATAATTTAGTCCAAATAAATTGATAAAAAAGAAAATAGGCACAACATTTTGGGACACCCAAAAAGGAATGTGAGCATTATATTATGGGACGGAGGGAGTATTAATTTAGGAATTCATGACATAATCACACGTCAATCAATGTAATTAATGCTTATTTATTGCTTAATATTTCCATTTTTAAGGGCTGCATATATCATTTTCAACAATTTTATATATTTTCGAAAATAAACTTTGTCGACCTAGTGGATAACCAAATTCATAGCAAAATGATGGATCTGTTGCTGAAAATATGTGTTTGATTCTATACCAATGAATAAATGTAGTCTTCTTCTTAGTCTAGTACTTTAGTAGGGATGATACTACATTTGTGTTGTGACTAATTTACCCATTAATTATTTTTTGCTATTAAGTTGGACTATACTTTTGTAAATGTTAATTTCTAGTCATTAATTTACCTACTTAATTTGGAGCTTATCTCTCTAGTCTGTCGTTGATTAATTGCTTGTCTAACTTGGTGTATGTTTTGGACGTGACTATTTGGGTTTTATAAAAAATTAGTGCGTCGTTGGCATCTTCGGCAAGAGAAACAGGGCCAAAGGTGGTGAAAGGAGACCCATCAAAACCTCTTAAACACGTGCATCACCACCCTGTTGTTCCTACCATCAGCGTTAGTGACAGCGCTCTCAAATTTACTCATGTCTTGTACAATCTCTCTCCTGCTGGTATTCTTTCCCAACTCTATTTACTCTTTTAACATCTAGAATATTCAACTTAGATTATTCTAGTATTGGCTAAGTAGTTGTTTGGTTGAGTATAACACGACATATTTAATTTTGCAAGAAGTTATTTTCTCTGTGTAGGTACTTCCGGATAATTTTACAATAGTTACTATAAAATTAGGGAAAAGCTATATGCAGTCCTTAGGGCTGCATATAAGAAGCTAAAATTGGAAATAAGTTGCATTAATTGATGATTTATTACATTGGGTGATGCATAATTTTTCCATAAATTCATAACTTATTTCTATTTTAAGTAGTGTATTTATGTCTTATATGCAACCCTAAGGGCTACATAAGAACTAGTCATTTCTAGTTTTAGATCCACATAATTCATTAAGTTGTCTTTATATTTAAACTATAATTTAAATCTATACATCAATAAATTTGTCTATTATAATTTATATATATTAATTGGCTTTATATTCCACAATTCTTTGTTAATAATGATAAAAAAAAATCTAAAGAGAGAAAGAAACATTACTCCAAAAGGAAGAAAATAACTTTTTCTCCATTTTTATGTGTTTTTAAGGTTCAATTAAATTAATGGACAATATTAATCTGTAAAAGTAAAGGGTTAAGATTTCAAACATTATAGCGGCTACAATTTTATTGTAGCCATTGAATAACCATATGATACTTTGTCTTATTTATCACAAGAAGTAAAACTTCTTAGACTTTTTACTTATCTAGAGGGACCTAGGTAACTAACTTCCTCCAATTGTGAGAAGTAAAACTACCTAGAAAATGTTATATTTTTGTCGAACAAACAACTCCACATTCCTCCCCTTTCTATAGGAATTTCTACGTTTTTTTTATGTCAACCAAACAAAACACTGATAGTTGCAATTGATTGACATTGGTGCAGAATTGTATGAGCAAGCAATCAAATATGAAAAAGGGTCATTCATATCTTCAACTGGTGCACTGGCAACATTGTCAGGAGCAAAGACAGGGAGATCTCCAAGAGACAAGCGTGTTGTAAGGGATGAGACTGTTGAAGATGAGCTTTGGTGGGGCAAGTAAGTTGCTCAAATATGAACAAATTGTAGTAATAATTGAAATATACTTATTGAAGATGCAGTCTTTTTCTTTCTTCACTACTAGGCTTTTTGTAATTTATTATTTTTGGTGGAGTAATAATGTTTGTATAATAATGTTGCAGGGGTTCGCCTAACATTGAGATGGACGAACATACCTTCATGGTTAACAGAGAGAGGGCTGTTGATTATTTAAATTCTTTAGACAAGGTTCTTTCCCAAATTTCAACTTTATTGATCTCCTAACTAAAACCATGCTATATCTTCTAGAGTACAGTGCTAGTAAATTGCCATTTTCAATATTTATTTAATATTTATGTGACCTATCCCATAATTGCTGCATTATTTAGTATCATGGATTTTATTTTATTGTCTAAAGTTTCCATAATGTATTAATGTTTATCTTGTTTTCTTTCCATTATAATTCCTTTCCTTATAAATATGTGCATTTACTCGATTAGATCAGATAATGACACACTATGAACGCGTAAAACATGAAGAAGTAGGTTATCTTGTTTACGTGTGACTCGAGTGATCCTTTTTTTTTTTAACATTGCTTGTGTAAGACTCGAATTAGCAAACTAGAATTCTGGTTCTGTAACCGTTAAATAAAAGGTGCAACTCTTAGATAAATACTTTAATTTGTGTAACTTGCAAGATTATACTCATATAAGTAAAGTAAGAAGCACAATTTACCCAAAATAATTAGCTAAAAAACTTTCCTTTGTAACTAACCACTATAATGATGATGACCAGATAACTTTGGAGCATTATGTGATTTGTCCTAGATAAAGCCATAAATAATTATTGAATGAAGAAAGAGAACAAAATGTTGTTGATGTCAATATAAGGCTTAAGATAATTTGTCTGAGATCTATCCCTTAGGAAAGCTCCTTGGGAGTAGCACCCTTTTTTTGTCCACTTATTATCCCTTATGTTATCGTCACGTTCAATGGACCTTTTGCATACTCTACCATGAAACAATTGTTCTTTTCCTATCTTCACATATGTCAATTTTTTGGTGCTAGGACACAAGGAAATAATGGTAGTTAGCAATGTACATAACTCTCGTGTCGTTTTTGAGATGTCGTGTTGGATGCACTTCGGGGGGATTATGTAAAGTGTCGTATTCAATCTGTTCATAAAGATCTACTTAATTGTTGTAAGGAGGTAGAAGAGGGAGAGTGAAAGTGACCTCATATACCCCACTTTAGTGATTGAGAGGTAGAGAGAAATATAAAGAGTTAGTGTAAGTTGGATCCAACAAGGTAGGATAAAGACGGGTAAAAGTAAGGAACTTATGTAAAAACGGATTTAAGTAATACTAGTAGGTAAGACTTTATGGAACATATGAAGACGGAATATGGGTAAAACTTTGTGGATCAAAGAGTACAATACTGTACAAAAAACACCACAACATTGTGTGAGAAAGAGAGAAAATTTGAACATTAGTCATTTTAATTGATTGAAAAAGATGAACTCAGATGCTAGCTAGATGGATAAGTTATTTAGCCTTATTACTCAATTCTTCATTTCACTTCAAATACTCGTGTCAAATGCTCTATTACAACATGCGTACAGACCCTTATACTTCACATGAAATGACCGAGTTTGATACTTGGATGTGTCCGAGTCTTAATATATACTTGAAGCCTAGTTTGATTCTTGGACATGTCCAACTGCACCAGATGAAATGTAGTGAGTACATGAATCAGCATATTACCTGTTGAAACACAGTATAATCTAACAAGTATCTCTTAGTGATGAACATAATTAACGGGTGGTTAAATGAATAATATTGTGAAAATATACAGGTATTTGTGAATGATCAATTCCTCAACTGGGATCCACAAAACCAAATCAAAGTCAGGATTGTATCTGCTAGAGCTTACCATTCTCTTTTTATGCACAACATGTAAGTATTCAGTACTCAATAATCTGACAGCAATTCCTAATTTTTTGAAACAGAAAGTGTGAATTCAGGTATACTGCAGTACATGAGTGTATGAATTATATAGCATTTAGATTATGTGCAAAATGAATAACTAGATGGGTGGCAGGTGCATCCGACCTACGCCCGAAGAGCTGGAGAATTTTGGTACTCCAGACTTCACCATATACAATGCTGGAAAGTTCCCATGTAATCGTTACACTCATTACATGACATCCTCGACTAGCATAGATATTAATCTTTCTAGACGAGAGATGGTGATCCTTGGCACTCAGTATGCCGGGGAGATGAAAAAAGGCCTCTTCAGTGTTATGCATTATCTCATGCCTAAGCGTCAAATTCTCTCACTCCATTCTGGCTGCAATATGGGAAAAGATGGCGATGTCGCCCTCTTCTTTGGCTTGTCAGGTATAGTATTATCATGATCGTTGGATCAAAGGACATTTGAGATGTTGAGTTATCTGGTTACACTGTGTCATACTATGTGCCATCTTTTTGCTCTCTCTCCTCTGCCACTTTGCTTATATATATGTATATGCCGTCTGTTCCATACTTCCATACTAGTTTGAACACTTTTCATGACATAAATTTTAAAATATGAATTGTTGTTGGAATGTCTATTGTTATTTTAATAAGAAAAAAAGTAGAAGTGAGGAGATAATTAATTATTTATATTGTTATTTTCATTAAAAAAAAAAGTAGATGTTAAATAAAATAGTGGTTCAGTCCAAAAGGAGAGGTTAGAATTTATAAGAATTTGTGGTACCATGTCAAAAAAGGAAGTGATCATAGTTCAAACTATTATGGAATGAAGTATAGACTGTATGATGGGAAATAATAATATTAGTATTCTCTTTCACTTATGACCTTTGATCTCGTATGGCAGGTACTGGGAAAACTACTCTATCAACAGATCATAATCGTTACTTGATTGGTGATGACGAGCATTGCTGGAGTGATAATGGTGTGTCAAATATCGAAGGTGGTTGTTATGCTAAGTGTATTGATCTCTCAAGGGAAAAAGAGCCTGATATCTGGAATGCCATCAAATTTGGAACTGGTATGTAATTGATGTGTTACTAACTGCAAGTTTCATATCACCTCAAAAGAAAAACTTCAAGTTTCATGTACTTGGAATACCAAAAAGTAATGTCAATCTATGCCAACCTATATGACGATATACATGGAATTTTTGTGAATGAATCAGTGCTTGAGAACGTGGTATTCGATGAGCATACTCGTGAAGTGGATTACACTGACAAATCCGTTACAGGTAATCGAAGAAGCCCAAACTCTACTACGTACTCCCTCTGTTTCTTAAAGGCCTTATTAAATATGGATGTTTTACAAAAACTTAACTCTTACCTTTTTTTTTTTTTTTCCTAATTCGGGGTTTGTTTTCTCTCTGTTTCCCTTGTGTCATATGAGTATACCTTTTTCTCATATCGATATCTATCCTCTTTTCTTGTTTCAGAGAATACACGAGCAGCATATCCTATTGAGTACATTCCAAACGCGAAGATACCATGTGTTGGGCCACATCCAAAGAATGTCATACTTTTAGCTTGTGATGCTTTTGGTGTGCTCCCACCTGTTAGCAAGCTCAACCTTCCTCAAACCATGTACCATTTCATAAGTGGATATACTGCTCTGGTAATTAAGATGTGCATACTGCATCAACACTAAGCTAAACAAAATACACGAATGTATAGTATAGTTAATTTGGTAATTGGATCCCGTTGAAACTTCAGGTGGCTGGCACAGTAGATGGCATTAAGGAGCCTACAGCAACATTCTCAGCCTGCTTTGGTGCAGCTTTCATTATGATGCATCCTACTAAGTATGCCGCTATGCTTGCTGAAAAGATGCAGAAGTACGGTGCCACTGGCTGGCTCGTCAACACTGGTTGGTCTGGTGGCAGGTAAATTGCACAGATTATATACATGGTGATAGTGTAGGTGATATTATTACTGTAATGCTGATAGAAAAATTCTCAAGAGATCTCTTAATTTGGTTTCTGGTTTTGCATAGGTATGGAGTGGGCAGTCGTATCAAGTTGCAATATACACGAAAGATCATCGATGCTATACACTCGGGTGCCTTGCTGAATGCAAACTACAAGAAGACACAAGTTTTTGGACTCGAGATACCAACTGAGATCGAGGGTGTACCTTCAGAAATCCTTGACCCAGTTAACGCGGTTAGTTGCACTGCCTTTTTTTCCTCCATAGTTTCTCTTCCTATGTCCTTGTGATTTGAAAACTCACTTAATGATGCTCATTTGTGATATAGTGGCCGGATAAGGATGCTCATAAGGAGACACTATTGAAATTGGCCACGCTATTTAAGAAGAATTTTGAGGTGTTCACCAACTACCAGATTGGCAAGGATAATAAGCTGACAGAGGAGATTGTTTCAGCTGGTCCTATCTTCTAGTAATTTGATAGTAATATTGAAACGGATCCAATTCCATAGGATCTAAGGCCATTTTAAGGTGTTCAGGCTATACATGGTTAATTTGGAATAAATAATATGAGGGTTATATGTTTTTAATGGTATAGCATATGGTCCATGCTATAAAATTGCTACGGTATGCAACTTTGAAATGTATTTGCAGTAAATAAATGTACTAGTTTAGGCTGGTTTCTTTTCTTATAAGATATAATCATTTTCTTTATCGTGTGTGTACAATTAACTTTTGCTTGGTAAATTTCCTTTACTTACCATCTTATATAGAGGCGGATTTAGAATTTTGAATTTGGTAAGGCACTAATTTTATAAAAAATTCAAAATTTCATATTATAGTGCTCCTTTTGTTTTTATTTACTAAATGCAACACTTTGAATTTCACGTCACCAACACACAACTTGAACCATTGATATCAATTTTATTTATACTTAAAATTATACGAAATTGATATATATCTAGTATAATACAATGAGACAAAATCCAACTCCTCTTAGATAATATAGCACACTTTGACCATAATGTTTATTTTTCTAAGGATAGGAGTTCTTATTAAAAACAAACATGATCATGTATTCCAAAATGTATAGTTGAAGATATTCATAATCAAAGAGATACATTGACAAATATGAAAAGTTAATATGGTTAAAAAAACACATAGAAGTTTCTACCTTGGTTTGATGTAGAGGTGTCAATTCAATTTAACAGTTCCGTTATGGTTATATCCAAACAGTTCAGTTCATATCAGTTCAGTTTAAAACAGTTAAAATTATTAACAGTTCAGTTCAGTTCAGTTAACAAACTTTTCAGTTCAGTTGCAGTTTAAACCAGTTTTATCCGAACAGTTAAATCAACCAACGGTTGAATCCATAGCAGTTAAAACACGTTGCAGTTATTTTCAGTTTATATCATTTATTGACGAAAATCACATAAGTTCGACAATAATCGCATCGGTTCGGGTAGAATTTAGTCACATTCTTGTATTTATTCGGGAAAAATGGAACTTCATGTCGGGTTTTGGCCAAATATTTTTCCGGGTTCGATTAAAATTAACGTGGCAAATAAGTGTAGTCTGACACTTGCCTCGAAAAAACCCGGTTGTACTTCACAAAAAAGTGTATGAAATCGATATATGTGTACAAGACTGATATATTCGACAATTTGAAATAAGATAATTTTATATAAGTCGATATTCAAACTTTTAGTTATATGCAAATTACATCATGTTTGGTTGAAAAGGACGTCTCATATCAGTATAAATTCTTATAAACTTCCTCGAGAGACGAGTTAGACATTTTCTAAAAAGTCGATTAGATCAATGTCTTACTCTTACTATATTAGATCAATGAATTAATGTAACTATAATAGTCATGAAGCTCTATGCATTTGAAAACTAAAAGCCTATAATCGACGTAAAATAAGTTAATAGTGGATTAGCTCAAGATATCTATGTGAATCGATAAGTTAAATCAAGATAACAATACTCCATTTAAGTTAATCGTTAACAAGTTATATTCAATTTGAAACTCATGTATCTAAGCCAAACTGAAAGAAATTGATATTAGATTAGATGAATGTATCAACGTAAGTCGGTAAAGTAATTGAAAGTCAAAACATTTACTTAAATTGAAACATGTTGTTATTGGAATGAGTGTATCAATGTAAGTCTATAAACTAATTCAAGATAATAATAGTACTCTACTTAAGTTAATCATCTTTTAAGTTGAATTCACTTTGGAACCGAAAGCATCTAATTCAGTTGCAACAAATGTAGAACAATGTAACTCAGTAGATTGGTTCAATATAACAACACTCCATTTAAGTTAATCGTCTCGAAGTTAAATTCATATTGAAACTCAAAACATCTACTTAAACAGTACCCTAAGTTTAATTCAAGATAATAACAGTAATCTACTTAAGTACTTATATTACTTATTAAGTTACAAAATCGTAAGTTATAACAATTAACATGTCAAACTTGTATTACTAATGCTAAAAGTAACTAAACTAAACTAAGACTTAACTTATATTATTGGCTAATACATATATATATTATTGACTAAGGTTAAACTCAATTAACATGTCAAAACTTGCATCAATACATATATTGATATACATTAAAGATTTAAACTTTAAAGTGATTAATCATTAATGAATAATGATCAATCACCAATTTATCAAATTCGGATTATAGTTTTGACTTTGGAGGTTGGACATTCGATAATCAAGATAACATACTTTTGTTCTTCACTTCTTTGTGAACACAAACACCTAACAATTAACAATCCTAATCTATAAGTCCATACTCATACTGATTAATGATTAGACTATTTATTAGAGTCATTAAACTTAGCCATTTAGTTAATTAGTGACTTATTTAGTCTCACTGGGTCACTATATAACAACAAAAAGAGTTAAATTATTAAAAATGAGTTGAATTAAGGAATTATTAATTAGTATATGATAATATGATACTAGAGTATGATTGACTGATTGTATGAAGATAGAGACACCGGTTAGACTGCGAGACATGAAGTGATGAAGTATGAACTTATGAAATTATAAATAGGAAAGCATGAAAAGTATGGAGTTTATAACTTATTTGAACTTAATCAACTTATAATTAGTGAATACTGATTAATGATTGATACATTAACGATCAAAGCACAAATAGGTGTGAAATGACTTAGAGTCTCGAATCAACTTGTTCTTGATATAATCCTAATTTGTTCAATTAGTTAATACTGATTAATGATTGATACTTTGGTACTAAGGTCTAAGTACTAGTAAATAATACTAACTAGTAGTCTAGTAAGCACAATAATACCGAAATACAAATTGTCAAATACTAATTAACAAATAATTGATAAAGTGATAACATCTTCGGATGCTCACAACTTCGCATATTTATAATTCAGTTTCGGTTCTTGCTATAATCCTAATTTGTTCGAATGGTTATAAATTCATAGTTTGTTAAAAAATGAAATCAATAAGTAGATTGTTATTTTGTGTTAATCAGTATTCACTAAGACACTAACTTCACAAACTTGTTACTTTGTAATTGTTACTTGTTAATTGGTAGTTCATTAGTTTGGTTATGGTACTAAGTAGTAACTACTAAGTAGTAATTTACTAAGTTAGTAACTAGTTAACTATTAAATATTAAGTACAAAAATATTGAAATACAATTACTAAATAACAAATAACTCATAAAGTGATAACATGTTCCGATGTTCGCAACTTCGCATATTGCCATTTTATAATTCTTGAAGTTTTTATAACAATAAGTTCTTTAAAATTAATAATACATTAATACTAATTGAATTTTTAAAGTTTATAATTAACAATTTTTATATTAATTTCTAACAATAAGTTAATAATTAATAATTTTAAAAGTTAATTAAACCAATACTAACAAAATTAGAAAATAGAAATTTAGGATTCTCAAATGAAAATAGTATGAAAATAATTAAAGGCCATTGATTTGAGAAAGAAGAGATTTCAACTATTGATCAAAATAACAATGTAAGCAATCCATGTGTTTGCTCTAACTCAATGCTCATTGGTCAAATAGAGTTAGTCATGGATCCCCCTTGAATGAGCAAATCTCAGCCCTTCATTAGAGAAAGAGCAAATCTCAGCCCTTCATTTATCATTAACTCTTCAATCTAATTTCAAACTATTTTCTGGAAAAAAAAAACTCACCCAAGATTCATGAAAGCAAATCTATGCCCTTCAATCATTCCATCCAACGGATAAAAACACCCTAAAAACACTAACCCAAACTCCATTATAAAAAGCCTTTTTTTTTACCCTCATTTCGTCATTTTTTCGAGTGTAACCCTAGTCCCACATTCTCACTTCTCAATCTATGTCTCTCTAAATGAATAAACTTAAGAACCCTAATTAATTTGCGAGTTGAAGTGTAAAAAAGCCATAATTATTGTGCGAGTGGAATGGATCAACGCAAAAACCCTAAATTTTTTTTACGAAGATCTGGGGGTTATTGGGTTACTAGTGAAGATCTAAAAAAAGTGGAGGTTTGCTGGTGAAGATCTGACGAAAAAATTGAGGATTTGAGGAAAAAAAGCGAGGATCTAAAGAAAAAGGCGAGGATCTGAAAAAAGGTTTACTTCATCTTTCTCACTCTTGCTTTCGTTTTTATGTTTTCAAGGTCTGCTCTCTCGGATTAGGATTTTGCTTTGAATTTATAATTTTTTTTAGGGTTTTTTGTTATATTTTTATAATTATTTTCTAATTTTATTATGATATTTTCTTTCGATTTGTACATTAGTGTAAATTAGCAAAGTTTGATGTTTTTGGACTTCACAAGGCGTCTCCGAATTGCAGATCTTATGGTATTTTGGCAATTCTACTTATATTTTTAAAAGTTTTTTAATTAGTTTTTGGGATTACTTCGTTGTTTTATATTTTAGGTTTTTATCTATTTGATTCTACTTTCATTTACTTATTTAAATTCTTAAAGATATAGCTTTTGCTACTTTCTCAATTAGTTTTATTCTTGTAGATTTTCAAGGAGGTTGCAGTTGCAATTTGCCCAAGCTAGTGGCTTGAAATGGGTATGAAAACATAATCATTATTTTGGTGAGTTATTAGGATATACAGTTTTGCTTCAGCCACAATTTCTGCGGATCGAAGACTTGGAACTTGGCTTTTTACCTTTCTTTTAGTTTGTGTCTGGTCATGCTCAATTTCTGTACTATGGTATAAAATCTTGTTGCTACTGTTTTGTTGTTGTTTTTGTTGTTTGGGAAGTTTTCTTTATGTTGATTTAGTTTGGTCGTGGTCAATTGCCTCAACATTTTGTTTTCAAATGGTAGTAAAATTGATAGAGTTAGTCTCGTTGATTTTTAGTAAGGTTTAATTTGCTGAATTTTGTTTTAGATTGTAATTCTTTATGGTTTCTCTTTTGTATCTTGTAAATAACTCATTCATTGTGTTGGTTTTTGTTGTGTTGTTGCTGCAAGTTTTTGCGGTTTACCGTTGCTGATAGTGTTGATGCTATTTGATGCTATTCTGGTTTCACTGTTCTTTGTTTCTACTGCACACAAGGCTTTGCATAGCCAGCATTTGTTTCTACTGCACAAGGCTCTATAGGCGGTGGTGGTGGTGCGACAATTTGGGCTGGCGGAGGTGTTGGTGGTGCCGTTAGGTTGGCAGAGGAGGAAGTGATAGTGGTGGTGGGCGTGCAGTTGGGCTGGCGGTGGTGATAGTGGGCATGTAGTTAATTTCTTTGTAATTTTTGTATTTCGTTCGTTCTTTGGTTGAGATTTGAGAATCATTACTAACTATTAACCAACCCTAGTAAAATGAACCATCATCTCATGTACCTAGCATCAACTTGCACCCTAGTAAATTTAAAGGTAATTTGTATTTCATTTGAAATTGTTTATTATTTTAATTAATCAAATTGATAATTTTTGATGTTCTTATTTTTCTTGTTTTTGTAGTCTCTAAATAGGAAGAGTTGAAATGGGCAGAACCCTTGATTGATATGGCTGTTGTTTGCATTTATTTGTATTACTTTGTAATTACTCAAATTTTGTTTTTGTATGGTTAGAATAGTTTTGTAAAATCTGAATATTGGAGAATGATAAATAAAATGTCAAATTTGTCCTACTTTTCTCTATTTATAGATACGATTTTTAATACAGTAATTTTATGATAATGTTAATATATATATATATATATATTCAATCAATAATAGTATGAGTAAGTAATAGAGAAAATCATCTTATAGGGGAGTTTGAATTAATTTATAGTAAGTAATATGGTGTTAATAGCTACAGAAGAATCAAACTTATATCTAAAATAAAGTTATATCTCATACTTTTATAAAGGTTTGATGGATTTTTTGAAATTATCAACTTATCATGAAATAAAGCTATAATGTCATAATTTCATATATGAATAATAAAATTATTATGATGGTGAGAGTATATCATAAAGTTGGGTAAATTTTAAATTCAGTTTGGAGTATAAAATCAGTGAACTTGACATATTTGAAAATTATTACTGTAAGAAATTAAGTTATATGTCATAAGTTCAAGTACTAATAAAAATTAATCATGATAAATTTTTTATGTAAATTGCAGTACTATCATGAATTTGGGTAATATGTGAATTCGATTCGGGACCAGTTTAAAATCATTTTAAAACAATTCCAGTTTAAATTGGTTTCAGTTCAATTTCAGTTTGAATCAGTTCAGTTAATTCAGTTACATATTCAGTTCAGTTCAGTTGATTGGTTAACTTTTCAGTTTTTCACAGTTATTTTCAGTTACAGTTTGTTTTAGTTCAGTTGTAGTTCAGTTTTGGTTTTCATTTGCGGCTTATTTCGGTTCGGTTCAAGATTTTTCGATTGATTTCGATGCACGCTTACTCATAGTTCAATTTAAATTTCGGTTGTTTCGGTCAGCCTAACAATTCATTAACCAAACCGACAAGCTTTAGTTTGATGTACCCCATGTCCCCATCAGTCCCACAAGACTAAAGAGGGGGTACTTTAGAGGTTGTTGATATTGAATTGATATTTTTTTTTTAGATAAGAAGAAATCTTCTGGGCTGCCCTCGCATAGGGTCCCCACCCAGAGGCCCATTACAAGCCATACACCCTCTAATCCCCCCCTAAATCCCAAGCAAATGCTTAAGATAAGAATTGAACCCTAGACTTTAATAGAGAAGTGGAAGCTCACCACTTGAGCCAAACCGCAATTCCTATACTGAATTGATATATATCTAACACATACTATAATAACATATATTTAGTATGTTTCAAATACTCTATAGTCTCTACACTTTTCTAATCACAAAAATACTTGCTACATGCTACTCCCACCGTTCTCTTTTTTTGTTCCTATTTGGAATCGGGAAGAAACCAATGCAACTCAAAAACGACAAAGATTCCACTATTTTAAATAAAGTTAAATCAATAAAAATAAAGATTCTAGCCCTTTTGATTTATTCTATGTTAGACAACCAATGATACAAAAAGTTTGAGGGGTAAAAGAGTCTATTAACTACAAACTAGTGTGAACACATTTATTGCTCTTTGAATAACCCTATGTTAGACAGCCAATTAGACAAAAGTTTGAGGGGTAGAAAGGTAAAAAATGACTACTCAATAGTGTGAACACATTTATTACATCTTAAAACTAATGGCAAATTTAACTTATAAATTACATTATTTATGGAAAGATTCAAAATAGGAACAACATATTGAAATTTCCTAATGGGAAATACAGAAACAACAAAAGAAAACGGAGGGAGTACTACTTACTGACATTTTAAATTAAATATCTAGCTTTACTTCATGTTCAAAACATGTGGTGGGAATCATTTCCTTGGAATCAAAAGAGAACTAGTTTTCATGCTCGGGCATGTTACATTTTAATTTTAAGTAGTTCAAAACAACTCATGTTATTTGTGTCGACATCAATTTTATTTTGCCTTTTGTTGTGGCTTGTATTTTTATGTTTAGGGAGAACTAATTGCAATTATTATAGATAAAACCCTAAGTTCTAGGGAGAGAAACTCTCGAGAGAGAAACCCACCCTCACTTCAAAAAGTGAAAAAAAATCCTTAGCCAACAAGTTCTTCAGGAGCGCCGTTTTTCGCCTGCAATGCACTGCAACATTCTTTTTGCAGTAACGTATGGCTAGCATGCATGTCCCTTCCTACTCATCTCAATCTCCATCAACAAATTTCACCGCTTCTCAGTTCAGTTAAATTAGTTTCGCCGTTCACAAATTTATTACTCTTCACAACACAAACCACTCTATCCCTTTTCTTAGCATTTACTTTGTAGGCTTTTACTGCAATGAATAATCAAAACCCATCAAACCCTCCACCACAACGTCCACGAGAGTTACCTCGATAGCATAATAACTACAACCAACGGATGGGGATTCTCATTCATCCTCCTCCCGCCAACCATACGTTGCCGTATATTCGTTGGTCACATGCTGTTGTAGGTATGTTCTTCGACCACACACCTCCCTATACTAGTTTTGTGTTTAATATTGTTAACAACCATTGGGATGTGCGCGAACCAATCCGCATCCATCGTACGGGTCCGTACTTTATCTTCGAATGTGAGAACTTGCTTGATCGAGACATTATTCTCGCTCTCAATACCACCTTTATTGATGGTAAGCTTATAACTTTCCGCCCTAGCTCGGAAAATCAAATTCCATCAAGCGTCAACTTTAATATGGCTAGAATCTGGGTCCGAATTCAAGATTTGCCATGGGGGTATCTCAGCTCTGATTGGACGGTGCGGATCTGGATTCATGTTGGTATGGTCAAAGCAATTGATTGTGAAGGACCTGGTCTTCCTAATCAGCCGTTCCTTCGTGTGAGGTTAGTTCTTGATATCACTAAACCTCTTATTCTTGGTTGTTTTCTTATACCTATTGATGAGGAACGTGTTGCATGGATTTACTTTCGTTATGAGGGTATTTTTAAATTTTGCAAAGAATGTGGTTGTGTGGGCCACAATACTGGAAGATGTCCATTATCTGCCTATGAAGCTCAACGTAAAATTGATCGAAGACTACAGGGATTCGTGGAGAATGGTATGACGGTCCTCCAAACTCATGAAGGTATTCCCCTATACACTAATATGATCCGAGGGCTAATTGACAGGTTTATAAACCGAAACCTTAGAGTCAACCTACTACAAATTAGACCACAAATGGATGCTCCTAGTCAGGATCCTTACCTATTCCCACATCTCTATATTCAAGACCATGGTGACTCTGATTCATCTTCCGATGAATTTTATGATACCTCACCAGGTTTCCAACCACATAACTTCAATAATTATCAATATTATTCGGACGAAAATTCACAAAATCATACAAACCCACCAGTAGACTTCTCAAACTCTTCCATGCGCCACCATACTCCATCGTGGTTGACTGAACGCCTTAATGCTTGTCCTTCTCCGCGGAGGAGATTTGGGTTAACATTGTATCCTGATACTCGCGCCTCAATAGCACCTAACCTAAACCCTTCAAATGAACCTAACACTTCCTGGATCTAAACCTCCCTCCTCGTCCCCCAAGCCCAAATATTCCCCCAGCCCAAACTGAAACACAACAAAGGCCATCCCCAACCCGCAGATCTTTGCTCCAAAATTTGGGCCTGTCTAACTGAGCACAGGGGCCCTATCGTTTGGTCAATAACTATTGTGTTCCGGTAGGCCTTTTACCTCCTCAAGACCGGACCTCTCCCCTCCCTCTGAAAGTGTAATACACCCAGGTACAGGTACATTAGCAAGTTTGGTGGCCCAAGGTTGGACTGTGCGACCTCCAGGCCCAAATGAAGCAGGGCCAAGTAATTAGGTCGAGCGCAATAGCTTTCAGGCTAATGGGCAGGGTAATGCAGGGGACCTTGTTTACCAATCTTCAGTGCCTTTGTTTGATGAAAATTATGAGGATGAACCAGTGGAACTCCGTAATATATCCAACATCATAAACGACAGGTTCCGTATATCTCCTCCCATTTTTACGGATGTTTTTGACCCCATTTTGCAGGATAATCAGGCGCCAAACATAGAACGAGGAGTGCTTTTATCTGAGGAGCAGTATTCCCCCACTTCTCCCTTGCATTTACAAGTTAATAGCTCAGATTCTGATAGTGACCATGCGATTACTGTTCCAGCTTCGATTAATCCGAGACAAATAGTTTTGGGTCTTCAGTGTACCTCAGCTATGTTCAGTGGTAAGAGGAGAAGAGATAGACATCTTGCTCATAGTCAATCTTTGAAAAGTTTTTTTTTTATTTTTGCAGGTGATGATAAACAAATCAAGTTTAAAAAACGAAAGAAGCACTATGAGGAATGGGATTCGAAGATAGGATTTAACATCAAGACTTCTCTTGCGGATAATCTCTTTAAAGCTAAGGCTATTACGGATACTTCTATGGCTCGAGTGATGGGTGTCGAACCCAGTTTTTCTGTCTCTTCCACAGATTATAAGAAACGTAATGCTCATGCCTCTCCTCCGGATCCTAAGGGTGATTGGTGCCTGAAACGCAGCAAGACAACAAGCCCAATTGTGCAAGATGAAGCTATGGCAGCTGGCAGTAATGAAACTGACATGGAGTTAAACTTCACCATGGTTGTGTCAATTGAGGAAGACAATGTTCCAAGGGATGTGGTTGGCCCTACTCAACCACAAACCCCTCAATGAGCATCTTCTCGTGGAATTGTCGAGGCTTAAATGCCAGAGATAGCCCGACAATTCCATAACTTTTATGGCTTTTATCGCAGCTTTAAATCGCCTTTTTGTTTTTGCAAGAAACAAAGTCTAGTGTCAATGACGTAAATAGAATGCTAAGGTCTACTAGTCCTACTTCTTGTTGTGGCGTAGATGCGGATGAAACGGGGGTTTAGTTCTTTTTTTTGGGGTCCCTATGCCATGGATGTAGTGGAAAATCTAGTAACTTTTTGTTCTCGTAAGATATCTCGCAATAAATGGCAAAGTGTGGCACTCGCTTGTTCTTGTATGGAGAGTCTCAACATCAACATCGTCTTCCTCTATGGCAAAAACTTCATCAACAACTTCTTCCTTACCAAAAATATTTGATTATAGGAGATATCAACCAAGTGGATCAATATTCGGATAAGATAGGTGATAGCGCATTTATTCGGGGTTGGGAAGATATAATGCACTCGGAAATATAATCTACACTTATAAGACATTCCATTCTCGGCCCCCATTTTACGTGGACCAACAATCGAGCAGATGATGATTTAGTTATGGAACGATTGGATCGTGCTTATGCTTCACTTGAATGGATGGATGAGTTTCCTCAAACACATATCGAACTTTCCTTATAATTCACTCGGATCATGCTCCTATTTTATTACAAACCGCTACATACACTCGATCGGTGAGACGGCCCTATCAAATTGAACATTGGTGTCTTAATCATGCAGAGGTAATTTCCATAGTTCATGATATTTGGCAACCGCAAATCGTTGGTTCTCCCCGCTATCAACCGGCTCGTTGTTTGGATGTACTAAGGTCTCGGTTGAAATCATGGTGTCTTGACAAAAAACTATTTTGGGGGATTAATTGGAAGTCCATATTTGAACATTTGCAATTTCATGGCAACCAAGTTTCAACGTGCTCCCAAGGCACGTCTTATATGCGCCATCATCACTCTTTAATTGATGAGGCTGCGGCTGCTTTCACGTATCTGGCGTCAAAGGATGAAGTCAACTCTACTTTAAGTGGGGGACCTCCCCTCCAAACTCCTCTTTAGTCGGCTTCAACAAAAACAGCTTCTTAATATCATTCATATGCTAAAAACGGGTGATGGACGCTGGGTGAGCCATCAACTTGAGTTGGAGGATATTATCCAAAAGCATTTCAGGGATATACTAACTTCTAATGGCACGTCTGTTGATGCCACTGATCCTTCGGGTGAAGCTATTGATCTCGTCTTAAGGGAACTGCACCTCCTCACTCTCAATGATCATGAGCGGAACTCTCTGCTTCAATCTTTCTCCGACGAGGAAATTAAGCATGCTTTGTTCTCCATTGCCGACGCCAAATCTCCGGGACTTGATGGTTATAGTGCGTAATTCTTTAAGATTTCTTGGTCGACTATGGGGCACTGTATTATAGAAGCGGTGCGAAGTTTCTTCACTACAGGTCACTTATTAAAGGAATGGAACTGTACGTTGATTGTACTTATTCCGAAAGTCACTCCCCCTGAAGAGGTAAACCATCTACGTCCCATTAGTCTTTGCAATGTATTATATAAATGTATCGTCAAATGCATGGTTAATAGGATGAAGCAATTTCTTCCGACTTTAATTGCTGATTTTCAAAACGCTTTCGTTCCGGGTCGTCATATGGAAGATAATATTCTTATAACACATGAGATCACCCATTTTATAAACAAACAGCAGAGGGGTTCGAATCATTTGGTGGCCCTCAAGCTGGATATGAACAAAGCTTATGACAGAGTAAGTTGGTTGTTTCTTTTGAAAGCTCTTACAACCTATGGATTTCCAGCGCATTGGGTTCATTTAATTCAAGAATGCATCTCAACAGTTTCTTATAAAATTCTTATCAATGGTGCTGCTACTCTATCTCCATATTTATTTCTTTTTGTATGGACATCCTGTCCCGTATGACAACGCTAGCCACTAACATTCGCCAGTTCCAAGGGATTCGCATTGGTCGTCGCGGTCCAACTGTTTCTCATCTTTTTTTTGCTGATGATTCTATGTTTTTCTTCAAAGCTTCTACAAAGATCATGTCAGTCGTGTCCACAAGTGATCAATAGGTTTTGTCATATCTCTGGTCAAATCCTGAATCTCCAGAAATCGTTTGTCAAATTTAGCCTCAATATTTCGGAAGAACTTCAACATGATTACAACGCAATTTTGTGAATGACTTCAAAACCTTCTCTTGGCACCTACCTCGGGATTCCAATTGACTTTCAGGTGTCTAAAGTTCAGCACTTTACTCCTTTGTTGGATAAGATTTCTACCAAGATAGCTCGCTGGAATTACACAAACATTTCGCAATCAGCAAAGCTCATTATCATCAACTCTATACTTATTGGCTCCATTATGCATCATCTAACAGTTTTCAGGATTCCAACTACAATTGTCAACAAAATAGATGGTATGTTAGCTTCGTTTTTTTGCAAAGATAAGCAGGCTAAAGGTATTCACTGGAGAAAGCGAGATCTTATCCATAAGCGTCGTGGTCTGGGGGGGCTTAGGTATTCGCAATGTTGGTGCTTTCAACAAAGCTCTACTTATGAAAAAGGTGTGGCGTATTAAACAACACCCGCATCTATTACTTTCAAGGGTGTATCACAGTTCGAGGCTCCCCTGCCAACCTCATCTTATTAGTAGTCGTCAAGATTCTTGGGGCCGCAAAGGCATTATCATGGCGGACAAATTGCTTCAAGGTCATTGTCATTGGAAGGTAGGGGATGGTCACATCATTGGCGTTTCATCGCATGTGTGGATGAATGGAAGCAAGCCATTATTTCGAGATAATATTCCCTTGGCTGACGCTTCTAATCTTAAGGTGGCTAAATTAATTCTTCCACATCATTAGGGATGGGACGTTCGTAAAATCAACATGCTTTTTGAACCTCACAGTGCTCGTCAAATTAAAAGTATTGAATTACATACTTCTTTGAATGTGCAAGACGTGCAATACCGGCCTTACACTAAATCGGGGGAATACTCTACTAAATCGGGGTACAATATTGTGCTCCAACAGCAAAATGATATATGGAGCATGACATCTACCTTGGATACGAAATTTTTTCGCATTCTTTGGGGATTGCGCATCATGCCTAAATGGAAACTTTTCCTATGGAAAGTATGGCACAATAGCTTAGCAATGAAGCATAATCTATACACACGGGGCATTGGTCTTACTTAGCAGTGATTGTCCCATATGTTTGTACGATACAGAAGATTTACAACATCTTTTCAGATCTTTTCCCTTAGGTATCGAAGCCTGGGATCATAGCCAGCTTAGTATTGATGTCACTAGTAGTTTCCAAGATAATTTTAGGGAATGGCTAAGCCACTGGGTTCGACAATTTCTTCACGAAGATGGGACTCATGGCTCTCGTCTACCTATTTTTGTGGGTATCCTTTGGGCTATTTGGAGGACACGCAATGCTCAAGTATTTCGTCAACAACGTGCTTTACTCCAATCACTCTCCTACCGCATCCAGGATAGTAAACTCAACATTCCACCTTCGCTCAAGACCAGCGTGATCCAACTAGAAATTCCTTGGATCCTTCTCTTCCTCCCGGTTATCATATGGCGCATATTGGTCAACAAGTTCATGGTATGGCTTCACTATTATTCAAATAGATGGGGCATAGGATAAAACTAATAACATGGGTGGGACAGCTTGGGTGACTTTTGCGAGCTCCACTAACTCTGTATACAAACAAGGACAGTTTTGCTATGCCACTTCTGCCATTGCCACGGAAGCTACAGCTTGTCTACAAGCTCTCACTTGGGCATCGAATGCAGGTCACTCTCATATACAACTCTTAACTGATTTCCAGACTCTTGTTCAGATTTTATGTTCGGGCAGAGATATGGATATAACCATCAAATGGACTATTGCTCGAATTCGCAAGATTGCTACCGAGCTTACGTTGTGTCGATTTCTCAAGGTGTTGCGATCTCAAGTGGAGTCGGCCAATAATCTAGCTAGGTGGTGTGGTAAACACCGTCTAGATTGATCTTGAGTCACTTTAAGTTCGTGTTTTTGTTTGCGTTTTGTTTGTAATGTACGTTTTTCCGATGTCAAAAAAAAAATTGCAATTATTACTTTTTATACACAATGCCCCGAGTGGCCAAGTCATATGTTGGACATTATTGTTCATGATTTTTCATATTACTCCACTTTGTGATATCCCATGTTATTTTTGTGTGTTATATTTAATTAGTCCAAGACATTAAATGTCCTTATGTCTCTACTAAGTAGTTGTTTCGGCCTTATTCATATGGTTTTGTTTATGTTTAGGGAGTGCTCATTGCATTGAATTTTATATTGCCCTACCAAAATCACATATATATATTTATAGTGTAAAAGATAATGAGGTGTTGGTGCTTAAAAAGTTCTTTTGTAAGAAAGTTTAATTTCCCAAATGTCTCTTTATGCCTTTTGAAATATTTTAAATATCATTAAATTTTCCCAAAGTTCTTAACATAGTTTCCTTTTTCCAAAACTAATTTTATTTTTCAAAAGATCTTTGAATGGAGTGGAGTTCAATCTCTTACAGTAGTTCAATCTATTACAAATTCATTTCTTTATTTTTTCAAAATTAACATTTTAATACTAAAATTATAGTATTGAAACTAAGATTTATAAAGCTTGTTGTAAAGTAAATTCAAGTTATATATTGTTGATAGTTTTTTTTTAAAAATAATATATAAAAAAAGATATAGTATTTTAAGTTGGAAATTGTTGCAAATAAGAGCTTAACCTTGGTGGTAATACCAAGACATTTCAAGGCAGAGGTTAGTAGTTTAAAACCTCTTATACAAATTTTTATGTAACATTTAAAAGAGAGATTCATGTCACCGATTCAATGACGCCATGTCAAATATGACATGGGATTATGCATGACGACCTGCAACTCTTGCCCACATTTTTAATAATATATAGGAAAATATATATGATACCCTTATACTATTGAATTTTCTATATAGTATCATCGGAAGTTTTTAAATCTCACGTGGTACCACTCGATTATTGAGAATTTTATGTGCCCTCTGTTTTTTTTTTCGTTCTCACTTTCCTGTGCACGTCTCCTAATACACCTCTTTAAACTTAAATATCTTTAGTTATATATTAGTAAAAATAATAACGATTGAATATTAATAATGTACTAATTGAGGCGAATCAAACAAGACCCCACATGACTACATCTTTTCTTATAAATTGAAAAAAATTGAAAAGATTCTCTTAAAGTATGAATAGTGCCAAGATTCCAAGTAAGAAAGATAAAAAAAACAGAGGGAGTACTACCTTAGATAATTACGCTAACTCCCTCCACTCTAACCACTTGTCGCCCATCATCCCGAGTTTTAGCCACCATTATCTTCACCAGCTAGACCCACTAGGCCCTTTATTTTAAATCCGAGACCCATTCATTATTACTTATGCCACATTTTACGATAATGATTAACGGATTAAATTGATGTTAAAAAGGAGTGTGTGGGTCTACTTGGTAACAATAATGGTGGTTGCGATGGTGGAAAGACGGATGGAGGGTGGTTAGGATTAGAGGTGTCAATTCAGTTCAACGGTTCGGTTATGGTTATAACCAAACAGTTCGGTTGATATCGGTTCGATTTGTACCGGTTGGAATAATTAACAGTTCAGTTCAGTTCAGTTAACAAACTTTTCAGTTCAGTTTAATTCAGTTTTTTTTCCTTTCCATTTTCAGTTCAGTTCAGTTACAGTTTAAATCAGTTTTATCCAAACAGTTAAACCAACCAACGGTTGAATCCATAGCAGTTAAAATTTGTTGTGGTTATTTTCAGTTTCGTTTCGGTTAATTTCAGTTATTGACGAAAACCACATAACTTCGGCGATAATCGCATCGGTTCGGGTAAGCTAATCACACTCTTGTATTTGTTCGGGAAAAATTGAGCTTCATGTCGGGTTTTGGCCATATGTTTTTTCGGGTCCGGTTAAAAATTAATGCAACAAATAAGTGTTGTCGGCACTTTCGCAATTGCCTCGAAAAAAATAGTTGTACTTCATAAAAACGTGTATGAAAGTAACATTGGTAAAAGTGTATTTTATTACTGATATATATGATTTGGAATAAGACAAATTTATATAAGTCGATATTCAAACTTTTAGTTGTATGCAAATCATATCATATTTGATTTAAAAAGGACGTCTCATATCAATATAAATTATTATAAACTTCCTCAAAAGACGAGTATACAATTGAAGATACATGAGTTAAGTTATTGAAGAAGTCTCCATTTAAGTTATTGTTATGTTGAGTATACAATTACTTTACCGACTTAAGTTGATACATTCATCTAATCTAATATCAATTTCTTTCAGTTTAGCTAAGATACATGAGTTTCAAATTGAACATAACTTAGTTTGAAACTCCTATAAGTTATGCTCTATTTAGATTCATCTAACAACAAAGTAAGAAACTTAGGGTATTACAATTCAGTTGCAACAGATGTAGAACAGTGTAACTCAGTAGATTGGTTCAACATAACAATGCTCCATTTAAGTTAATCGTCTCTAGGTTAACAACAACAACGATTACAATAATAATTATAACAACAACAACGATTACAATAGTAATTATAACAACAACAACAACAACAACAACAACAACAACAACAACATAGTTTGTTATAACATATATGGAGGTTTGTTAGATTACTATCGTTTTGCATATTAACAAGATCTTAATTGACTAAATCTTATTGCTTATTAACCATCAAAAGATTGATCGTCTTTCATCTTTCGTGTTACGTGGTTCTTTATACAAGATAGGGCTCAATAATTGATGTTGTTACACAGTTAACAATAATTCTAGCATCATTAGATTGATCGACTTTCATTGTTGATGTTTCAGTTGTGGATCTTAAAAGATAGTAACATAGGATTTAGGAGTCTCGAGTCTATTTGATACCTTAACTGTGATCAAGATGATTCATAATCATATCAGTAGAGGATGAAACTATGAAAGTAGATCATAGTTAATACTAATCATATCAGTGGAGGATCAAAGTAGATCATAGTTTATACCAAATACTAGTCATATCCTTCCTCGTGTATGATAGTGGAGGATCAAGATCGTTGATGTTTCGGTTGTTGATCTTAAAAAATAGTAACATAGGAGGTGATCTTATTAAACGATCCATATTAGGAAAACCACGTTACGTTAACATATAATCGAAGCATCATTAAATTATTATTAAGGTATATATATTAATTTTGAAACTCAAAACATTCACTTAAATTGAAGCAAGTTATTCATGACATTGATGAATCTAATCCAAAAACTCAAAAGTCATTATTATAATCCATCTATTAAGTTCAATTTGTCCATAATAGTTGCCATAAGCTCAATTTATAGCTGTAGTTAATCATTTAACTAGTTTATAGGCCCGAGTAATGGCATGTTCATTTATTAATATTTCGCTTTGAAATGATAACACTGAATATGACTTGGTTTAGTGGTTAAAAATTTAATATATGAGCTTGAAGTCACGGGATCAAATCTTATACAATGCAGTTTCTAACGTTTTTATTGTATGTGAATTATATGGATTCAAAAATCCTAATGGAGAGCGACACGTGGCACCGTTCCTTATTTAGGAACGCCTTTTAATATATTAGTATAGATAAGACAAGTTCACTATTTACATAAAAAGCGAGAATAATAAAACAATCTGATCATTAAATTTTATTGTATTAGGATAATAATAATAACAACACCAACAACTATCAATATCATACAATGAAGTTGTTATTTAAGGTACAATCCACAAGGGTCTCTTTAGTGCCAAATCGACCGTCGGATGAAAAAAATCTACGACCCAAATGACTTATAAGAGGATACACGGATCAACAAGCATAGACCGTCCGATTACAACCTTGCAAGCGGATCCAACGACTACCATCAACTCCATCCTTTTCCCTCCTACCAACTTCTCTCTTAATTCCCGCTCCCACCAACAAGAAAAACCCTCTGAAACCCTAACTATTTAATTCCTCTCTATTACAGCCTCCCTTAGCTCCTCTTCCTCCTCTGAAATCTTTGACATTCATCCTCTTCCATCTTTCAATCCCGCGAATTTTTCCGGCGTTAGTATCGAATTCGGCGCCGGCTTCGCTAATCCTAGTGATTAGGTTTCTATTTCTTCTCTTTTAACTTTCTTCTCTTTTAACTTTTGTTGAGTTTTGTTTTTGTGAAGTTTAGAACTTTTTTTTTCTCTCTGGGATTTTCTTTTGTGCTGAATTAGGTTGTTGACTTTTAAATGTGTTTGTCTAATTTTGTTGAATGTGATTGTGGTAGATTTGTTTGGGGCTTTTACATACTGGTTTGAATTGGATGGATGATTGCTTGTAATATTTTTCTCTGATTTTGTTGGATTTGTGTAATGTTGGAAGCCTTTATATTATTTTTTTACTTTTTTGGGATATTTTTTGGCTGATTTGTCTTGTTTTGCTTGATGTTTCTTATTGTGGTGTTTGATGTTTTCATTTCTTGAATTTAATTTATGTATATTTAAACTCAGTAATTGATCGGAGTTAATTGATAGATTCTGACAGAATTTCCCCTTCCCTTCAAACTCTGTTACCTCTTCAATGAATACTTTCTTTGCTTTGATTATTTCATGTTAAAATAGAGCTTGTTGTGAGTAAAAAAAAATCACCCGTCTTTTATTAAGTTTTCATTGATTATTTTATGGTGGGTAAGTTTTATTTTTGATTTTATGAATTGTAGTATTACTATAGATTTCTTTTGTAGATAATTAAGATTGTCCATATTTTGGGGTTTTTTTTTTTTTTTTTTGATAGAATATAGATAAATTTACCGAACTTTTTGATTTCTATAGTGGGTGTGTTTTGTTTGAATCTTTTATGTAATGTAATATATTCAATTTGGTATTTTTGAGATAATTTTGGTTTGAATTTGCGTTTATGGTGTGATTTGGTGTTTTTAAAGGATACCCGTCTTGTTTAATTGTCTTAATTTAATGTACTTTTTTTCAAAAAAAAGTGAGATCTACAATTTTTTGGTATCTACCAGTATATAACATTAACACAATTTCTTTGTTTTTTTTGTTCTTTTTATTATTATTTATTGGTTAACTTTTAAGTGATATTATTCATGTTAAGTTGTTAACTCAATGAACAAATGCACATCTTGTTGTTTTATTTACGTAATTATCATAATCACATCAACTTTCTCTCTCCTGTTGAAATAAGTTCAATAATTTCCTCTTTATTATAATTATAATAATTTCTTTAATTGGGTTTTGTTGGGGGTAGGAAAGGTTAGATTTTGATTGCAAAATTACTAAATACTGGTTTTAATATGAAGTTCATGATTTAGCTGTCATTTTATCTTGAATGAGTTGATTTACCGTTTGGTGATGAATATCTGGCCCTTTGTATTTTGTTATTGTAAAAATATTTGATTTTTGTTATGCTTTGATTGCAATAGTATAACTTCATTTTTTCTTTGTTTTGTGAGTTACTAATTATTTCTTTTCTCAGTTTGGAAGCCAAATAGCAAACCATGTAGCAAGAAGATATTCTTTTGAAGCTTTGGAGTTGTTTTTAGTTTGAAGAATACTCCTTTTGTAATTATGTTGTAATTGATTGAATTTTAATTTTTTGAATAGGTAGTATCTACTTGTAAATTTTGAATAATGTGACTTTTGAATTTTAATAAATAAATGTCTATTGATGTTACCTATTATTATTGCAATATATTCACATCTTTCAAGTTATATGTTATTTGTTAGAAAATTCCTCGTTCAACTTATAAGTGAGTAACTAGTTTTTAGGCCTGGCCTACGGCCCGATAATTATATCTTTCATTTATTAATATTATACTTTGAAAGGATTACATCAAGTATCATTTGGTTTAGTGGTTAAGACTTTAGTATACATATATGTGATCACGGGGTTGAATCTTATACAAAGCATTTCTATTATTTTATTGTACGTGGATTAAATGGAGTTAAACACTCAAAGGGAAGCGTCACATGGTGCCGTTTCTTGTTTAGGGACGTCTTTTAATATAAATGTAAATTTAGTTTGGAGAATAAAATTAGTGAACTTGACATAGCTGAAAATTATCAAGAAATTAAGTTATATGTCATAAATTCAATTACTAATAAAACATTATCATGATAAAATTTGTATGTGAATTGGTGTACTATCATGAATTTGGATAATATGTGAATTCGGTTCACGTACAGTTAAAAATCAGTTTAAAACAGTTTCAGTTTAAATCGGTTTCAATTCAGTTCAGTTTCAGTTTCAGTTTGAATCAGTTCAGTTGATTCAGTTATATATTCAGTTCAGTTCAGTTCAGTTGATCGATCAACTTTTCAGTTTTTCACAGTTATTTTCAGTTACAGTTTGTTTTAGTTCAGTTGCAGTTCAGTTTTGGTTTTTCATATACAGTTTATTTCAGTTTCAGTTCAGCATTTTTCAGTTGATTTCAGTTATAATTACTCCCAGTTCAGTTTAATTCAGTTCAAATTTCAGTTGTTTCAGTTCAACCAGCAGTTCATTAACCAAACTGACAGCTCTAGTTAGGATGGTACAAGGTAATATAATTATTTAAAATAATACCACATAAAAATGTCAATGAATAAGAGGTATCACATGACATACAAAACCTATTGGTAATACCACTTGAGACAGTCAATATGACAAGGATAGCATATAGAATTTCCTATATAAATTTCACCATTTTTCTTATGTCCCTTGTTAGGGAAGTTAAGAGCATACACAATGGTTGATCTAAAAATATGGATCATCAATTATTTTAATAAATCCTCTCTCTTCAACCTCACTTATGATCTACTATTAGTTTTTATGGTTTTTTTACCCCCAATGGATGATCTATAATTTTGGACATTTCAACCGTTGGATTGCTCTTCTTGAAGCCATTAGATGCTTGCCAACTCACCGTACATGGGGCCTGCCATTTATTCTCTTTCATGACCTTTGGCTATGATCATTAGGATGATCTGATCATCATTCCCTCTCTCGTCTTTTTTTCTCTCTCCTAATTCTTTATTATATTTTTCTCCCTCTCTCCTCATGATCTAGCTTGTAGATCATCAAATGAGCTTACTCTTAATACCTTTCAAATTTTATTACAATATTGCCTGCATTTGGGGATAAATGCCCCTAGCTATTAGAGAATTATGACTCCTTCACCCCACGAGGTCAATTTGGGATGTAATGCGCATAATTCACAACTCATAAGTTTATGAAATTATACTTTCTTTGTTCTACAAACTTTAACCACATGACCTTCACATTTATCGGGGCATAACTATAGGAATTGAGGTTGGGCTTAAGTGGTGAGTTTTTTCCATCTTCCCTAGTAAAATCTAGGGTTCAATTCCTAACCTAAGCATTTGCTTGGGATTTAAGGAGGGTTGGGGGTGTATGTTGTAATGTGACTTTAGATGGGGGGCAGGACAACCCAGATTATATAAGGCACAACTTTGACTAATACAATTATATAAGTTGAAATTATAAAAATTTAATATTTCAATAATATACATCGACCTTTATCTAATCCAATATACATAATAACATTTGATTTTATAGTACTTAAAAGATATAATCAAAGTAAAATATGTAAATAATGAAACAATTTGCGACTCAAAGAAAACGAAGTATGGGCTTGGCGACGTCCACTTCGTTTCAAACTAGGCGGAGTATTGTCTGGGCCTGCACTATTCACCGAACTCATACAAGGAGCAGGCCTACTAGGTAATTCGGATGCTTCCCAATGCATATCCAACCTCTTCCTCGACATGCAGAAAGAGCCCATTAATATGTGGACAACAATACATGTACTTGAATATTCCTAAAACACTAGCCATTAGATTAACATATAGAGATGGTACTGATTAAATATTTTGTTGGTACGTTAAGAAGTATTGTTGAAACGTAATCTAGGATCAATAAAATACTTTCTAGTATTATATTTGATTTTTGTAAAAACTTATATAGACATGATCCACATTAAATAACTGTGGACCTAATGCTAGTACATGTGATTTATGACAAAAGGGTCACTATATATAAAAATAGATATAAAAGATATAAATTGCAAAGGGTGACTATGTGATAAAAAAGGTTACTATATCATAAAGTGAAAATTTTATCATGGTAAACTAATGTAAGAAAGGGTGATTGTATCCAAATAAACTGTCACTATGTTAGATAATAATAGATTAGTGTAACTTAAGAAAGGTCACTATATGATAAAAAAAAAGGGTCACTATGTCATATAGGTGGCTTTGGTCCACAATAATATTAGCATGGGCCAGGTCCACACAAGACTAGCTCTTGATTTTTATGTACATTCGTAATATTATGAAGGTCTTTTTGTTACTATGAAACCTTCAAATTTGTCGCGATACTAATACTGCCACTATAGAGCTTTCTAGTATTGCCTCTGTATAACTTACCCACTTAGAATCTTACACTATTTTCAATTAGAGAGAGTCTTCTACATTGTTTTCAATATATAAGAAAAAAATATAGTCATGTGGGATCTTATTTGATTCGTCTCAATAAGTACTTTATTGTAGTCAATCGTTATAATTTTTACTAATATGTAATGAAAGATATTTAAGATTAAAGAAGTGCATTGGGAAACATGCATAGACAAAGTAGGTAAGTTATAAATAAGCATTACTTTCATCGGTTGATGCGTTATTATGTCATAAACTAGCTTTTACGCCCGTGCAAATTACACGAGATTTTTTTGTTTTACAAATTCAAGATTTTAGGATGTTCAATTTCTTCTAAAATCATAGTATGAGTGTTGGCTTATGAGTTTTATGTATTGAGAATATTTTAGAACTGACTCAAACCCGTGGGTAAAACTCTACTCTTTCACTTCCTCTTAGTTATGTGAAAAGGTAGGAAAGAAAGAAATTAGGGAATTAAGGCAATAGATCTTTATACGAATTAGAATAGGAGAAGAAAAGCACAATATACACTAGCTCTGGGTAAAGAAAAAGGGACATATTGACAGGCTAAAGTCGTATCACCTTATCAAAAATAACCTAAAGTCCACTAACAAGTAGTCAGAGAAGTCAGGATCGAATCCACAGGGAGAAAGTTATATTATTGTATCTGAATTCTAATATTATACTAACTAAATCTGATGAAAATTGGTGTGTGACTAAACTAATAGGCAAATAGAACTAAATATGAAGATAATAATCAATTAATAAAGAACTAGGATTATGGATCACTATGCATACAATTCGGGAAATCAGAGACGAATAATAATCATCCAATAAGTCAATTTATCTAGGGCACATGTAATTTCTCTCGAACATTACCTCCCTCAAAGATCACCTAGCCGCTCTCGCATGGTCAAGGATCACTATGCCTAATGATTGAAAGCCAATACGAAATCTCTCCTCTCGAAGCAGATTCAATATTGCGGTAGTAGAAATACAAATCAGGCCTAATTCATAAATCTAGCATGAACGATTCAATCACAGGAAACAATTGAAATAAAGGGTAATTATACTAAGCTATCAATCCTTCATTGCATACATAGATCCCCACAATCCTAGAAATAAAACTACTCACTCATGCTTGAGAAAACATTAACAAATTTCATATAAAAATCCATACTTTGAACTATTGCAAATAACTAAGAAACTAATCTAATCAATAATAGCAAAAGCAAATATTTATGAAGAGAACAAGGAAGAAGATTACCAAATTAATGAACTATATTAAACTTGCGAATAATCCAAAGGTTCAATCTTGAATCACAATGAAAAGTATTAAAATCTAGGGTTCTTGAGAGAGTCTATGAGAAAATAAGAGCTAAAACAAAGATAAAACAAAAAGATCCTCAATAAATGTTCTAACTTTCCTATTTATACTAAGTGGCCCGAAAATCATTAAATGAACGCGCGGAGGCAATCGCCCGATCGGGCCAACCAAGCCCTATGAAGTCGGGCGCAAAAGCAGCAGTTAAGCTTCAAAACGGACCTCGCCCGATGACATCGGGCCGACCCGCCCGATGAAATCGGGCCGCACACCAACGCTTCACAGCCAGCGCAGAACATAGCCAAGGACGCCCGATGAGATCGGGCCGAACCGCCCGATCGGGCTCCTCACCGAAATAATGATCGGGCAACGTCGCCCGATCGGGCCCGCAACGACGCTTATCTCTTGCTTCTGATGGCGATGACCGCCCGATCGGGCGTGTGGCGCCCGATCCGATCGGGCTCAGGTCCGATACTTCATTCCTTGGCTTCAAACGCCAAGGCTTCAATGCTTCTTTGCTCAGAGATCCCGGAAAGTATCCTCAGGACTTTGAAACTCCACATAGAACCTCTCCAGTGGTCAAATAATTGTAGAAAATAAGGAGATAACTCCCTAAAACCTGCAGTCAGACATAGAACAGAAAACCACATCTAGATGGAGAAAGTTAGCATAAAATGGCTCCTAAGAGCACCATTGATACACATTTTAGCTCAAAGGGGGAAAAACACTATATAAAACCATAACATCAAACTCCCCCAAGCTAAACCTTTGCTTGTCCTCAAGCAAAGCACAACAGGAATAAGAATAGGATTGCTTCACCCCTCAGATGGAAAAGTTTAAACTCAATTATTTCCAACTCAAAATCATTCAAGCAAGCAAAATTCAAGTTCAGTTGCTCAGATCACCTGACTACCAATCACTTAAGTAAACAATCAAACGCAGTTGCCCTACATATCATGCAAATCTTGAAAAGGTGCTCACCGAGGTGTCACTCCTCTCAATTTTGTGGTAGGCAAAATATGTGCCCGATCTCTCACCAACCCAACCATAAAAGTCCTTCCCACTCACACTCTCATGTGTTTAGAAAGGTATAATATCGCTCATCCTAATCAGGTCGACTCAAATAACAGACTTAATCTTTGACTTTGGCATATTGACTCAATATTATTCCAATAAACAATCAAACACGTGCTCAAAAGGTCTTTTTCAGGGTTGCAATGGGGCTCGGGTAAAGGTATGGAAATTATTTAGGAAATGTGGTGGAAAAGCCAAGAAAGGGGAGCAAAAAACACTAGTAGGACTAAGTGTGGTTGAAACAACTCCCATGGCAACAACAACATAACCAAGATAATAACCAACTCTTGAAATTTCACGAACCAACCAATAATTGTCATTTTCAACATAATTTCTAACACTTTTGAAAGTTAACGAGTGAAGATCATAGAAATTTTCAGATTTTTCACTATCAAATTTTTTTTCTTTCTTTCTTTCACTTTATTTTTCTTTTTCTTTCTTTTCTTTGTACAACCATATCATTATTTTCCAATCGCCTTACGGAATCAACCACACAATATGATATCAACTTAACAAATGCTCCCCCAAGCTAGGCTTGGGTCAATAGTCATTTCAAAGGCTCAAGGTGTGTAATGTGGTTTAATATAGATCCAAAAGGAAGTCATTAGGCTCAGCGGGGCTAGGGGGAAAAATTCATTAAACAACTCTGAGGCTTAAAATTATTCAAATGAACGCCTCTATCACAACACATGCCTAAAGTTACCAGAACTCAACGAGTACAATGCCAAAACCAAGATAAGAATGCTATGAGGAACTAACACACAAGAATATATCGGATATAGAGATAAATCCGAGGGCAAGAATGAATCCTCACAATCTAACCAATTCAAGCATGCAGTTAAAATAGGCGCTTTATCAACAAAATTCACTCAAGATCAAGGCAGTCAAAGATCACATCACAACGTCTCAATCACAAATGCCCAACTATCCAGTATAATGAGTTAAATCATTTTTCAAAATAAGTTCGGGGCACAGGGAAGCAATCAAACTATTCGAATTCAACTCGTATTTTTGTGTTTTTTTCAGCAATATTTCATTTTTTTGTGATTTTTCCAATTTTTTTTTTTTTTTTTTTTTCAAAGCGATTAAACTACCTTAACTATCCTAAAAAGCAGTAAAACAAAAAGGAAAACATTAAAAACAAAAAGAAAAACACTACTAATACTTACAGAAATCCTCCCCCAAGCTGAACTTGGCAATGGCCTCATTGCAACGAGGGAAAGGAAAGGGACATGGGCATCAGCCGCCCATCAGCCTGGATCGAGAAGTTTAGTAGCCACATGTTGGACCACCTCTTGTGACCCGCGTTGAACTGGAATGCTAGTGTGGTGGTCCTCTTGTAGATGAATGCGGTGCTCATTATGATCAGGGTGGATTCCTGTCAAGTCATCAGTGCTATAGCCAATGGTCTTTTTGTGTGTCTGTAAGACCTTTAAAAAATGCTCATCACCTGCAATAGACTCGACAAGCACATCATGTGAAATAGCACGGGAGAGGGGGTAAGGCATGCAATCATGGATCGGTTCATCTATAATATCGACTCTATAACATGACTCCTCTAACATTGAGCTTTTAGGTGCATTGTTTAGGCTAAACATGACCTTATCATCCCCCACAGTCAGTGTCAGTTTCCCACTCTTAACATCTATCACCGCCCCAGCAGTATGGAGGAAAGGTCTCCCAAGGATAATGGGTGTTTGAGTGTCTTCGGCCATGTCTAATATAACAAAGTCCACAGGGATAAAGAATTTACCTATTCTAACAGGGACGTCCTCTAATATACCTATAGGATATTTCACGAAACGGTCAACCATTTGCGAGTAATGGTAGTACATTTCAATTCGCCCATGTTCGATTTGCTTACGGATAGAAAGAGGCATGACACTTACACTTGGCACCCAAATCACATAAAGCTTTGTCGATAAATATGGTGCTAATGTGACGGGGGATGGAAAAACTCCCGGGATCTTTCAATTTAGGTGGAGGCTGGTTTTGTAAAAGCGCGCATTCGGCGGTAAAAGCCACGATCTCCACTTCATTGAGAGTCCGCTTCCTCATCAACAGTTCTTTCAAAAATTTAGAATAAGCGAGGCACTTGATTTAATAATTCGAGTAAAAGGAACTGTTACTGCGGATTCTTTACCACCTCTAAAAACTTACCATACTGGTGGTCGAGTTTCTTCTTGAGCATCCGCTCGGGGAATGGTAACTTGATCACGGAGGCACGATTTTCTCCTTAGTCGGCTCCTTAATCTTGGCTGCGGCTCCTTGCTGCGCTGAGGTTCGGCATCCTCGGGCACTTCTTGTGGTTTCTCGGCACTTGGTGATTCCACCTCTAGCATTGCTCGGAGCATCGTCTTTGCATTCCCTTTGCGAAGGGTGATAGCATTGGCGGTGTCCCTAGGTTGCATTGTTTGCGAAGGTAGTGACCCCGGATGGCCTACTAGCGGGATGAACTAGCCCGGTGAGTAATTTGTGACTCCAACATCTTATTGTGTGTCCCTTGCGGCTTATTACGAGCATGCGAGGCTCTCAAATGAGAGACTGGTATACGCGAAAGGAAATAATACCTTTCGCATCGCAACATTAAACTTTTGAGTTCGGCAATAGTTGGGTCCGAAGGAGGTGTAGATTGATCTTTGTTGAAACTAAGTTCTCTGATATCCAGGAGGAGCTTGTGGTTGATATTGTTGTTGTTGAGGGTAATGTTGTTGTTGCGGATTCATCACGTTATTACTCCTATACGAGAGATTTGGATGATCTCGCATCCCAGGATTATATGTATTGGAGTAGGGATCGAACTGGGGCTTGTGTTGGGATTGTAGTGCGTGCACTGGCTCACTAGAATGTGAGAGAGAGGGGCACTCTTGAGAGTTATGTCCAGCTATCCTACAAGCGTCACAGATGAAAGCATTGTACCCAGAAACACTAGCTATAGCATTGACACTCATGTGAGGGGAGGAATTGTTACCTAGCTTCAAAGAATCAATCTTCTGGTGAAGAGCAAATAGTTGTCCGGTCAGTAAAGAAATGGCTTCAACATCATGTTTGCCGCCCTTTGTCATCGAAGAACGAATAGTAGACGCTTGGTGAGAAGCGAGTTTCTCCAGAAGTTCATGCCCTTCGTCTACGACTTTATCCATGAAAAACCCACCTGCAGCTCCATCAACTTCCCGTCTAGTATCGGCATCAACTCTCGTGTAGAAAATATGGCACAGATACCACTTGTCAAAACCATGATGGGGACAAAGACGCTGCAGATCTTTGAATCGTTCCCAAGCTTCATATAATGACTCGCCAGGGTCTTGGGTGAAGGTCACTATCTCATGACGCATATCGACAGTCTTCTGATAAGGGTACCACTTGATGAGAAAAATCTTTGAGAGCTCGGCCCAGGTGGTGATGGTGGAAGGCAGCTTATTATACCAAAATAGAGCTTTATCGCGCAGAGAAAAACCAAATAAGATGAGTTTCATCTCATCGAGCGATAACACCAGCTTGCTTCGAGTAGCACAACATTGTAAAAATCGGCTGCGAGTCTTGATTTGGGTCTTGAGATGGTAACTCGGCAAAACTGGTTATTCGAACCATATTCGAGAACATGAGACTTAATTTCAAAGTTTGCAGCGGCAATAGTAGGCAACCGTACCCCGGTGGGCACATTATCGGGGAGATGGTTGTGCATAGTCTCGAAAGTCGGTTTAGTTTCGTCACCCATTCTAGCAGTAATAGGTGATACAGGGAAGCTTTGTTGTGGTGAAGATGGTGGAGAAGGTGTCTTTTGGGAGGGTGTCCCTGCAGACAACTTGGTTTGCTTAGTTGTCTTTTTGAGTCTACGAGCAGTCTTTTCAATCTCGGGTCAAATGGAATGAGATGCGGCGATTTCAATTTCCTACTCATACATCAAAAACACTAAAACAAACGTGAGATGCTCCAAAGAACAGGTGTTCTTCGGAGAAGAGGTTAGTGTAATACTATAATTCAGACAAAATAAAAATAAACCGTGTCCCCGTCAACGGCGCCAAAATTTGACAGGCTAAAGTCGTATCACCTTATCAAAAATAACCTAAAGTCCACTAACAAGTAGTCAGGGAAGTCAGGATCGAATCCACAGGGAGAAAGTTATATTATTGTATCGAATTCTAATATTATACTAACTAAATCGATGAAAATTGGTGTGTGACTAAACTAATAGGCAAATGACGAGAACTAAATATGAAGATAATAATCAATTAATAAAGAACTAGGATTATGGATCACTATGCATACAATTCGGGAAATCAGAGACGAATAATAATCACCCAATAAGTCAATTTATCTAGGGCACATGTAATTTCTCTCGAACATTACCTCCCTCAAAGATCACCTAGCCGCTCTCGCATGGTCAAGGATCACTATGCCTAATGATTGAAAGCCTATACGAAATCTCTCCTCTCGAAGCAGATTCAATATTGCGGTAGTAGAAATACAAATCAGGCCTAATTCATAAATCTAGCATGAACGATTCAATCACAGGAAACAATTGAAATAAAGGGTAATTATACTAATCTATCAATCCTTCATTGCATACATAGATCCCCACAATCCTAGAAATAAAACTACTCACTTATGCTTGAGAAAACAATAACAAATTTCATATAAAAATCCATACTTTGAACTATTGCAAATAACTAAGAAACTAATCTAATCAATAATAGCAAAAGCAAATAATAATGAAGAGAACAAGGATGAAGATTACCAAATTAATGAACTATATTAAACTTGCGAATAATCCAAAGGTTCAATCTTGAATCACAATGAAAAGTATTAAAATCTAGGGTTCTTGAGAGAGTCTATGAGAAAATAAGAGCTAAAACAAAGATAAAACAAAAAGATCCTCAATAAATGTTCTAACTTTCCTATTTATACTAAGTGGCCAGAAAATCATTAAATGAACGCGCGGAGGCAATCGCCCAATCGGGCCAACCAAGCCCGATGAAGTCGGGCGCAAAAGCAGCAGCTAAGCTTCAAAACGGACCTCGCCCGATGACATCGGGCCGACCCGCCCGATGAAGTCGGGCCGCACACCAACGCTTCACGGCCCGGCCTGAGAACATTGCCAAGGACGCCCGATGAGATCGGGCCGAACCGCCCCGATCGGGCTCCTCACCGAAATAACGATCGGGCAACGTCGCCCGATCGGGCCCGCAACGACGCTTATCTCTTGCTTCGATGGCGATGACCACCCGATCGGGCTCGGGTCCGATACTTCATTCCTTGGCTTCAAACGCCAAGGCTTCAATGCTTCTTTGCTCAGAGATCCCGGAAAGTATCCTCAGGACTTTGAAACTCCACATAGAACCTCTCCAGTGGTCAAATAATTGTAGAAAATAAGGAGATAACTCCCTAAAACCTGCAGTCAGACATAGAACAGAAAACCACATCTAGATGGAGAAAGTTAGCATAAAATGGCTCCTAAGAGCACCATTGATACACATTTTAGCTCAAATATAGGGGGAAAAACACTATATAAAACCATAACATCACATATACATCGTCTCACATTTATATTAATACTTATGTGGCTATGTTAAATTTGGTCAATTTGTGTTATGTTTCTATTCATCCGAAAATCAATATATACAACCTAAAGGACAAAAGTTATAATCTAAATTAGTATAGGAATAATAATAATACTAAGATAAGATTAATAATATATTTTCTCCTAACACTCCTCTCAAGTCAGAGCGTGCAAATTCCGAAAGCCCAACTTGGATAATAAAAATTCAAACTTGGTCCTCCCTAAGGCCTTAGAGAAGAAATTTGCTAGCTGATGATACTTGGTAGGGCCATAGGAATGACTAATAAGACCTTTGTCAATGTATCACATACAAAATGACAATCTGCCTCAATATGTTTAATACGTTCACGGAACACTGGATTCTTGCAATATATAATGCAGATTGACTATCACAATATAAGCGCATCCCTTTTGGATATTGTATCCCAGGAGAATAGCCAAGCAGAACAAACCAACCGCTCAAGGAACTTCTAGTAATAGGGTAACTAGCCCAATCAGAATCACACCATCCTTCTAGGTGGACATTACTATCTAAACGGAATGAAAATTCCCTAATGTGGATTTTTCTTCAAATATCGTGCAACTATAATAGTCTTCTTCCAATGCACTACCTCTGGTGCCTGTATAAATTGGGACATAATATGAACGGAGTATTGCCAAATCAGATCTAGTAACAGCCAAATAGATCAATTTTCCCATTAGTCTATGATATCTCTCGGCATCATCAAATAATGGTCCCTCTGCTACTGCCAATTGATGATTGTTTTCCATAGGGAACAGGTTTAACTCCTATTAGGCTTGTCTCAAAAATAATATTTAATGCATATATTCGCTGACTCGTCAAAAGTCCCTGGTGACTTCTTGCAACTTCTAGGCCTAGGAAGTATTTCAAAATTCCCAAATCTTTCATTTTAAAACACTTGCCCAGATAAGCCGTGAAGTTTAGTAAGGCTTTCAGATCATTCCCTGCAATAATCATGTCATCCACATAAATGAGAACATTACACTAGAGGAAAAAAGACCAAACGTTGCGGTGCAAGGGCTGCGATTATCTGAAAAACGCAGCCCTTGGGAATTAAGGGCTGCGGTTTTTGGGCTAATCGCAGCCCTTAATCCACCCGCGAAAAAAAACGAAGACTCAGAATTAAGGGGTGCGGTTGTTGGGCTAACCGCATCCCTTTATTATTAATTCGGTGGGATTTGGGCTTTTAAATGCTCAATAAAGATGTTCAGCGCTGCAGCAAATTAAACCTCACAATCTTCTCTCTCTCATTCTCTCTCCTATCCCTCCTCTCTCACAAAGAGGGCTATGGTTTCCTCTCAAATCTCACGACCTCTCCTCCCTCGTCTGTCCTCTTCAAACCATCAGCAAACACAAACCACCACAACGCCTCTCCTCACTCATCTGTCCTCTTCACATCACCAATGAACTCAAACCACCACAGCCCCTCATCTCCTCACTCGTCTCTCTTCTCTCGTCTCTCATCTCATACCACTTGTCAACCACTCGTCGCTCACACCGCTCGCCAACCACTCGTCGCTCATACAACTAGCCGTCTCTTCTTGCCTCTCGTCGCGCACACCAACTCGTCTCTTTTCGCCGGAAACTAAAGTTGTTGCATTCGCCGTAGCTGCATCCAGATCTAGGGTTCGTTCGAGATTTAGTTATCATCATTTTTTTTATTATTTTTTGTAATTTATTTTTTACTTTTGATATTTTAGGTTTAGTTGCTCCTCATTTAGGTTTTTAATTCTATTTTGTGGAATTATTTTGATGTTCTTGTTGATTCATGAGTTTATAATTTCGTTTCGTTGTGGAATTAATTTGATCATTTAATTGTCTTTCGGACTATATGGATCGTTCTGAATTTATAATTTATAATCTAGGGCTACGTTTTTTGAGGTTCGAGATTTAGTTTTTATCATTATTAATTAGTTTCGTTTTGATGGACTGTAGTATGTTGTTGATTTCATTTTTGTAGAATTTATAAAGGATTGTAAATTTAGTTTACTTGTTTGTTTACATATTACTTGGTAATGGATTAATAATAATCTGACAATAAACTCTTTATAATTTCTGGGTTCTTTTTAGTGTAATGAATTGTTATTTGGTTCATTTTGGTATGCTCGGATCGAAACTATATATATATAAAGCGAAAGCTTAAAACAGAAAGCATAAAGTAAAGTAAGGCGGTTGAACCGGCCATGGTTTTACGAACGGGACTTACGAGAGAGTCTTGGATGAAACTTAAAACTTAAAGAGTGTTACAATTTTATGTGAGAGAAAGAGGGAGAGAGAGAGATTTCAAGAGGAGCTTGTGTTCTTTGTGTTATGCTCGCCTAGAAGCGGAAGGAGGAGCCTCTATTTATAGGCGGGGAAGAGTGGTCTTTGTCAAGTTGAAGAACTGTTGATGAACAAAGCGTCTTACGCTTTACCTTGTTTTATCTTTCGTCTTTTGATGCTTTTTACTGCTGATGAATAGTAGTTTACTGGCGATGAATAGTAGTGCTTTACCTTGTTGATAACTTTCGACTTTTTCTTTGTTTGATGCGGAAATTTGTCCGTCGTTGTGGTGTCTCATCTTGTTGAAGCTTGAAGACAGTGAAATAAACTTTTTTTTTTTTAGGTCTGGAAACCAGCATCTTCTTCATCATCACTGAGGTGAATGGAGGAGTCTGCTCTAGATTCATGTTCCGAAGTAATAGAGGATTCAGACATACTATTAGCTAGTTGCCGTAGGATTCGAGCGTAATCTTCCGGAGTTTTAGTTGAAGCAAGCAAAGAATTTGCTTGTGATTTTCGTGCAAGGAACTGGGACTGTTCGGTCCTATAGCCATGGTACCTGTGTTACAATTTTTCTTCAACCAATCTTTGATGTTGGTTCAAGAATAGGCGTGGCGTATTAAAGTTTGACCACCATCTAATTTTAAATTTTCTCTGGAGGACCAATCCCCCTTGATCCTGGTTTATTTCAAGGAACCATTGACAAACCCAAGGAAGATAGAACTTCATTGAAAACAAACATAAGGCGGGAAAACGCCTTTCTAAATTCGAAGGTTTGTATTGGGTTCGAAAGGTATCATAACATTTTGTAATATCGGGGTGGAGGATTTCCTTTGGAAGAGCCATAGAATTTCCACCATTGAGCAAACTAGGATGGCAATTTTTTGGATGTATGGTTTTGGTGTTGAAGTAGATAAGCCAAGGATGGGACAATCTTTTATTTTGTATTAAAAAGGTGGAGAACCACGCTTGTTGGTAATCCCAGTAATTAAAGGTTTTACAGTGTGGGAAGGTGTTGTTGAAGCTAATTGGGAAGGCTTTGTGTTTTGACAGATCTTGATTCCAGTCTTGAGGACTAAGAATCTTTAGAATTTTAATGGTTGAGTAAGAGGGCTCACCTTGTTCATTTTTATAAAAGAAATGTTTGAATTTAGCGGAGCCGGTAACCTCAAGGATTGTCACGGTAATAATCTGCGGTTTTAGTACGATCCCAAGGCTTAAAGAACCAGTTCTTTCCAAAGATATTTTGTATGGAGACATAGGGATCTTCATCATGATACCCTTGTTCAATTGTTATAATATTTTGTGAGGCAGTTTTAACAAAATATTCGGAAGTCTCGTTTTTCTTAGGTTGTGCAAGCACAACCTGAGAGCTATCAGTTTTATAAAGTTGTTTTTGAGGAAGGGTTTTTTAGAAGATTCTCCTTCCGTGGGTTTTGAAATTGTATCGATATTTTATGCCGTAATTGTTTTTACCTTTCGCTTGTTGCTTTGCTTGTGCTTCCTTGGTTTTGCATGGAGCTGTGAAAAGCTTGTAGGAGCTGGGAATGTTTTTGGATAGCCGAAGGATGCTCAGAGATGGAGAGGAGCCATTCCTGAACTTCCTGTGTTCTATCAATAGAAGAGGTTTCACTCTCATTATTCTGGACTGCATCGTACCAAGTTTTAATAGGTTTTTGGGTTGTGCAAATGGTTTTTTCAGGAGGAGGTTGGGACTTCCCTTTATCTTTTGTTTTGCGAGGCATTTCGTAAGAAATTCACGGGTTAAGAAGTCAGGGATAGAATTCTCTTCTCCTTTTATGTGCTCAATATCAAATTCAAAAATGCTTAAGATAGACTGCCATCTAGCAAAAACATGTTTTACAGCAATGTTTTGGACATCCTTTTTTAAAACAGGTTTAGCAGCTTGACAATCAACACGTAATAAAAAATTTTTATTTAACAAACCAGACTGAAATTTGATTATACGAGAGAACAATGGATAAAACATCCTGTTTTACAGTAGAGTATTTTAACTGGGTGTCATTCCGGTGCCCTAAGGTGAATCTGATAATATATTCTTTACCATTATCGACTTGTTTTAAGATACCTCCATAACCTTTGTCACTGGCGTCTGTCTCAACAATTTTAGGCAGGTCAGGGTTTGCTAAGCTAAGGCAAGGAATTTCTAAGACACGAGCCTTTATTGTTTTAACAGCCTGGGTAAGGACATCTGACCAAGGCGGTGGATTTTTCTTCAGTCTATTATGGAGGGGTTTCGCAATTCTGCAAAGATTTGGATAAAAATCTAAGACATAGTTTAAACTACCAAGAAACCTTTGTAGTTGGGTTTTGTCTATGATTTTATCAGGAAATTTGCTAGTGAACTGCAGAGACCTATCAATTGGGGTGATGGTGCCACATGACACAATTTGGCCGCGAAATCTAATTGTGGTTTGAAATAGAGAAATCTTTTTTGCCGAAATAACAAGACCATTTTTCTTAATTAGATAGAAAAAAGTCTTAAGGTTTTTAAAGTGCTGGTCAATCGTGCTTGAGTAAACCACTACGTCATCAATGTAGACAATACAAAAATCTGAATAGGGGTTGAAGATATCATTCATAATTCTTTGATACTCAGAGGGAGCATTTTTAAGACCGAAGGGCATAACATTCCATTCGTACTGGCCAAAAGGAACAGTGAAAGCTGTTTTATAACGGTGTTGTGGCTTGATTTGTATACGCCAAAATCCGGATTTCATATCAAATTTTGAGAAGATAAAGGCATGCTTGTAATTTTTGCATTAGATCCTTTTTATTGGGTATTGGATAACGGATCCAACGAAGGGCATCGTTAAGAGGATTATAATTTATAACTAGCCAAGGCGTACCTCGTTCAATCTCCGAAGCTTTGTTAACGTAAAATGCCGCACGGCTCCAAGGAGAAGGAGACTTGGAAATTAAGCTTTTGCTTTCGAGAAATCTAATCTTTTCTCGACAATGGCGTTCTAGGTCGGCATTCATTTGGGTTGGTCGGGCTTTGGTAGGGATATTCTTTTCATCAAAGTCCGGCTCATAAGGTAAATCGACCATGTGTTGTTTTCTATTCCGAGAAGGCATTTGGAAGCTCGGAGCAAACTTCTCTTTCAAGGAGGCTTTGGAAGTCGGCAATCCGAGATTTTAGGGCATTACCATGTAATTGATCCTCAATTTTTTGTAAATGGATTTCCTGTTTTTAGATCATGCACGTCACTCTGTTTTCGGTTAATAAGAGAATTTATCTCCTTTGTTGTAAACGGAGCTAGCCTTTATGATGTTGAGATTTCTAGTCTTGGGCTTTTCTAGGAAAAGGAAATCAAGCCTTTTATCTTTGGTTTTGAAGGATATTCCATCATAATTGACATTGTAAGGTGTTATAAGGTTTATGAAAGGTGTTCCTAAGATAAGCTGTATGGTGCATATTGGTAACGAGAACTAAATGGTTTTTTAGGGAAAGGCCTTGATTTAAGATGTTAGCATCTGTTTTTCCTTCTATGTGCATTTTGGTGTTATTAGCGAGCTAAGTTTTTACGAGGTTTTACGGTGAAAGCGTTTTGGAACGAGACTGGACTTTATGCAATTTAAATCTGCTCCGGTATCGAACAATGCTATAGTATTGATTTTAAAGTCACTAGAGAATTCAAGTGTAATTTTTATGTAATACTTTCTAGAATTGATTTCTCTTAAAACAAAAAGGAAATCTTCTGGGACTTTCGGGCTTTGTTCCCCATCTGGGATATCGTCGGGATCCCTTTCACTAGGGATCTCTGGGACCATTTGGGAAGTTAGAAGTTGGATAATGGCTGAGTCTTGTTGTTGCTTAGTTTTAAGGTCTTTTATATCGGCTTTAATGGTTTTAACTTGATCTGAAGGTACTTGTATGGTTCTTTACGGCTTCTTTCTAGAACTTCTCTTTTCTAAAATAGAAGTGAGGTTGTATTGTTCGGTGCTTGAAGAAGGAGGGTTAGGGTCCTTTTCTCCAGGATTTTCTTCAAGGGATTTACGAAGTCGTTCAAGGTATTGTTTCTGTAGATCAGGATTATTAATATCCTGAATAACATCTAATATGAGGTTTTGTTCTTTGGTGAGGACGTTTAGGGTATAATCCTCATCATTAGCTGAAGAGGAGGAATCTATATCATCATCCTGAGGACCATACTTCTCAGCTGAGTTATAAGATTCGGTTTCTTCATCCGAAGACTCTGCTAAAAGAGCTGAAATTCTTCCTAGGGTTTCATCATCTAGGTCAAGGTTTACAAAATCTAGCTGTGTGACCCTTTTTACCACACTTAAAACAAGTTATGTTTTTAAGGTCAGGTTTAGTAGTGGACTGTTGATGTTTCTTATGAGGCTTCCCATTTTCGTTGTTTAAAGGGTTTTTTATGGAAGACTTTCTCAACCTTCTTATAGAAATTTCGTGATTTAAAGGGCTTTTGGTAATGAGTTGGTTTACTATAGTTTCCTTTACAAGCATTTGTTTGAGGGGAAGATATATCAAATTGCTGGCAGAAGGAACAGACTTACAGAGAGTCTTGGATGAAACATTAAAACTTAAAGAGTGTTACAATTTTATGTGAGAGAAAGAGGGAGAGAGAGAGATTTCAAGAGGAGCTTGTGTTGCTGTGTTATGCTCTGCCTAGAACTGAAGGAGGAGCCTCTATTTATAGGCAGGGAAGAGTGGTGCTGTCAAGTTGAAGAACTGTTGATGAACAATCTGTCTTCTGCTTTACACTGTTTTATCTTGTCTTTTGATGCTTTTTACTGCTGGTTAATAGTAGTGCTTTACATTGTTGATAACTTTTGACTTTTTGCTGTTTGAAGCAGAAATTTGTCCGTCGTTGTGGTGTCTCATCTTGTTGAAGCTTGAAGACAGTTTTTTTTTTTTTTTTTTTTTTTTTTTTTTTTTTTTTTTTTTTTTTTTTTAAAGTCTAGAAACCAGTATCTTCTCCATCGTCACAGACCCATGGATCTTTTTGAGATATATGGTGGGAAAGTATGTTGGCAAAATGAACCTTGCCTTCATCAGATAAATATTTTCCTCTGTAAATGTCAGATAAATACTGAGAGGGCGGTTCTGAATGTTGTATTCCTGTAAGGAAGTATTTGTTGAAAGAGTGGGGGAAAACAACAGTTGTATTGCCATAGTGAATAATGGTAATTGGGAACGAATGGTGGTTTTGATGATGATTGATAATATGGGTCAAGTTTTTTGAAATAGAAACAAGTCCTTGAGCTCTGGTTTGGGCGGGGTTCTTTTGTGAAGGAATAAGGCGAGGGATACAAGCTTGGGTATTTACGAATATTAAGTAATGGGCTGGTTTTATATTCCCATTACTCATTTCGATATTAGCACAAATAGCCTCAACATAAGTCCATTCATGCCACCTAAAGGAGTGTATAGTAGAAAAGATGTATTGATGATATTTTGTGAATTCTTGGAAAATAGGAGCCTGTGGACTTGGCACATCATAGAACTTTCTTACCAACCCATATCGCCATGTGAGGAAGTAAGGACTACTTTTTGGAAGATCATTGGGATAGAGGAAGAATCCTTTATCGAAGAAACCTGAAAGACCCCAAAATGCTAAAGATAGCAGTGATAAATAGCATGTTTTGTGAGGAATTCGGTAAAATTTTTATTGAATTTTTCTAATTTGGCTTTGTTGAGAATTATGAGCTTTATTTCGGTTGGTAGACGGTCAATATTTTTTAGAAGTTTTCTGGGAAAGGAAAAGTGCTTTTTTGAATGGAAATAATGAGCTGGTAAACGGATATGGGATGAGGGTATGAAGTGGGAACTATTTCTTGAGGTGGTAGGTATATTGTGCAGTAATTTGGGAAATCTTTGAAGGTGGTATTTAGGAAGTTGTTCCCATTTTTTAGAAGTCTTTGGGCTTCTGATCTTGGATGTTGTTGTCAAAGTACATGCAAATGTTAGGTAATCAGGAAGCTCATAATATACCAAATTACTCCACAATATACCTACCACCTCAAGAAACAGTCCAGAACAACACTTGTAATGTCTTAGATTTAAGTGACAACACTGATCCTGAGACTAGTCCCAAAACACCTGAATTAGCAAAACTATCTTGGCAAAATACTGGACCTCTTGATATTATTCCTATAAGGACTAGTGAAACTCAGATCGGAAGCCAACCTAACACAATTGTCCAACCAAAATATAATGCCTCTTCTATCTACGAATGGAATATAGATGGTATGAGTGAACACCAAATCTTGAACCTCTTACAGCAAATGACGATGGCTTCAAATGCTTATAAAACCCAATCTGGTACGTCAGATAAAACAGTTGCAGAACTCCTAATTGCAGGCTTCTCTGGCCAGCTAAAAGGATGGTGGGATTTCTATCTCACCAAAGAACAGCAACTGGACATCTTGAATGCTATCCAAACAACTGAAGATGGGGTTCCCATTCTTAACCTAAATGGAGAACCAATCCAAGATTCGGTCTCAACCCTCATATTTACCTTGTCACTCCATTTCATTGGAGATTCCTCCCATCTCAGAGACAAAAATGCAGATCTTTTGTCTAATCTAAGATGCAAAAAACTTAGTGATTTCCAGTGGTATAAAAATACTCTCCTAACCAGGGTCATGCTTTGAGAAGATTCTAACCAACCCTTTTGGAAAGAAAAATTCCTAGCAGGTCTTCCAACCATATTAGGAGAAAAGGTCCGAAACAGAATCCGTGAGGATTTTGGAGAACATATTATCCCTTATGATAGGCTAACTTATGGTGAGTTAGTCAGTGTAACCTCCAAACAAGGCTTTCAAATATGTCAAGATTTGAAGCTTCAAAAACACCTAAAAAGGGAGTTAAAAGAGACTAAGAAGGAATTAGGTTCCTTCTGCCAGCAATTTGATATCTCTTCCCCTTAGACAAATACTTGTAAGGGAAACTGTAGTAAACCAACTCATTACCAAAAGCCCTTTAAATCACGAAATTTCTATAAGAAGTTTGAGAAAGTCTTCCATAAAAAACCCATTGAACAACGAAAATGGAAGCCTCATAAGAAACATCAACTGTCCACTACTAAACCTGACCTTAAAAACATAACTTGTTTTAAGTGTGGTAAAAAGGGTCACACAGCTAGATTATGTAGAGTGTCTAATAAAATCCAAAACCTTGACCTAGATGATGAAACCCTAGGAAGAATTTCAGCTCTTTTAGTAGAGTCTTCTGATGAAGAAACCGAATCTTATAACTCAGCTGAGAATTATGGTCCTCAAGATGATGATATAGATTCCTCCTCTTCAGCTAATGATGAGGATTATACCCTAAACGTCCTCACCAAAGAACAAAACCTCATATTAGATGTTATTCAGGATATTAATAATCCTGATCTACAGAAACAATACCTTGAACGACTTCGTAAATCCCTTGAAGAAAATCCTGGAGAAAAGGACCCTAACCCTCCTTCTTCAAGCACTGAACCATACAACCTCACTTCTATTTTAGAAAAGAGAAGTTCTAGAAAGAAGCCAGAAAGAACTATACAGGACCTTCAGACTGAAGTTAAAACCATTAAAGCTGATATAAAAGACCTTAAAACTAAGCAACAACAAGACTCAGCCATTATCCAACTTCTAACTTCCCAAATGGTCCCAGAGATCCCTAGTGAAAGGGACCTCGACGATATCCCAGATGGGGAACAAAGCCCGAAAGTCCCCGGAAGATTTCCTTTTTGTTTTACGAGAAATCGGTTCTAGAAAGTATTACATAAAAATTACACTTGAATTCTCTAGTGACTTTAAAATCAATACTATAGCATTGTTCGATACGGAGCAGATTTAAATTGCATAAAGTCCCAGTCTCGTTCCAAAACGCTTTCACCGAGAAAACCTCGGAAAAACTTAGCTCGCTAATAACACCAAAATGCACATAGAAGGAAAAACAGATGCTAACATCTTAAATCAAGTCCTTTTCCTAAAAAACCATTTTGTTCTCGTTACCAATATGCACCATACAGTTATCTTAGGAACACCTTTCATAAACCTTATAACACCTTACAATGTCAATTATGATGGAATATCTTTCAAAACCAAAGATAAAAGGCTTGATTTCCTTTTCCTAGAAAAGCCCAAGACCAGAAATCTCAACATCATAAAGGCTAGCTCCGTTTACAACAGTGAGATAAATTCTCTTATTAACCGAAAACAAAGTGACATGCATGATCTAAAACAGGAAATCCATTTACAAAAAATTGAGGATCAATTACAAGGTAATGCCCTAAAATCTCAGATTGCTGACTTCCAAAGCCTACTTGAAAGAGAAGTTTGCTCTGAGCTTCCAAATGCCTTCTGGAATAGAAAACAACACATGGTCGATTTACCTTATGAGCCGGACTTTGATGAAAAGAATATCCCTACCAAAGCCCGACCAACCCAAATGAATGCTGATCTAGAACGCTATTGTCGAGAAGAGATTAGATTTCACGAAAGCAAAGGCTTAATTTCCAAGTCTCGTTCTCCTTGGAGCTGTGCGGCATTTTACGTTAACAAAGCTTCGGAGATTGAACGAGGTACGCCTAGGCTAGTTATAAATTATAAGCCTCTTAACGATGCCCTTCGTTGGATCCGTTATCCAATACCCGATAAAAAGGATCTAATGCAAAAATTACACCATGCCTTTATCTTCTCAAAATTTGATATGAAATCCGGATTTTGGCAGATACAAATCAAGCCACAACACCGTTATAAAACTGCTTTCACTGTTCCTTTTGGCCAGTATGAATGGAATGTTATGCCCTTCGGTCATAAAAATGCTCCCTCTGAGTATCAAAGAATTATGAATGATATCTTCAACCCCTATTCAGATTTTTGTATTGTCTACATTGATGACGTACTGGTTTATTCAAGCACGATTCACCAGCACTTTAAAAACCTTAAGACTTTTTTCAATCTAATTAAGAAAAATGGTCTTGTTATTTCGGCAAAAAAGATTTCTCTATTTCAAACCACAATTAGATTTCTCGGCCAAATTGTGTCATGTGGTACCATCACCCCAATTGATAGGTCTCTGCAGTTCACTAGCAAATTTCCTGATAAAATCATAGACAAAACCCAACTACAAAGGTTTCTTGGTAGTTTAAACCATGTCTTAGATTTTTACCAAATCTTTGCAGAATTGCGAAACCCCTCCATAATAGACTGAAGAAAAATCCACCGCCTTGGTCAGATGTCCATACCCAGGCTGTTAAAACAATAAAGGCTCGTGTCTTAGAAATTCCTTGCCTTAGCTTAGCAAACCCTGACCTGCCTAAAATTGTTGAGACAGACGCCAGTGACAAAGGTTATGGAGGTATCTTAAAACAAGTCGATAATGGTAAAGAATACATTATTAGATTCACCTCAGGGTACTGGAATGACACCCGGTTAAAATACTCTACTGTAAAACAGGAAGTTTTATCCATTGTTCTCTGTATAACCAAATTTCAGTCTGATTTGTTAAATAAAATTTTTTATTCCGTGTTGATTGTCAAGCTGCTAAACCTGTTTTAAAAAAGGATGTCCAAAACATTGCTGTAAAACATGTTTTTGCTAGATGGCAGTCTATCTTAAGCATTTTTTATTTTGATATTGAGCACATAAAAGGAGAAGAGAATTCTATCCCTGACTTCTTAACTCGTGAATTTCTTACAGAAATGCCTCGCAAAACAAAAGATAAAGGGAAGTCCCAACCTCCTCCTGAAAAAACCATATGCACAACCCAAAAATCTATTAAAACTTGGTACGATGCAGTCCAGAATAATGAGAGTGAAACCTCTTCCATTAATAGAACACAGGAAGTTCAGGAATGGCTCCTCTCCATCTCTCGAGCATCCTACGTCCATCCAAAAACATCCCCAGCTCCTACAAGCTTTTCACAGCTCCATGCAAAACCAAGGAAGCACAAGCAAAGCAGCAGCAGAAGGTAAAACAGTTACGGCAAAAAATATCAGTACAATTTCAACACCCACGGAAGGAGAATCTTCTAAAAAAACCCTTCCTCAAAAACAACTTTATAAAACTGATAGTTCTCAGGTTGTGCTTGCACAACCTATGAAAAACGAGACTTCTGAATATTTTGTTAAAACTGCCTCACAAAATATTATAACAATTGAACAAGGGTATCATGATGAAGATCCCTATGTCTCCATACAAAATATCTTTGGAAAGAAGCTGGTTCTTTAAGCCTTGGGATCGTACTAAAACTGCAGATTATTACCGGACAATCCTTGAGGTTACCGGCTCCGCTGAATTCAAACATTTCATTTATAAAAATGAACAAGGTGAGCCCTCTTACTCAACCATTAAAATTCTAAAGATTCTTAGTCCTCAAGATCGGAATCAAGATCTGTCAAAACACAAAGCCTTCCCAATTAACTTCAACAACACCTTCCCACCTTGTAAAACCTTTAATTACTTGGGATTACCAACAAGCGTGGTTCTCCACTTTTTTAATACAAAATAAAAGATTGTCCCATTCTTGGCTTATCTACTTCAACACCAAAACCGTACATCCAGAAAAATTGCCATCCTGGTTTGCTCAATGGTGGAAATTCTATGGCTCTTCCAGTGAAATCCTCCACCCTGATATTACAAAAAGTCATGATACCTTTCGAACCCAATACAAACCTTCGAATTTAGAAAGGCGTTTTCCCGCCTTATGTTTGTTTTCAATGAAGTTCTATCTTCCTTGGGTTTGTCAATGGTTCCTTGAAACAAACCAGGATCAAGGGGGATTGGTCCTCCAGAGAAAATTTAAAATTAGATGGTGGTCAAACTTTAATACGCCACAGTCTATTCTTGAACCAGCCATCAGAGATTGGTTGAAGAAAAATTGTAACACAGGTACCATGGCTCGCAGGACCGAACAGTCCCAGTTCCTTGCACGAAAATCACAAGCAAATTCTTTGCTTGCTTCGACTTAAACTCCGGAAGATTACGCTCGGATCCTATGGCAACTAGCTAATAATATGTCTGAATCCTCTATTACTTCGGAACATGAATCTACAGCAGACTCCTCCATTCACCTCAGTGATGATGAAGAAGATGCTGGTTTCCAGACCTAAAAAAACAAAAAGTTTATTTCACTGTCTTCAAGCTTCAACAAGATGAGACACCACAACGACGGACAAATTTCTGCATCAAACAGCAAAAAGTCAAAAGTTATCAACAGTGTTGATGCGCTCAAGTTATACGATGTTCTTGTGGTATTTTAGGTGCACATTGCTAAGGGATTTGTTCGTAATTGTTAAGGTTTGCATATAAATCATCCTTAGCGGAAGTTCGGAGTTTTGCGATATAAGTTGTGTTAATGTCATGCATTCCGAGCTTCCAAGGTGAAATGCATTTGAGCCGAGCATCACAAGTTTGTCAAGCCAAGCTCGAAGCATCGCTCAGCAAGCCTCGCTCGTCAGCGCACATCGCCAAGCAGCCCGCACACTCGCTCGTCAAAGCAGCATCGCCCATCGCATGCCCAGCCATCGCGCAAGCCCGGCCCGCCAAAGAAGAGGCGGCTCGCGACTCGCGAGCATGGTCGCACCTCGCGACACGTATCTCGCACCTCGCGAGGATTCTCGCACGGTGCGACCTGCGTGGGTTTGGCCCAAGTCTTCAGCTCGTTGCGAAGGCGGTAGCTCATCGCACGGTGCGACCTGTACCGCACCTCGCGACCCCTATGGCGGTTTAAATGACGGCTGACTTTTGAGCCTTAGTATAAATACTAAACTTTGTTTTTGGACCTAAAAACACACACATTTGAGGAGGGAGAATATCCAAGACTCCATTCTTCTCTTCTTCTCTTCCCTTTTTAGTTTTTGTTTTCGAGTTTAGTTTTCGTAGATTTCAATTATGGGATTGGCTTATGCTATGCCGATTGTAGCTTGAACCGTTCTTGAACGAGATTAATATGGAGCTTCAAGCATTATTGTGAGATCTTTCTTCTCTATTTATTTCCTTTGATTATGGTTTAATTTCTATGCTTGCTTTCTATGATTTTTGCATGATTATGCTAGGAATATTACTAGTTTGATTGTGCGATTAATCTAATGCTAGATTTAAGAATAGAATCGGATTGTTTTATTCTTTTATCATTTGGTAGCAAACTAGGGAGTAATTTAGATGCTGATCATCTTGGTTATTTCTTAGGGAAATTGAATAAACTGTTGAATGTTTATCGCGTGTATGACATTAGCAGGTCTATTGGTTCTCTGTGTTTATTGCTGCTATTGGATTGAACTTAGACGCAGATCGGACTAGGTTATCCTTTAGTTAGGGTTTTATAGTCACGCTGATCGTGCTATTCAACTAAGAATAAGGAGAATGCGAGATTAATTCTCAACAATAGATAATTATGGAAATGAATAGAGTCGAGGTTCAATGATCGATAATGAATTGAAGTGCATGTTAATCGGATTCAAGATCTTCCTATATTGATTTCTCATCTTGTTTATATGCTAGTTAGTTGTAGTTTAGTTATAATCTACTCGAATTCCCCCCTTTGTTATTATTATTAGGTTTCTCGACCGTTAGAGTCTTCTAGGTACCATCTCACGCTAAATATAGAGCTCGTCCCCGTTTCCCTGTGGATACGAACCCTACTTCCATTATACTTGTTTAGTGTAAAAGAGAGTAGGATAAATTTTATCTTTGGCCGGGTGGCGTTCACGACAAGCGCGGCCCGCCAAATTTTGGCGCCGTTGCCGGGGACACGGTGTTACTTGTTTATATTTAGTGTATGCTTTTGGATTGTATTGCTGATGGTTTTTGTTTATGGTTAATACTCGTGCTACTAACCAAGAACCTTTGCAGTACGATCAAGATCTAGAACTAACCCTTTTAAGGTTGAGAAGAGAATTGCGTGAAAACTTTAGTGAGCTCCCTTTTTCGCTCCAATTTGAAGAAGAGATGCCTCCTAGAGTTGAGCACCGCACTTTAAAGGAGCTCACTGCTCCTAACCTTGACCAACAACCTTTGTGTATCACATTTCCGGAACCGGAAGTGGGGGACACATTTGAGCTAAAGTCGGGGTTGATACATTTGCTTCCCTCATTCCATGGGCTAAATGGTGAAGATCCAAATAAACATTTGTCAGAGTTTCATGTGGTATGCAGCAGCATGAAACCAAGTGGAGTTTCAGAAGATAGAATCAAGCTTAAAGCTTTCCCCTTTTCGCTAAAAGACGCAGCAAAGGACTGGATGTACTACCTTCCGTCCGACAGCATCACCACTTGGGCACAATTGAAAAAGAGCTTTCTCGAGAAATACTTTCCCACTTCTAAATCATCTACATTGAAGAAGGAGATAAGTAACATTGAGCAACGAGGTGATGAGTCTTTTTATGAATATTGGGAGAGGTTTAAGAAATTATGTGCTAGCTGTCCATACCACGGTTATTCAGAGGAAGATTTGGTGCTATACTTCTATAATGGCTTATGTGATGAGGATGCTAGGATGGTCAATGCAGCAAGTGGTGGATCCATTGTGAATAAAACTGCACTCGCTGCTAAGGAACTGTTAAATGAGCTTGCTGAAAGCTCGAGGCAGTTTAGTAGAAGGTCTGGAACTCGACGTGTGGTCTCCGAGGGTTCTAGTTCTTCTAAGTTGGAAGATCAGGTGCAAGCTCTCACATCCGTGATGCGAGACTTCATAGTGAAAGAGAAAACTCACCAAGTGAAGGCTTGTGGCATTTGCTCTTCACATCATCCAACTGATTTTTGCCCTCATCTACAAGAACCGAGTGAAGAGGTTAAGGCGGCCGATTTTCAGGGCCAAGGTTTCCAGAAAAGATATGATCCATATTCTGGTACCTACAATTCGGGATGGCGAGATCATCCTAATTTGAGGTACGGGAACTCATCAGGGAACCAGCAGCCGCCACAGCAGTATAACCGCCCACCACCTTCTTATTCGAGAGCACCGGAGCAAGGAGCTCCATATTTTCGGCCGCAAGGCCAACCACAGGGACCGAGTACCGGCATGTCTACAGAGGATATGATGAATGCTTTAACTAAAAATGTCACTAACATGCAGGGAAATATGGTTCAGTTTCAGGAGGAGACCCGTTCGAGCATCAAGAACTTGGAGAGCCAAGTAAGCCAAATTGCGGGAGCTGTAACCAAGTTAGAGGCTAGGGATTCGGTGAGGTTTCCATCCCAAATAGAACTCAACCCAAAGATGAACGTGAGTGCTATCACATTGAGAAGTGGAGCGGAAATTGCAAGCAAAGAGAGGTTGGTGGTTCGAGACAAAGAGATAGTGGAAGAGGTGATCGAGCATGAACCGACAACAGATTATACATCATTGCCACCTCAACAAGAGGCGAAAGTCCAAAAATCACCTCCTCCACCTTATGAACCAGAGCCACCCTTTCCCGAGGCATTGAGAGAAACCCGCAAAACAGAGCACACCAATGACATTTACGAAATCTTTCGTAAATGTGAGGTAAACATTCCCCTTTTTGATGCTTTAAATCAAGTACCTAGGTTTGCTAAGTTCTTTAAAGAATTATGTACTTCGAAAAGAAAGCAAAAACAAAAGGGAGTGCAAAAAGTGAAGGCTAGCGAGCATGTCTCTGCTATCTTTCAAAAGAAATTGCCTCAAAAGTGCAAGGACCCAGGCATGTTTACCATCCCATGTACCATAGGTGACACCATGTTTCCTAAAGCCATGTTAGACTTAGGTGCGTCAATTAATGTGATTCCATATTCCTTATATAAGTCTTTGAAACTTGGCAATTTGCATGAAACCGGTGTGGTGATTCAGTTAGGCGATAGATCCAATGTTTATCCTAGGGGTAAATTAGAGGATGTGTTAGTTACGGTTGGGAAATTGAAATTTCCCGCTGATTTTTATGTTTTGGAGATGGAACCTCGATAAGCATGCCGCCCCCATCCTTTTGGGGCGACCTTTCTTGAAAACATCTTGCACTAAAATTGATGTTTGCGCTGGTTCTTTGACCATGGAATTCGAGGGAAAGGTAGAGGCGTTTAAAATCGATGATTCTAAGCCTTTGATTAAGGATGATAACCCTCTTTGCTCTATTAACATTGTTGACTCTGTTTTGCATGATGTTCTTGACATTGTTGAGGATTGTGCATCTCCTACTAACATGCAGGTTATGTTGCCGGAGTTGAAAGAGCGGAAAAAGCCTCCCGATTTACCATCTTGTTTTGACACTTGTACCACTAACGATGCATTGCAAGAGTTCTTCTCCGTTTGTTTTGCGGTACTCGAATTGGAGGTTGACATGGAGCCTCCATTGTCACATATGGAGCACAAGCCCAATTTTTGAGCTCAAGGTACTAAGTCGAGCTAACGACTTTAAACAACAGCGCTTCTCGGGAGGCAACCCGAGACCCCGAGACCTCTTTATTTTCTTTCTTTTCCTTTATTTTTCATCAAATTTCCACCACCACAACAAATTTTCTTTCACCCACCACCCACCCACTAAAAAGATCCACAACCAATCTTAATTCACTTATAACCAAAATCCACAAAAGAAAATCCGTTGGGAGGACTTCAATAGCTAGGAGTTGGTGCACTAGAGGATTGAGATTGTTAATGTATCTTTTCGATCTCTTAAGCTAGGTGCAAATCTCACAAATTCAAAACTTTTGAGCTTGTCATTTGTTTGAGTGATTCGAGGGGAGAGGGTTGTGAGTTGATTTATGAGATTTGAGTTGGTGTTGTTAAGAAATTTGAGTTTGACGGATTGTTTGGTCATGAGTTTTGAGCATTCGATCTTCGATTTACCCGATTTTCGATTTTCTCCCCCCATTTTCAGTTTACTTTTTCTTCTAATTGTCGACACATTGAGGACAATGTGTAGTTTAAGTAGGGGGGAGGGTATTCTCATTCTCATGTATCTATGTTGTGTATATTACTTTCAATTTGAAAAAAATGAAAATGAAAAAAAAAAAAATGAAAAAAAATAAAAAAAAAAATGATGATGAAATGAAACCCGCTGAGTTGAAAATCCACAAGGGTGGGCGACTCAGGCAAAAATGGGGGCCCGGATAGGTTGAAAACCCGAAAGGGCAACTTATGCAAAAGAGTGGCTTATATTGAGCGGGTAAGATGGTGAGATGAAAAAAAAAATGTGAGAAGCTAGGATGAAAACCCGAAAGGGCTCCTAGGCAAAATGAGAGATTAAGAGAGAATGATACACTTTGGAAACTCATTTGCCGGAGATTTGTTTTGGCTTTCACTTTCTTTTGATTGTTTGTTTTTGGGAGTAAGCATGGAATTTATCCTTTTTTGTCTTTGTTCCATGGCTTGCTTATATAGGTTGGTTATAATAGTAGTAGTAGTTTATCTTTTGAGGTTTTAGGCGAGTTGTCATTTTGATTGTGGCGTTGGAGTGAGTTCAATTCCTTTGAGATCCTTCAGGATTTGAGCTCACATTTTGGTTGTCGTTTGGTGATTATTGTTGTCGCGTTTTTTTATTTTTCAGGTGAGCTCGAATCTAAGTGTGGGGGAATCATCGTCCCTTACGTTTAGGTTTTTGAGCGGATGTTGTTAAGATGTGATGATGATGATGTAGTTGATGGGGAGTGTAGGTTGGTGTCGTTAGTTTGGGTGATGATTCATTTGGTGATCCTCATTTTGAGTTTACTCGAGGTCGAGTAAAGTTCAAGTGTGGGGGTATTTGATGCGCTCAAGTTATACGATGTTCTTGTGGTATTTTAGGTGCACATTGCTAAGGGATTTGTTCGTAATTGTTAAGGTTTGCATATAAATCATCCTTAGCGGAAGTTCGGAGTTTTGCGATATAAGTTGTGTTAATGTCATGCATTCCGAGCTTCCAAGGTGAAATGCATTTGAGCCGAGCATCACAAGTTTGTCAAGCCAAGCTCGAAGCATCGCTCAGCAAGCCTCGCTCGTCAGCGCACATCGCCAAGCGGCCCGCACACTCGCTCGTCAAAGCAGCATCGCCCATCGCATGCCCAGCCATCGCGCAAGCCCAGCGCCCAGCAGCAAGGCAGCTCGCGACTCGCGAGCATGGTCGCACCTCGCGACCTGTATCTCGCACCTCGCGAGGATTCTCGCACGGTGCGACCTGCGTGGTTTGGCCCAAGTCTTCAGCTCGTTGCGAAGGCAGTAGCTCATCGCACGGTGCGACCTGTACCGCACCTCGCGACCCCTATGGCGGTTTAAATGACGGCTGACTTTTGAGCCTTAGTATAATTACTAAACTTTGTTTTTGGACCTAAAAACACACACATTTGAGGAGGGAGAATATCCAAGACTCCATTCTTCTCTTCTTCTCTTCCCTTTTTAGTTTTTGTTTTCGAGTTTAGTTTTCGTAGATTTCAATTATGGGATTGGCTTATGCTATGCCGATTGTAGCTTGAACCGTTCTTGAACGAGATTAATATGGAGCTTCAAGCATTATTGTGAGATCTTTCTTCTCTATTTATTTCCTTTGATTATGGTTTAATTTCTATGCTTGCTTTCTATGATTTTTGCATGATTATGCTAGGAATATTACTAGTTTGATTGTGCGATTAATCTAATGCTAGATTTAAGAATAGAATCGGATTGTTTTATTCTTTTATCATTTGGTAGCAAACTAGGGAGTAATTTAGATGCTGATCATCTTGGTTATTTCTTAGGGAAATTGAATAAACTGTTGAATGTTTATCGCGTGTATGACATTAGCAGGTCTATTGGTTCTCTGTGTTTATTCTTCGCTATTGGATTGAACTTAGACGCAGATCGGACTAGGTTATCCTTTAGTTAGGGTTTTATAGTCACGCCGATCGTGCTATTCAACTAAGAATAAGGAGAATGCGAGATTAATTCTCAACAATAGATAATTATGGAAATGAATAGAGTCGAGGTTCAATGATCGATAATGAATTGAAGTGCATGTTAATCGGATTCAAGATCTTCCTATATTGATTTCTCATCTTGTTTATATGCTAGTTAGTTGTAGTTTAGTTATAATCTACTCGAATTCCCCCTTTGTTATTATTATTAGGTTTCTCGACCGTTAGAGTCTTCTAGGTACCATCTCACGCTAAATATAGAGCTCGTCCCCGTTTCCCTGTGGATACGAACCCTACTTCCATTATACTTGTTTAGTGTAAAAGAGAGTAGGATAAATTTTATCTTTGGCCGGGTGGCGTTCACGACAAGCGCGGCCCGCCAAGTGTAAAGCACTACTATTCACCAGCAGTAAACAACTATTCATCAGCAGTAAAAAGCGTCAAAAGACAAAAGATAAAACAAAGTGTAAAGCGTAAGCGGTTTGTTCAACAACAGCTTCTTCAACTTGACAAAGACCACTCTTCCCCGCCTATAAATAGAGGCTCCTCCTTCGCTCTAGGCAGAGCATAACACAAAGAACACAAGCTCCTCCCGAAATCTCTCTGTCTCCCTCTTTCTCTCACATAAAATTGTAACACTCTTTAAGTTTTAAGTTTCATCCAAGACTCTCTGTAAGTCTGTTCTGTAAAACCATGGCTGGTTCAACCGCCTCACTTTACTTTATGCTTTCTGTTTTAAGCTTTCAGTTTATATGTTAAAATCCCCAGATCCTTGGCGTATCCTGGTATCAGAGCTTAGGGTAATAATTTAACATATAAACTGAAAGCTTACAGAGCAAACTTCTTTTTCAAGGAGGCTTTGGAAGTCAGCTATCTGAAGCTCAGAGCAAACTTCTCTTTCAAGGAGGCTTTGGAAGTCAGCAATCTGAGATTTTAGGGCATTACCTTGTAATTGATCCTCAATTTTTGTAAATGGATTTCCTGTTTTAGATCATGCACGTCACTGTTTTCGGTTAATAAGAGAATTTATCTCACTGTTGTAAATGGAGCTAGCCTTTATGATGTTGAGATTTCTGGTCTTGGGCATTTCTAGGAAAAGGAAATCAAGCCTTTTATCTTTGGTTTTGAAGGATATTCCATCATAATTGACATTGTAAGGTGTTATAAGGTTTATGAAAGGTGTTCCTAAGATAACTGTATGGTGCATATTGGTAATGAGAACAAAATGGTTTTTTTTGGGAAAGGCCTTGATTTAAGATGTTAGCATCTGTTTTAACTTCTATGTGCATTTTGGTGTTATTAGCAGAGCTAAGTTTTTCCGAGGTTTTCTGGTGAAAGCGTTTTGGAACGAGACCGGATTTTATGCAATTTAAACCTCGCTCCCGTATCGAACAATGCTATAGTATTGATTTTAAAGTCACTAGAGAATTCAAGTGTAATTTTTATGTAATACTTTCTAGAACTGATTTCTCTTAAAACAAAAAGGAAATCTTCTGGGACTTTCGGGCTTTGTTCCCCATCTGGGATATCGTCGGGATCCCTTTCACTAGGGATCTCTGGGACCATTTGGGAAGTTAGAAGTTGGATAATGGCTGAGTCTTGTTGTTGCTTAGTTTTAAGGTCTTTTATATCAGCTTTAATGGTTTTAACTTCAGTCTGAAGGTCCTGTATGGTTCTTTCTGGCTTCTTTCTAGAACTTCTCTTTTCTAAAATAGAAGTGAGGTTGTATGGTTCAGGTGCTTGAAGAAGGAGGGTTAGGGTCCTTTTCTCCAGGATTTTCTTCAAGGGATTTACGAAGTCGTTCAAGGTATTGTTTATGTAGATCAGGATTATTAATATCCTGAATAACATCTAATATGAGGTTTTGTTCTTTGGTGAGGACGTTTAGGGTATAATCCTCATCATTAGTCGAAGAGGAGGAATCTATATCATCATCCCGAGGACCATAATTCTCACTGAGTTATAAGATTCGGTTTCTTCATCGAAGACTCTACTAAAAGAGCTGAAATTCTTCCTAGGGTTTCATCATCTAGGTCAAGGTTTTGGATTTTATTAGACACTCTACAAAATCTAGTCGTGTGACCCTTTTTACCACACTTAAAACAAGTTATGTTTTTAAGGTCGGAGTTTAGTAGTGGATTTGTTGATGTTTCTTATGAGGCTTCCATTTTCGTTGTTCAAAAGGTTTTTTATGGAAGACTTTCTCAACCTTCTTATAGAAATTTCGTGATTTAAAGGGCTTTTGGTAATGAGTTGGTTTACTACGGTTTCCTTTACAAGTATTTGTCTGAGGGGAAGAGATATCAAATTGCTGGCGTAAGGAACCTAATTCCTTCTTAGTCTCTTTTAATTCCCTTTTTAGGTGTGTTTGAAGCTTCAAATCTTGACATATTTGAAGGCCTTGTTTGGAGGTTACACCGACTAACTCACCATAAGTTAGCCTATCATAAGGGATAATATGTTCTCCAAAATCCTCACGGATTCTCGTTTCGGACCTTTTCTCCTAATATGGTTGGAAGACCTGCTAGGAATTTTTCTTTCCAAAAGGGTTGGTTAGAATCTTCTCTAAGCATGACCCTGGTTAGGAAAGTATTTTTGTACCACCTGGAAATCACTAAGTTTTTGCATCTTAGATTAGACAAAAGATCCGCATTTTTGTCTCGAGATGGGAGGAATCTCCAATGAAATGGAGTGACAAGGTAAATATGAGGATTGAGACCGAAACTTGGATTGGTTCTCCATTTAGGTTAAGAATGGGAACCCCATCTTCAGTTGTTTGGATAGCATTCAAGATGTCCAGTTGCTGTTCTTTGGTGAGATAGAAATCCCACCATCCTTTTCGCTGGCCAGAGAAGCCTGCAATTAGGAGTTCCCGTAATTGTTTTATCCGACGTACCGGATTGGGTTTTATAAGCATTTGAAGCCATCGTCATTTCTTTGTAAAGAGGTTCAAGATTTGGTGTTCACTCATACCATCTATATTCCATTCGTAGATAGAAGATGCATTATATTTTGGTTGGACAATTGTGTTAGGTTGGCTTCCGATCTGGGTTTCACTAGTCCTTATAGGAATAACATCAACAGGTCCAGTATTTTGCCAAGATAGTTTTGCTAATTCAGGTGTTTTGGGACTAGTCTCAGGATCAGTGTTGTCACTTAAATCTAAGACATTACAAGTGTTGTTCTGGACTGTTTCTTCCTCGCCTATTTTTGAAGTAGAAGGTTCAACCCCGCTAATTCAGTCCTTGAAGTTGTAACTTCATTTTGAGCCTTTTGTGAAATCCGAAATAGTTTAAAAAATGGATTTCGGAGGCTTTTTTCTAAAGGAGTGGACACTAGGCTTGTCTCTCGCTTTAAGGCTTTGTTTCTCTATTCTAGAAAGTTGCTTACCTAGGGTGTTGAGACCGATATTAGTAAAATTGTTTTGCGGGACAATATTCTTAAGGTTTGTGGTGGCTTCTTCCCGAGGTTTTTTAAGAGAAGAGGCCTCTACCTTTTGATCGCCTATTGGGAAGGTGATTTGTCGTAAAGGAGGATGGTCATTTTGAACGGTGCCATCCGGAGTTTCCCAAACAGTGTCCTTCTATTGGTATTGATAGGTTCTATGGATTTGTTACTCGCTTGTTTAAACGTTTGTAGAGGCGGTAAGTCCCGAGTGAGGCGATCGGACCATAAGGCTACGGTTACCTAAACAGCGGGGTAGGTTTTAGGGCTTATTTTCGGTTTAATTTCGGACTACGTTCGGTTCATAAGTATGAGTTCTATTTGGAACAGAGGTACTCCATCCTCTTCTCGTGGTAGTAGTGGTAAAGCCAATAAACCGGTTAAAAATGAAACCTTTACTATAGAAAACCTTGAAGCAAAACATTGATAATTGGGAGATACCCAAAGTTAGTAAAGACCGGATCTATAAAATGAGTAGATATAATATCTTTAAACCGACTATGTTATCAAAACCCAAGAACGAGATATGCATTTGACAAAACCTATTGATACTATAAAACTATTTTCAGCAAATACTTTGAAAAAACATGTCGAAAAAGGTTATCGTTACATCCATATAGGGTTGGTTCAAGTTGGCTTAAAAACTCTTACAAAAGAAGGATTAAGTTCTTCTCGTTCTTGTTGCCCTTAGAGATGGACGATTCAAAGACTTCAATGATTCCTTACTAGGAACCATAGAGTCAAGTTTAAGCATGAGTCCGATCTCTTTTGATTGTTACCCTAACTTCGGTGTCTCGTTAAGTGATAAGAATATCTTATCATCTTTACTTTTACAAATTAAAACTCATAACTATAAAATGTTTGATGGTTCTATTCCAGTAGCTTTGATTTATAAAATCCATTACAAAGCCATGATGTTTGCCTTTAATACTAGAAATATACAACAAAGTAAAAAAGGAGAAACCCTTCTCCTGCAAACCGACCTTTCTAGAGTTAACATAAAAATTCCAAGACCAATACAATGGAATGATGTTAGTCTTCCTGAAGATTGGTTCCTTGAAGGAGCTGCTGAACCTGAAGTTCAGTCACCAGCTTTTCCAGAACCTAATTCCTTCTTAGTCTCTTTTAACTCCCTTTTTAGGTGTTTTTGAAGCTTCAAATCTTGACATATTTGAAGGCCTTGTTTGGAGGTTACACTGACTAACTCACCATAAGTTAGCCTATCGTAAGGGATAATATGTTCTTCAAAATCCTCACGGATTCTGTTTCGGACCTTTTCTCCTAATATGGTTGGAAGACCTGCTAGGAATTTTTCTTTCCAAAAGGGTTGGTTAGAATCTTCTCTAAGCATGACCCTGGTTAGGAAAGTATTTTTATACCACTGGAAATCACTAAGTTTTTTGCATCTTAGATTAGACCAAAGATCTGCATTTTTGTCTCTGAGATGGGAGGAATCTCCAATGAAATGGAGTGACAAGGTAAATATGAGGGTTGAGACCGAATCTTGGATTGGTTCTCCATTTAGGTTAAGAATGGGAACCCCATCTTAAGTTGTTTGGATAGCATTCAAGATGTCCAGTTGCTGTTCTTTGGTGAGATTGAAATCCCACCATCCTTTTAGCTGGCCAGAGAAGCCTGCAATTAGGAGTTCTGCAACTGTTTTATCTGACGTACCAGATTGGGTTTTATAAGCATTTGAAGCCATCGTCATTTCTTTGTAAAGAGGTTCAAGATTTGGTGTTCACTCATACCATCTATATTCCATTCGTAGATAGAAGAGGCATTATATTTTGGTTGGACAATTGTGTTAGGTTGGCTTCCGATCTGGGTTTCACTAGTCCTTATAGGAATAATATCAACAGGTCCAGTATTTTGCCAAGATAGTTTTGCTAATTCAGGTGTTTTGGGACTAGTCTCAGGATCAGTGTTGTCACTTAAATCTAAGACATTACAAGTGTTGTTCTAGACTGTTTCTTCCTCAGCTATTTTTGAAGTAGAAGGTTCAACCCTGCTAATTTGGTCTCTAATAGCTTGATGAAATTCAGTCCTTGAAGTTGTAACTTCATTTTGAGCCTTTTGTGAAATCTGAAATGGTTTAAAGATTGGATTTCGGAGGCTTTTTTCTAAAGGAGTGGACACTAGGCTTGTCTCTGCTTTAAGGCTTTGTTTCTCTATTCTAGAAAGTTGCTTTCCTAGGGTGTTGAGACTGATATTAGTAAAATTGTTTTGCAGGACAATATTCTTAAGGTTTGTGATGGCTTGTTCCTGAGGTTTTTTAAGAGGAGAGGCCTCTACCTTTTGATCGCCTATTGGGAAGGTGATTTATCGTAAAGGAGGATGGTCATTTTGAACGGTGCCGTCCGGAGTTTCCCAGACAGGTGTCCTTCTATTGGTATTGATAGGTTCTATGGATTTGAAAGGATATTCAATGTTATTGTCAGAACTATATAGCTCAAACCAATCAAAGAAAAGAATATGGGTTTTATATTGCTCAATGAAATTGTAATAGCTTTCTTGGATCTGCTTTCGAATTTCAAGAAAGTGCTCGAAGAACCATGTTCTCTTCGAGAGGTTATGTGGAGCATAGAAGTCTTTGTGAACAAAATCTCTATTGATCTCAAAATCCTTTTCAAGGACATTAAGCTCATTAGAAATCTTAAGGACATTGGCTTTGATTGTTACCCTAACTTCAGTGTCTCGTTAAGTGATAAGAATATCTTATCATCTTTACTTTTACAAATTATAACTCATAACTATAAAATGTTTGATGGTTCTATTCCAGTAGCTTTGATTTAGAAAATCCATTACAAAACCATGATGTCTGCCTTTAATACTAGAAATATACAACAAAGTAAAAAAGGAGAAACCCTTCTCCTGCAAACCGACCTTTCTAGAGCTAACATAAAAATTCCTAGACCAATACAATGGAATGATGTTAGTCTTCCTGAAGATTGGTTCCTTGAAGGAGCTGCTGAACCTGAAGTTCAGTCACCAGCTCTTCCAGAACCTAATACCGACCTTGAACGAATCATACAATACTCTGATGGTAGTGTTAAGCTCAGCTTTAACAGAAGCACTAGCTCTAGGTATTCAGACCATTCCTCTGTTGAAAACTTAGGACGGTCTTCTCGGATTCCTTCTGAAAGTAACATGCACTATAAACGACAAATTAGTTGTCCTAGAACGAATTATCCTGAAAGACCAAGGTACTCTACCTCAGATTTACCTTCGCCTTCCATCCAAAACGTTGAATATAGAACCCGGGTTCCACACCCGGTTTATGCTCGAAAGACAGTCTCCTCCAGACTCACCCTCAACCTCGGTTATAACTGAGATCATTTCTAATGAGCTTAATGACCTTGAAAAGGATTTTGAGATCAATAGAGATTTAGTTCACAAAGACTTCTATGCTCCACATAACCTCTCGAAGAGAACATGGTTCTTCGAGCACTTTCTTGAAATTCGAAAGCAGATCCAAGAAAGCTATTACAACTTCATTGAGCAATATAAAACCCATATTCTTTTCTTTGATTGGTTTGAGCTATATAGTTCAGACAATAACATTGAATATCCTTTCAAATCCATAGAACCTATCAATACCAATAGAAGGACACTGTCTGGGAAACTCCGGATGGCACCGTTCAAAATGACCATCCTCCTTTACGACGGATCACCTTCCCAACGAGCGATCAAAAGGTAGAGGCCTCTCCTCTTAAAAAACCTCGGGAAGAAGCCACCACAAACCTTAAGAATATTGTCCCGCAAAACAATTTTACTAATATCGGTCTCAACACCCTAGGAAAGCAACTTTCTAGAATAGAGAAACAAAGCCTTAAAGCGAGACAAGCCTAGTGTCCACTCCTTTAGAAAAAAGCCTCCGAAATCCAATTTTTAAACCATTTCGGATTTCACAAAAGGCTCAAAATGAAGTTACAACTTCAAGGACCGAATTTCTTCAAGCTATTAGAGACCAAATTAGCAGGGGTTGAACCTTCTACTTCAAAAATAGGCCGAGGAAGAAACAGTCGTAACAACACTTGTAATGTCTTAGATTTAAGTAACAACACCGATCCCGAGACTTGTCCCAAAACACCCGAATTAGCAAAACTATCTTGGCAAAATACTCGAACCTCTTGATATTATTCCTATAAGGACTAGTGAAACCCGGATCGGAAGCCAACCTAACACAATTGTCCAACCAAAATATAATGCCTCTTCTATCTACGAATGGAATATAGATGGTATGAGTGAACACCAAATCTTGAACCTCTTACAGCAAATGACGATGGCTTCAAATGCTTATAAAACCCAATCTAGTACATCAGATAAAACAGTTGCAGGACTCCTAATTGCAGGCTTCTCTGGCCAGCTAAAAGGATGGTGGGATTTCTATCTCACCAAAGAACAAAGAATCGGACATCTTGAATGCTATCCAAACAATCGAAGATGGGGATCCCATTCTTAACCTAAATGGAGAACCAATCCAAGATTCGGTCTCAACTCTCATATTTACCTTGTCACTCCATTTCATTGGAGATTCATCCTATCTCAGAGACAAAAATGCAGATCTTTTGTCTAATCTAAGATGCAAAAAACTTAGTGATTTCCAGTGGTATAAACATACTTTCCTAACCAGGGTCATGCTTAGAGAAGATTCTAACCACCTTTTGGAAAGAAAAATTCCTAGCAGGTCTTCCAACCATATTAGGAGAAAAGGTCCGAAACAGAATTCGTGAGGATTTGAGAGAACATATTATCCCTTATGATAGGCTAACTTATGGTGAGTTAGTCAGTGTAACATCCAAACAAGGCCTTCAAATATGTCAAGATTTGAAGCTTCAAAAACACCTAAAAAGGGAGTTAAAAGAGACTAAGAAGGAATTAGGTTCCTTCTGCCAGCAATTTGATATCTCTTCCCCTCGGACAAATACTTGTAAAGGAAACCGTAGTAAACCAACTCATTACCAAAAGCCCTTTAAATCGAAATTTCTATAAGAAGGTTGAGAAAGTCTTCCATAAAAAACCCTTTGAACAACGAAAATGGAAGCCTCATAAGAAACATCAACAAGTCCACTACTAAACCCGACCTTAAAAACATAACTTGTTTTAAGTGTGGTAAAAAGGGTCACACAGCTAGATTTTGTTGAGTGTCTAATAAAATCCAAAACCTTGACCTAGATGATGAAACCCTAGGAAGAATTTCAGCTCTTTTAGTAGAGTCTTCTGATGAAGAAACCGAATCTTATAACTCAGCTGAGAATTATGGTCCTCAGGATGATGATATAGATTCTTCCTCTTCAGCTAATGATGAGGATTATACCCTAAACGTCCTCACCAAAGAACAAAACCTCATATTAGATGTTATTCGGGATATTAATAATCCCGATCTACGTAAACAATACCTTGAACGACTTCGTAAATCCCTTGAAGAAAATCCTGGAGAAAAGGACCCTAACCCTCCTTCTTCAAGCACCGAACCATACAACCTCACTTCTATTTTAGAAAAGAGAAGTTATAGAAAGAAGCCGGAAAGAACCATACAAGACCTTCAGACTGAAGTTAAAACCATTAAAGCTGATATAAAAGACCTTAAAACTAAGCAACAACAAGACTCAGCCATTATCCAACTTCTAACTTCCCAAATGGTCCCAGAGATCCCTAGTGAAAGGGATCCCGACGATATCCCAGACGGGGAACAAAGCCCGAAAGTCCCAGAAGATTTCCTTTTTGTTTTAAGAGAAATCAGTTCTAGAAAGTATTACATAAAGATTACACTTGAATTCTTTAGTGACTTTAAAATCAATACTACAACATTGTTCGATACCGGAGCAGATTTAAATTGCATAAAATCCAGTCTCGTTCCAAAAAGCTATCACCAGAAAACCTCGAAAAAACTTAGCTCTGCTAATAACACCAAAATGCACATAGAAGGAAAAACAGATGCTAACATCTTAAATCAAGGCCTTTCCCTAAAAAACCATTTTGTTCTCGTTACCAATATGCACTATACAGTTATCTTAGGAACACCTTTCATAAACCTTATAACACCTTACAATGTCAATTATGATGGAATATCCTTCAAAACCAAAGATAAAAGGCTTGATTTCCTTTTCCTAGAAAAGCCCAAGACTAGAAATCTCAACATCATAAAGGCTAGCTCCATTTACAACAGTGAGATAAATTCTCTTATTAACCGAAAACAGAGTGACGTGCATGATCTAGAACAGGAAATCCATTTACAAAAAATTGAGGATCAATTACAAGGTAATGCCCTAAAATCTCATATTGCTGACTTCCAAAGCCTCCTTGAAAGAGAAGTTTGCTCTGAGCTTCCAAATGCCTTCTGGAATAGAAAACAACACATGGTCGATTTACCTTATGAGCCGGACTTTGATGAAAAGAATATCCATACCAAAGCCCGACCAACCCAAATGAATGCTGACCTAGAACGCCATTGTCGAGAAGAGATTAGATTTCTCGAAAGCAAAGGCTTAATTTCCAAGTCTCCTTCTCCTTGGAGCTGTGCGGCATTTTACGTTAACAAAGCTTCGGAGATTGAACGAGGTACGCCTAGGCTAGTTATAAATTATAAGCCTCTTAACGATGCCCTTCGTTGGATCCGTTATCCAATACCCAATAAAAAGGATCTAATGCAAAAATTACACCATGTCTTTATCTTCTCAAAATTTGATATGAAATTCGGATTTTGGCAGATACAAATCAAGCCACAACACCGTTATAAAACTGCTTTCATTGTTCCTTTTGGCCAGTATGAATGGAATGTTATGCCCTTCGGTCTTAAAAATGCTCCCTCTGAGTATCAAAGAATTATGAATGATATCTTGAACCCCTATTCAGATTTTTGTATTGTCTACATTGATGACGTACTGGTTTACTCAAGCACGATTGACCAGCACTTTAAAAACCTTAAGACTTTTTTCTATCTAATTAAGAAAAATGGTCTTGTTATTTCGGCAAAAAAGATATCTCTATTTCAAACCACAATTTGATTTCTCGGCCAAATTGTGTCATGTGGCACCATCACCCCAATTGATAGGTCTCTGCAGTTCACTAGCAAATTTCCTGATAAAATCATAGACAAAACCCAACTACAAAGGTTTCTTGGTAGTTTAAACTATGTCTTAGATTTTTATCCAAATCTTTGCAGAATTGCGAAACCCCTCCATAATAGACTAAAGAAAAATCCACCGCCTTGGTCAGATGTCCATACCCAGGCTGTTAAAACAATAAAGGCTCGTGTCTTAGAAATTCCTTGCCTTAGCTTAGCAAACCCTGACCTGCCTAAAATTGTTGAGACAGATGCCGTGACAAAGGTTATGGAGGTATCTTAAAACAAGTCGATAATGGTAAAGAATACATTATCGATTCACCTCGTGGTACCTTGGAATGACACCCGGTTAAAATACTCTCTTGTAAAAAACGGGAAGTTTTATCCATTGTTCTCTCGTATAACCAAATTTCGATCGATTTGTTAAATAAATATTTTTTATTGCGTGTTGATTGTCAAGTCGCTAAACCTGTTTTAAAAAGGATGTCCAAAACATTCTTTGTAAAACATGTTTTTGCTAGATGGCAGTCTATCTTAAGCATTTTTGAATTTGATATTGAGCACATAAAAGGAGAAGAGAATTCTATCCCCGACTTCTTAACCCGTGAATTTCTTGCAGAAATGCCTCGCAAAACAAAAGATAAAGGGAAGTCCCAACCTCCTCCTGAAAAAACCATATGCACAACCCAAAAACTTGGTACGATGCAGTCCAGAATAATGAGAGTGAAACCTCTTCTATTGATAGAACACAGGAAGTTCAGGAATGGCTCCTCTCCATCTTTGAGCATCCTTCGTCCATCCAAAAACATCCCCAGCTCCTACAAGCTTTTCACAGCTCCATGCAAAACCAAGGAAGCACAAGCAAAGCAGCAGCAGAAGGTAAAACAGTTACGGCAAAAAATATCGGTACAATTTCAAAACCCACGGAAGGAGAATCTTCTAAAAAAAAACCCTTCCTCAAAAACAACTTTATAAAACTGATAGCTCTCAGGTTGTGCTTGCACAACCTAAGAAAAACGAGACTTTCGAATATTTTGTTAAAACTGCCTCACAAAATATTATAACAATTGAACAAGGGTATCATGATGAAGATCCCTATGTCTCCATACAAAATATCTTTGGAAAGAACTGGTTCTTTAAGCCTTGGGATCGTACTAAAACTGCAGATTATTACCAGACAATCCTTGAGGTTACCGGCTCCGCTGAATTCAAACATTTCTTTTATAAAAATGAACAAGGTGAGCCCTCTTACTCAACCATTAAAATTCTAAAGATTCTTAGTCCTCAAGACCGGAATCAAGATCCGTCAAAACACAAAGCCTTCCCAATTAGCTTCAATAACACCTTCCCACACCGTAAAACCTTTAATTATCGGGATTACCAACAAGCGTGATTCTCCACCTTTTTAATACAAAATAAAAGATTGTCCCATTCTTGGCTCATCTACTTCAACACCAAAACCATACAGCCGGAAAAATTGCCATCCCTGGTTTGCTCAATGGTGGAAATTCTATGGCTCTTCCAATGAAATCCTCCACCCCGATATTACAAAAAGTTATGATACCTTTCAAACCCAATACAAACCTTCGAATTTAGAAAGGCGTTTTCCCGCCTTATGTTTGTTTTCAATGAAGTTCTATTTTCCTTGGGTTTGTCAATGGTTCCTTGAAACAAACCAGGATCAAGGGGGGATTGGTCCTCCGAGAGAAAATTTAAAATTAGATGGTGGTCAAACTTTAATACGCCACGATCTATTCTTGAACCAGCCATCGAGATTGGTTGAAGAAAAATTGTAACACAGTACCATGGCTACGGGACCCGGAACAGTCCCAGGTTCCTTGCACGAAAATTACAAGCAAATTCTTTGCTTGCTTCGCCTAAAACTCCGGAAGATTACGCTCGGATCCTACGGCAACTAGCTAATAGTATGTCCGAATCCTCTATTACTTCGAACATGAATCTACAGCGAGACTCCTCCATTCACCTCGGTGATGATGAAGAAGATCTTGGTTTCCGGACCTAAAAAAAAAAAAAAAAAAAAAGTTTATTTCACTGTCTTCAAGCTTCAACAAGATGAGACACCACAACGACGGACAAATTTCTGCATCAAACAGCAAAAAGTCAAAAGTTATCAACAAGTGTAAAGCACTACTATTCACCAGCGGTAAACTACTATTCATCGGCAGTAAAAAAGCATCAAAAGACAAAAGATAAAAAAAAGTGTAAAGCGAGAAGACGGTTTGTTCATCAACGGTTCATCAACTTGACAAAGACCACTCTTCCCTCGCCTATAAATAGAGGCTCCTCCTTCGGTTCTAGGCAGAGCATAACACAAAGAACACAAGCTCCTCTTGAAATCTCTCTCTCCCTCTTTCTCTCACATAAAATTGTAACACTTTTTAAGTTTTTAGTTTCATCCAAGACTCTCTCGTAAGTCCGTTACAGTAAAACCATGGCCGGTTCAACCGCCTTACTTTACTTTATGCTTTCTGTTTTAAGCTTTCGAGTTATATATATAGTTTCGATCGAGCATACCAAAATGAACCAAATAATAGTCCATTACACTAAAAAGAACCCGGAAATTATAAGAGTTTATTGTCGATTATTATTAATCCATTACCAAGTAATATGTAAACAAACAAGTAAACTAAATTTACAATCCTTTATAAATTCTACAAAAATGAAATCAACAACATACTACAGTCCATCAAAACGAAACTAATTAATAATGATAAAAACTAAATCTCGAACCTCAAAAAACGTAGCCCTAGATTATAAATTATAAATTCAGAACGATCCATATAGTCCGAAAGAGAATTAAATGATCAAATTAATTCCAAAACGAAACGAAATTATAAACTCATGAATCAACAAGAACATCAAAATAATTCCACAAAATAGAATTAAAAACCTAAATGAGGAGCAACTAAACCTAAAATATCAAAAGTAAAAAATAAATTACAAAAAATAATAAAAAATGATGAAAACTAAATCTCGAACGAACCCTAGATTCGGATGCGGCGACGGCGAATGCAACAACTTTAGATTCCGGCGAAAAGAGACGAGTTGGTGTGCGCGACGAGAGGCAAGAAGAGACGGCGAGTTGTATGAGCGACGAGTGGTTGGCGAGCGGTGTGAGCGACGAGTGGTTGACAAGTGGTATGAGATGAGAGACGAGAGAAGAGAGACGAGTGAGGAGATGAGGGGCTGTGGTGGTTTGAGTTCATTGGTGATGTGAAGAGGACAGGATGAGAGAGAGGAGGCGTTGTGGTGGTTTGTGTTTGCTGATGGTTTGAAGAGGACAGACGAGGGAGGAGAGGTCGTGAGATTTGAGAGGAAACCATAGCCCTCTTTGTGAGAGAGGAGGGATAGGAGAGAGAATGAGAGAGAGAAGATTGTGAGGTTTAATTTGCTGCAGCGCTGAACATATTTATTGAGCATTTAAAAGCCCAGCCTACCGAATTAATAATAAAGGGATGCGGTTAGCCCAACAACCGCACCCCCTTAATTTCGAGTACTTTACGGTCTTCAAAACTTGTTTATCTGTCCTATTTGTTACTCTGCTTGTTTAAACGTTTGTAGAGGCGGTAAGTCCCGAGTGAGGCAGTCACACCATAAGGCTACAGTTACCTAAACAGCGGGGTAGGTTTTAGGCCTTATTTTTGGTTTAATTTCTGGACTAAGTTCTGGTTCATAAGTATGAGTTCTATTTGGAAAAGAGGTACTCCATCCTCTTCTCGTGGTAGTCGTGGTAAAGCCAATAAACTGGTTAAAAATGAAACCTTTACTATAGAAAACCTTGAGCAAAACATTGATAATTGGGAGATACCCAAAGTTAGTAAAGACCAGATCTAATATCTTTAAAACTGACTATGTTTTCAAAACCCAAGAACGAGATATGCATTTGACAAAACCTATTGATACTATAAAACTATTTTGAGCAAATACTTTGAAAAAACATGTCAAAAAAGGTTATCGTTACATCCATATAGGGTTGGTTCAAGTTGGATTAAAACCTCTTACACAAGAAGGATTAAATTCTTCTGTTCTTGTTGCCCTTAGAGATGGACGATTCAAAGACTTCAATGATTCCTTACTAGGAACCATAGAGTCAAGTTTATGCATGGGTCCAGTCTCTTTTGATTGTTACCCTAACTTTAGTGTCTCGTTAAGTGATAAGAATATCTTATCATCTTTACTTTTACAAATTAAAACTCATAACTATAAAATGTTTGATGGTTCTATTCCAGTAGCTTTGATTTATAAAATCCATTACAAAGCCATGATGTCTGCCTTTAATACTAGAAATATACAACAAAGTAAAAAAGGAGAAACCCTTCTCCTGCAAACCGACCTTTCTAGAGCTAACATAAAATTTCCTAGACTAATACAATGGAATGATGTTAGTCTTCCTGAAGATTGGTTCCTTGAAGGAGCTGCTGAACCTGAAGTTCAGTCACCAGCTCTTCCAGAACCTAATACCGACCTTGAACGAATCATACAATACTTTGATGATAGTGTTAAGCTCAGCTTTAACAGAAGCACTAGCTCTAGGTATTCAGACCATTCCTCTGTTGAAAACTTAGGACGGTCTTCTCGGATTCCTTCTGAAAGTAACATGCACTATAAACGACAAATAAGTTGTCCTAGAACGAATTATCCGGAAAGACCAAGGTACTCTACCTCAGATTTACCTTCGCCTTCCATCCAAAACGTTGAATATAGAACCCAGGTTCCACACCCAGTTTATGCTGAAAGACGGTCTCCTCCCGGACTCACCCTCAGCCTCGGTTATAACTGAGAACATTTCTAATGAGCTTAATGTCCTTGAAAAGGATTTTGAGATCAATAGAGATTTAGTTCACAAAGACTTCTATGCTCCACATAACCTCTCGAAGAGAACATGGTTCTTCGAGCACTTTCTTGAAATTCGAAAGCAGATCCAAGAAAGCTATTACAACTTCATTGAGCAATATAAAACCCATATTCTTTTCTTTGATTGGTTTGAGCTATATAGTTCTGACAATAACATTGAATATCCTTTCAAATCCATAGAACCTATCAATACCAATAGAAGGACACTGCTGGGAAACTCCGGATGGCACCGTTCAAAATGACCATCCTCCTTTACGACAAATCACCTTCCCAATAGGCGATCAAAAGGTAGACGCCTCTCCTCTTAAAAAACCTCAGGAAGAAGCCACCACAAACCTTAAGAATATTGTCCTGCAAAACAATTTTACTAATATCAGTCTCAACACCCTAGGAAAGCAACTTTCTAGAATAGAGAAACAAAGCCTTAAAGCAGAGACAAGCCTAGTGTCCACTCCTTTAGAAAAAAGCCTCCGAAATCCAATTTTTAAACCATTTCAGATTTCACAAAAGGCTAAAAATGAAGTTACAACTTCAAGGACTGAATTTCTTCAAGCTATTAGAGACCAAATTAGCAGGGTTGAACCTTCTACTTCAAAAATAGCTGAGGAAGAAACAGTCCAGAACAACACTTGTAATGTCTTAGATTTAAGTGACAGCATTGATCCTGAGACTAGTCCCAAAACACCTGAATTAGCAAAACTATCTTGGAAAAATGAAAATTCATTTTTGTCTCTGAGATTAGACAAAAGAAGGATTAAATCCTGGTATCAGAGCCAATGGGGTGTAGTTATATTTGTTCTTTATAAAACTTGTTCTTCTGTTCTCAGTACTTTCCAGTCTTCAAAACTTGTTTATCTGTCCTATTTGTTACTCTGCTTGTTTAAACGTTTGTAGAGGCGGTAAGTCCCGAGTGAGGCAGTCAGACCATAAGGCTACAGTTACCTAAACTGTGGGGTAGGTTTTAGGGCTTATTTCTGGTTTAATTCCTGGACTAAGTTCTGGTTCATAAGTATGAGTTCTATTTTGAACAGAGGTACTCCATCCACTTCTCGTGGTAGTAGTGGTAAAGCCAATAAACTGGTTAAAAATGAAACCTTTACTACAGAAAACCTTGAGCAAAACATTGATAATTAGGAGATACCCAAAGTTAGTAAAGACCAGATCTATAAAATGAGTAGATATAATATCTTTAAAACTGACTATGTTATCAAAACCCAAGAACGAGATATCCATTTGACGAAACCTATTGATACTATAAAACTATTTTGAGCAAATACTTTGAAAAAACATGTCGAAAAAGGTTATCGTTACATCCATATAGGGTTGGTTCAAGTTGGCTTAAAACCTCTTACAAAAGAAGGATTAAATTCTTCTGTTCTTGTTGCCCTTAGAGATGGACGATTCAAAGACTTCAATGATTCCTTACTAGGAACCATAGAGTCAAGTTTATGCATGGGTCCAGTCTCTTTTGATTGTTACCCTAACTTCAGTGTCTCGTTAAGTGATAAGAATATCTTATCATCTTTACTTTTACAAATTAAAACTCATAACTATAAAAGGTTTGATGGTTCTATTCCAGTAGCTTTGATTTATAAAATCCATTACAAAGCCATGATGTCTGCCTTTAATACTAGAAATATACAACAAAGTAAAAAAGGAGAAACCCTTCTCCTGCAAACCGACCTTTCTAGAGCTAACATAAAAATTCCTAGACCAATACAATGGAATGATGTTAGTCTTCCCGAAGATTGGTTCCTTGAAGGAGGCCGCTTGAACCCGAAGTTCGGTCACCGGCTCTTCCGAACCTAATACCGACCTTGAACGAATCATACAATACTCTGATGGTAGTGTTAAGCTCAACTTTAACAGAAGCACTAGCTCTAGGTATTCAGACCATTCCTCTGTTGAAAACTTAGGAAGGTCTTCTCGGATTCCTTCTGAAAGTAACATGCACTATAAACGACAAATTAGTTGTGCTAGAACGAATTATCCAGGAAAGGCCAAGGTACTCTACCTCGGATTTACCTTCGCCTTCCATCCAAAACGTTGAATATAGAACCCGGGTTCCACACCCGGTTTATCTTTGAAAGACAGTCTCCTCCCGGACTCACCCTCGGCCTCGGTTATAACCGAGAACATTTCTAATGAGCTTAATGTCCTTGAAAAGGATTTTGAGATCAATAGAGATTTAGTTCACAAAGACTTCTATGCTCCACATAACCTCTCGAAGAGAACATGGTTCTTCGAGCACTTTCTTGAAATTCGAAAGCAGATCCAAGAAAGCTATTACAACTTCATTGAGCAATATAAAACCCATATTCTTTTCTTTGATTGGTTTGAGCTATATAGTTCTGACAATAACATTGAATATCCTTTCAAATCCATAGAACTTATCAATACCAATAGAAGGACACTGTCGGGAAACTCCGGATGGCACCGTTCAAAATGACCATCCTCCTTTACGACAAATCACCTTCCCAATAGGCAATCAAAAGGTAGAGGCCTCTCCTCTTAAAAAACCTCGGGAAGAAGCCACCACAAACCTTAAGAATATTGTCCTGCAAAACAATTTTACTAATATCAGTCTCAACACCCTAGGAAAGCAACTTTCTAGAATAGAGAAACAAAGCCTTAAAGCAGAGACAAGCCTAGTGTCCACTCCTTTAGAAAAAAGCCTCCGAAATCCAATTTTTAAACCATTTCAGATTTCACAAAAGGCTAAAAATGAAGTTACAACTTCAAGGACTGAATTTCTTCAAGCTATAAGAGACCAAATTAGCGGGGGTTGAACCTTCTACTTCAAAAATAGGCGAGGAAGAAGCGATCCCGAACAACACTTGTAATGTCTTAGATTTAAGTGACAACACCGATCCCGAGACTAGTCCCAAAACACCTGAATTAGCAAAACTATCTTGGCAAAATACTGGACCTGTTGATATTATTCCTATAAGGACTAGTGAAACCCAGATCGGAAGCCAACCTAACACAATTGTCCAACCAAAATATAATGCCTCTTCTATCTACGAATGGAACATAGATGCTATGAGTGAACACCAAATCTTGAACCTCTTACAGCAAATGACGATGGCTTCAAATGCTTATAAAACCCAATCTGGTACGTCAGATAAAATAGTTGCAGAACTCCTAATTGCGAGGCTTCTACGGCCGCCTAAAAGGATGGTGGGATTTCTATCTCACCAAAGAACAAAGAATCGGACATCTTGAATGCTATCCAAACAAGCGAAGATGGGGTTCCCATTCTTAACCTAAATGGAGAACCAATCCAAGATTCGGTCTCAACCCTCATATTTACCTTGTCACTCCATTTCATTGGAGATTCCTCCCATCTCAGAGAAAAAAATGCAGATCTTTTGTCTAATCTAAGATGCAAAAAACTTAGTGTTTTCCAGTGGTATAAAAATACTATCCTAACCAGGGTCATGCTTAGAGAAGATTCTAACCAACCCTTTTGGAAAGAAAAATTCCTAGCAAGTCTTCCAACCATATTAGGAGAAAAGGTCCGAAACAGAATCCGTGAGGATTTTGGAGAACATATTATCCCTTATGATAGGCTAACTTATGGTGAGTTAGTCAGTGTAACCTCCAAACAAGGCCTTCAAATATGTCAAGATTTGAAGCTTAAAAAACACCTAAAAAGGGAGTTAAAAGAGACTAAGAAGGAATTAGGTTCCTTCTGCCAGCAATTTGATATCTCTTCCCCTCAGGCAAATACTTGTAAAGGAAACTGTAGTAAACCAACTCATTACCAAAAGCCCTTTAAATCACGAAATTTCTATAAGAAGGTTGAGAAAGTCTTCCATAAAAAACCCTTTGAACAACGAAAATGGAAGCCTCATAAGAAACATCAACAGTCCACTACTAAACCTGACCTTAAAAACATAACTTGTTTTAAGTGTGGTAAAAAGGGTCACTGACTAGATTTTGTAGAGTGTCTAATAAAATCCAAAACCTTGACCTAGATGATGAAACCCTAGGAAGAATTTCAGCTCTTTTAGTAGAGTCTTCTGATGAAGAAACCGAATCTTATAACTCAGCTGAGAATTATGGTCCTCAGGATGATGATATAGATTCCTCCTCTTCAGCCAATGATGAGGATCATACCCTAAACGTCCTCACCAAAGAACAAAACCTCATATTAGATGTTATTCAGGATATTAATAATCCTGATCTACAGAAACAATACCTTGAACGATTTCGTAAATCCCCTGAAGAAAATCCTGGAGAAAAGGACCCTAACCCTCCTTCTTCAAGCACTGAACCATACAACCTCACTTCTATTTTAGAAAAGAGAAGTTCTAGAAAGAAGCCAGAAAGAACCATACAGGACCTTCAGACTGAAGTTAAAACCATTAAAGGCGATATAAAAGACCTTAAAACTAAGCAACAACAAGACTCGGCCATTATCCAACTTCTAACTTCCCAAATGGTCCCGGAGATCCCTAGTGAAAGGGATCCCGACGATATCCCGGATAGGGAACAAAGCCCGAAAGTCCCAGAAGATTTCCTTTTTGTTTTAAGAGAAATCAGTTCTAGAAAGTATTACATAAAAATTACACTTGAATTCTCTAGTGACTTTAAAATCAATACTATAGCATTGTTCGATACCGGAGCAGATTTAAATTGCATAAAATCCAGTCTTGTTCCATAACGCTTTCACTCGAAAACCTCGGAAAAACTTAGCTCTGCTATTAACACCAAAATGCACATAGAAGGAAAAACAGATGCTTACATCTTAAATCAAGGCCTTTCCCTAAAAAACCATTTTGTTCTCGTTACCAATATGCACCATACAGTTATCTTAGGAACACCTTTCATAAACCTTATAACACCTTACAATGTCAATTATGATGGAATATCCTTCAAAACCAAAGATAAAAGGCTTGATTTCCTTTTCTTAGAAAAGCCCAACACCAGAAATCTCAACATCATAAAGGCTAGCTCCATTTACAATAGTGAGATAAATTCTCCTATTAACCGAAAATAGAGTGACGTGCATGATCTAAAACAGGAAATCCATTTACAAAAAATTGAGGATCAATTACAAGGTAATGCCCTAAAATCTCAGATTGCTGACTTCCAAAGCCTCCTTGAAAGAGAAGTTTGCTCTGAGCTTCCAAATGCCTTCTGGAATAGAAAACAACACATGGTCGATTTACCTTATGAGCCGGACTTTGATGATAAGAATATCCCTACCAAAGCCCGACCAACCCAAATGAATGCTGACCTAGAATGCCATTGTCGAGAAGAGATTAGATTTCTCGAAAGCAAAGGCTTAATTTCCAAGTCTCCTTCTCCTTAGGGCTGTGCGGCATTTTACGTTAACAAAGCTTCGGAGATTGAATGAGGTACGCCTAGGCTAGTTATAAACTATAATCCTCTTAACGATGCCCTTCGTTGGATCCGTTATCCAATACCCAATAAAAAGGATCTAATGCAAAAATTACACCATGCCTTTATCTTCTCAAAATTTGATATGAAATCCGGATTTTGGCAGATACAAATCAAGCCACAACACCGTTATAAAACTGCTTTCACTGTTCCTTTTGGCCAGTATGAATGGAATGTTATGCCCTTCGGTCTTAAAAATGCTCCCTCTGAGTATCAAAGAATTATGAATGATATCTTCAACCCCTATTCAGATTTTTGTATTGTCTACATTGATGACGTACTGGTTTACTCAAGCACGATTGACCAGCACTTTAAAAACCTTAAGACTTTTTTCTATCTAATGAAGAAAAATTGTCTTGTTATTTCGGCAAAAAAGATTTCTCCATTTCAAACCACAATTAGATTTCTCGGCCAAATTGTGTCATGTGGCACCATCACCCCAATTGATAGGTCTCTGCAGTTCACTAGCAAATTTCCTGATAAAATCATAGACAAAACCCAACTACAAAGGTTTCTTGGTAGTTTAAACTATGTCTTAGATTTTTATCCAAATCTTTGCAGAATTGCGAAACCCCTCCATAATAGACTGAAGAAAAATCCACCGCCTTGGTTAGATGTCCATACCCAGGCTGTTAAAACAATAAAGGCTCGTGTCTTAGAAATTTCTTGCCTTAGCTTAGCAAACCCTGACCTGCCTAAAATTGTTGAGACAGACGCCAGTGACAAAGGTTATGGAGGTATCTTAAAACAAGTCCATAATGGTAAAGAATACATTATCAGATTCACCTCAGGACACTGGAATGACACCCAGTTAAAATACTCTACTGTAAAACAGGAAGTTTTATCCATTGTTCTCTGTATAACCAAATTTCAGTCTGATTTGTTAAATAAAAATTTTTTATTGCGTGTTGATTGTCAAGTTGCTAAACCTATTTTAAAAAAGGATGTCCAAAACATTGCTGTAAAACATGTTTTTGCTAGATGGCAGTCTATCTTAAGCATTTTTGAATTTGATATTGAGCACATAAAAGGAGAAGAGAATTCTATCCCTGACTTCTTAACCCGTGAATTTCTTACAGAAATGCCTCGCAAAACAAAAGATAAAGGGAAGTCCCAACCTCCTCCTGAAAAAACCATATGCACAACCCAAAAACCTATTAAAACTTGGTACGATGCAGTCTAGAATAATGAGTGTGAAACCTCTTCTATTGATAGAACACAGGAAGTTCAGGAATGGCTCCTCTCCATCTCTGAGCATCCTTCGTCCATCCAAAAACATCCCCAGCTCCTACAAGCTTTTCACAGCTCCATGCAAAACCAAGGAAGCACAAGCAAAGCAGCAGCAGAAGGTAAAACAGTTACGGCAAAAAATATCAGTACAATTTCAAAACCCACGGAAGGAGAATCTTCTAAAAAAACCCTTCCTCAAAAACAACTTTATAAAACTGATAGCTCTCAGGTTGTGCTTGCATAACCTAAGAAAAACGAGACTTCCGAATATTTTGTTAAAACTGCCTCACAAAATATTATAACAATTGAACAAGGGTATCATGATGAAGATCCCTATGTCTCCATACAAAATATCTTTGGAAAGAACTGGTTCTTTAAGCCTTGGGATCGTACTAAAACTGCAGCTTATTACCAGACAATCCTTGAGGTTACCGGCTCCGCTGAATTCAAACATTTCTTTTATAAAAATGAACAAGGTGAGCCCTCTTACTCAACCATTAAAATTCTAAAGATTCTTAGTCCTCAAGACTGGAACCAAGATCTGTCAAAACACAAAGCCTTCCCAATTAGCTTCAACAACACCTTCCCACACTGTAAAACCTTTAATTACTGGGATTACCAACAAGCGTGGTTCTCCACCTTTTTAATACAAAATAAAAGATTGTCCCATTCTTGGCTTATCTACTTCAACACCAAAACCATACAGCCAGAAAAATTGCCATCCTGGTTTGCTCAATGGTGGAAATACTATGGCTCTTCCAGTGAAATCCTCCACCTTGATATTACAAAAAGTTATGATACCTTTCGAACCCAATACAAACCTTCGAATTTAGAAAGGCGTTTTCCCGCCTTATGTTTGTTTTCAATGAAGTTCTATCTTCCTTGGGTTTGTCAATGGTTCCTTGAAACAAACCAGGATCAAGGGGGATTGGTCCTCCAGAGAAAATTTAAAATTAGATGGTGGTCAAACTTTAATACGCCACAGTCTATTCTTGAACCAGCCATCAGAGATTGGTTGAAGAAAAATTATAACACAGGTACCATGGCTACAGGACCAGAACAGTCCTAGTTCCTTGCACGAAAATCACAAGCAAATTCTTTGCTTGCTTCAGCTAAAACTCCGGAAGATTACGCTCGGATCCTACGGCAACTAGCTAATAGTATGTCTGAATCCTCTATTACTTCGGAACATGAATCTACAGCAGACTCCTCCATTCACCTCGGTGATGATGAAGAAGATCTTTGGTTTCCGAGTCTGAAAAAAAAAAAGTTTATTTCCTTTGTATATATATATATATATATATATATATATATATATATATATATATATATATATATATAATGTAAGTTTTTTTGATATATTTAGGACTAAAAAATGCAAAAAGATAATAATAATTTGTTTTGGGTCACTAGGGCTGCGGTTATGGCAAAAAACGCTGCCCTTAATTAATAAAGGGCCGTGGTTTTTGCCACAACCCCAACCCTTAATTGATAAAGGGTTGCGGTTTTACCATCAACTGTAGCCCTTAATTGTGAAGGGTTGCGGTCAATAATTGCAACCCTTAAAAATTTTAAGGGCTGCTATGCCAAGGGATGCGGTCAAAAAACACAGCCCTTGAGCCGTTTTTTTAGCGCGGCTCTTGGCCTTTTTCCTTTAGTTTAATTTGCATTTTTCCTCTAGTGAAAGTGAACAAGGAATAATCAGAATATGGCTGCTTAAACCCATAGGTTTCCAGCGCTGCTGCTAATTTCGCGAACCAAAGGCGAGGTGCCTGCTTTAAGCCATACAAGGACTTTTCATTTTGCACACCAAATTAGTATTCAGTTCCGAAAGCCTAGAGGGATTCTCATATATACTTCTTCCTCTAAGCCACCATGTAAGAAAGTATTATGGACATTCATCTGGTGAATGTCCCATCTTTTAACAAATGTAATGCCAAGAAGGTACGAACAATAGTCATTTTTGCCATAGTAGCAAATGTCTAATTCTAATCAATGTCTTCTACCTAATGATGGCCAAAGATAACAAGTACGCCTTCAATCGCTGCAACTTTCCTTGATCATCGTATTTTTCTGTATATACCAACTCACTGCCAAATGCATTCTTGCTAGGAGGAAGTGGTTGTAGCACCCAAGTTCCCTCATCTTCCAGATCTTTAATTTCTACTGCCATGGCTTTCCACCATCCTTCATGTTTCATAGCCTCCTTAAAAATTTTAGGAGGTTGTGCTACATTTATAGCTGTCAGATATCTGTCATGCTTGTTAGAAAATTTTTCACAATTAACAAAATATGTAATAAGATAAGGAGTACCTGAATACAGAGATGGAGTCGATGTGCATGCAGAGCGAGGGACTTTTCTTTTTAACTGCAGTATGAGTTACATAATCTTTGTAACGAGAATTATATAGGCAATTTAGTTCTCATTCCCTTTCCCACAATCTCACCCAATACATCATCCTCCTCATCGATGGCCTGAGGCACATCATCCTCCATCTCTATAGGTATGTGAGGTGCCGAATTCGCCAGAATTCCGTCATCATGTCCCGAACCATTACCAACAGGGGCAACATCAACCGACGCATCGGCCACGGGTCCCCCTTTAACCACTGCAAGAACAATTGTCGAAGGCAAGAGCTTCTCCTCCCCGAGACCAATATCCACCTCACGCCTTTCCTCCTCATTTTTGAGTAAGGCAATGCTACTATCGAATGGGAAAACATGTTCTATGAATTTAACAACGCGGGAAACAAAGTACTCGTTGATTTCTAAGTCAAGCAGTTTCCAACCTTTTTGGGTAAATAAGTAGCCTATGGAAACACACTTCCAACTACGACTACCAAACTTATCTCCTCCATGTTTCAAGTTATGAGCATAACATAGGCAACTAAATATTCTAATGTTAGTCATAACATAGGCAGCCAAATATTCTAACGTCAGTCATAATGGGGAGTTTGCCATACAAACACTCATAGGAGGTTTTATAGCTAATTAAAAACAACAGTGGAGGTAGTGACATGCTAAGAACACAATCGCCCCACTGTAAAGGTAAGTGGGTTTGAAATCATAGGGCACGGGCCACATTTAAAATATGTTGATTGTTTCGTTCTACCCGCCCATTTTGTTGTGGAGTTTTAACACAAGAAGCCTCAAATATCATGCCATGTTTGAGAAAATAGGGGTGCAAACAATTAAACTCAGTATCATTGTCACTTCTAATACGTTTAATAATTTGATTAAATTGTTTGTCTATCAAAGCTACAAAATTAAGAAACATGGATTCTACTTCAACTTTATTATATAATAAATAAATCCACAAACGTCTAGAATAATCATCCGATGGTTACAAAATAAGATGCTCCACAAAAAGAACGGGTTCGATAGGGACCCCATAATCACACTGAACCAACTCAAAAATCCCACTAGCCAACTATTACTACTAGAAAAAATTGTTCTTGGATGGTGTGCACGAAAACAAACATCACAACCATCTTTGTTGAAGCCACTACTAGATTTACTCACGCGGGGTGAGGCGTATAGCACGCGAAGTCTTTCTGAAGGATGACCGAAACATTTGTGCCACAAATCCATTGATGCTTCAATGACCATGATAGTCACCTTATGAACACCCCGGAAAAAGAAAAGTACATATTTACGCTCACTTGCTCCACTCAATATCCTCATCATACGGCTCTGCATAAAACATAATGTTTTAATGAAGTGAACAATACAATTTGCATAATCTAGTAATTGAGGAACGAAAATTAAATTACAAGCAAGTTTACGCACAAACAAAACATTGTTAAGAATCACATGTCCCTCATAAGTTGAATTAATCTGCAAAACTTTCATCAGGCAAGCCAACCAAACATCCACGGATCTTCTTGACATCAGATATATTATAAACATTACTCGTCACACGATGTGTAGCACCTGTATCTAATATATCCAAACAGACTTACCATTCAAATGTCTTTAGGTTTTGGCAAATTTAATAAGTCAAGCAAACTTTGCCACTATTATGATGTGATACCTGCAAGACCTGCGCTTTCAGAATTGTGCAACTGTTGCGATGGTCCCACACCGTCGTTCGATGAGGCTGGCCTCCTCTAGCCGTGGTTTTGTTGGCTCTCGTGCCATGGCGGGGCCACTGCTACCCGACCATGCTCGCTGCGTCCTCCGCATCATGCGCGTCCCCCACGGCCACCCCTGGGTCACCCCCCCCCCCACCACCACTCTGGGTAGCCTATCAATTGAAAGCATTCGACAACATCGTGATCGGTTCGATTACAATGAGTGAAGGTGTTGGTTGAGTCAAAGGCGGATGCTTTATCGCGAGAGTCTACTTTAAACGTAACTAGATCCGACAAGGAGGAGGCAAGTGGTTCATGCAACCGCCCTTCTTGGACGATGTGCTGCTACAACTTTGCGACAGTCGGTATAGGGTCTCTCAAGAGATGATTCGCGCGAATGGCAGCATAGGAACCGTCGAGGCCAATAAGAAACCTGTGGAGCCGATCATGGGCTCTTAGCTGTTCAACATATTAGGTGACATCACAACCCGAGGAGCCTTTCGAGCACTTGGGAGCAATCTGAAGGATTTATGTCCTCGACTTAAATGCAATTACTAATTATATTATGGATCGTATTATAGAGATAATAAATTCGTTCTATTGGGTCGTCTATACGTCTTGCTAGAGAATGCTATAGAACTTTGGGTTAGGAAATAATAAACCCAAAGCCCAATATAATGGATCCTATTAGGTCACACAAAATACTTGGATCAACAAAAGAAACCTAGAGCCCATAAAGGGCCCTAGGGTGGCCGGCCAAGATGAAGAGAGAGAGGAGAATTGATTCTCCTCCTAACCTAATTATATCTATATATACTTGGTTAGGCAATAAGGAAATATACAAGATATTTTTCATTATTCTCTCTCTCTCATAATCTTTCCAAAAGTCACAAAAACTCCATTAAAGTAGAAGAAGAATTTCTTCCTTCCAACTAGCATTGGTGGAGAGTTCATCCGGGTTGGTGGACCAAGTAGAGGAATCGCAATTGAGGTTCTTAATCCGGGTTATTCAAGCTTTGTGGAATTCACGCTTCAAAGGTAAATTCCTAACTATTATGTGATCCTTGAATGAATATGCATGAGATCCTGTTTTAAGTGCTTATGAATTTGATTCATGAAATTCCGCTTAGAGTACTTATCTAATCCTACAGTGGTATCAGTTTTAGCCTCTTGCATATAATTTTTGGTCATAATAATTATGTGGTCTTGACTAATTTTAATTGATTAAGGGGAGGAATTGAATTATGGATGTTTTGTTTAATTGGATTAATTAAATTTGATTTAATCTGCATAATACACGATTTTATTTTCTATAATTCGACCTAAATTTTTTTTTATTTATTCGAATTACTTTTATTTGGCCGAATTTTATGAAAATAAAATCATGAATTTCGAAATTAAAATTAAATTTTAGATCTCAATTTTTCCGAAAAATTAGAGAGTTAGATTTATATTTTTAATATGTTTTTTCATATTTACATTGTTTATGTATGATAAATTAATTCATGTGAAAAGAGTTTTATGTGAATTAGAGGTTAATACATATGAATAATGCTAAAATTAAAATAAAATAGAGATTTTATGTTAATTTCGAATATTCACATCATATAATTAATCTGAATTTTCATATTTAAATTAGTTATGTATGATAAATTAATTCATGTAAAAGGAGTTTTATGTGAATTTAAGGTTAATTGATATGAATAACCCTAATATTAATTAAAATGGAGATTTAAATTAATTTGCATAATTAGGCATAAAGGAGTTTATGTTTAATTTTATTTTGATCACTAAATTAATTTACAAGAAGTTGTGATTTAATTTATTTCCCACAAAAGAAAAAAAAAAAAAAAAAAAAATAAAACAAGGGAGGGAAGGGGAGCAGCCACGGCTGGGTGGCGCTGCCAACTGCTGGTGGGGCCACGGTGGCTGCTCCAGGTGATCCATGCAGGGCTGCCGGAGCTGCGGTGGCAGCAGCAGCGTGGCTTGCTAGCCACGTTTTGCTGCTGCCCAGCAGTTTAATTAAAAAAAAAAAATTTTTTTTTTTTTTTGGAAAATCATTAAATCTGATTTTCAGTATATTGAGCAGATTTTCAGTTAAATATTTCCATAATTTTATTCTTTAATCTAATTAAAATTAGTAGGAAAGTATAATAGGATAGAATCTTTAGGTGGTTATGAATTACTTAAATGTTTTATCAACTTACCATAATTAAGAATATTTGATATTTTGATTGATGGCAAGTATAATATGTGATATTATGATGTGGCTTTTATATATTTTGATATAATTGCTATGTATGACTAGTATGGCCCAAATTAAGTTAGAAAATACGATCTGCGTATCGTGATGTATTCTTGTAATTTTAAATACGATCTGCGTATCGTTAAGTATTTTTGTAATTTATTTAATTTAGTTATTATTTAAATTATTTTGATACTTATGTAATCCAAAGACGAAGTCCATCAAGAGAAGGCCCATGGATAAGGTGGATGGAGATCCATGAAGAGTCCAAGAATGAGCCATTGATGATTAGTTCTTAGGATTAGGGGCCATACTAGATCATTTTATTTTCGCATTTTATTGTTCTTTAAAATGCTTATAAGTTTATTGTATGTTGGTTGATGATGCGCTAGAGTTCACTAATTCATAACAACATAATAAACTTAGGTCCCGTAAAAATTAAGGTTGCTTTTCCAAACATAAAGTACTTATCAAACCCTTAATTAATAGTAATAGGTCATGCCTCCGCAGGTGTTATCATTAATTTTGGGAATATAAGGTAAAATTGCGAATTTTACAACTTAGTTTGGTTGTCCTTAACAAAATTATCAAAAGCGTTTTGAATTTTGAAGTAAGAGATAGTTAAGCATGCGATGTTTATCCATCTAAGCAAAAGTTATAATTTGTTATAATTAGTAAAAGAGTTTTCTTACCTTGATAATGTAACGTTAAAGATAAGGCCTCCGTCTGCTTAGTGTTGCATGTTGATAGGATCTTGTAAAACACTTATTCAAATGGGACATTAAAATTGAATAGGTGATCAACCTAGAAACCTTTGCATGTTTTTAGGTTACTTTATAAACATAAATTGAACTTTACTTTATTTTTTACGTCTCGTAGATACTATGTCTAATAACAACAACAACAACAACTCCGGTTTCAACATTCGTCCTTTTCGGAAAAGGACAGATCGAATGGTGAAAATTTCCTAAATTGGGAAAGGACCTTAAGACTTGTTTTGAGGTCTCGAGGGTCGAGAGGATGTCATAGAAACCCCACTTCCCGTGATTACCGATGAGTCAACCGAGGCGGACAAACGTCGTGCTAAGCGTGCAAATGATAGGTGCATGCCGATCACTTGCTTGATGATAGCAGCCATGGAGCCGGACCTCCAAAGGAGGTTCGAAACCAAGGATGCTTATTCCATCATGCAAGAGCTGCGGGCTATGTTTCAAACACAAGCCCGAGTTGAGCGGTATGAGACTAATAGGGAGATACTTGAATGTCACATGAAGCCGGGTCAAGCTGTTGGCCCCCATGTTTTCGCGATGATGGGTCTTTTCGAAAACATGGAACGACTTGGATTCCCTTATAGGGTTGAGTTGGCTACTGACATTATTCTCCACTCATTACCTGACAGTTTCAATCAGTTCAAAATGACCTACAATATGAATGAATCTGAAAAGACTTTGCAAGAGTTGCATGGATTGTTGGTCAATGCTGAAAGGAACATCCTTAAGGTTGAACCAAAGAAAGAGGTTTTGATGGTTCAAAAGGGAAAGGGTTTCAAGAAGAAATGGGCAGGAAAGAACGACAAGGGCAAGCAAGTTGCCACTGTTGCTGAAAAACCTAAGCCAACCGCCAAGCCAAAGGTCGCTGCGGAAAGCAAGTGCTTCCATTGTCACAAGATTGGACACTGGAAGAGGAACTGCCCGGTATACTTGGAGGAAAAGAAGTCTGGGGCTTCCACTTCAGGTATATATGTTATAGAAATCAATTTGACTTCTACTTCTTTATGGGTATTTGATACCGGCTGTGGTTCTCACATAGTTAATGATGTGCAGGGACTAAAAAGAAGTAGGAAGCTGGCAAAAGGCGAGGTAGAGCTACGCGTTGGAAATGGAGCACGAGTTGCTGCACTTGCCATAGGAAACTATAGTCTACACTTGCCATCTGGGCTTATTTTAGAACTAAATAATTGTTATTTCGTTCCTTCAATAACTAAGAACATAATTTCTGTTTCAGTTTTGGATTCTGAAGGGTTTTGTTTTGAAATAAAGAACAAGTGTTGTTCCATTTCTTACAATAATATGTTCTATGCCAATGCTAAATTGATAAATGGCTTATATGTGCTTGATAAGTCATTACAAATCTATAACATAGATAGCAAGAAACAAACATCAAATGATTCCAACCTAACCTACATTTGGCATTGTCGAATGGGTCATATAAACCAAAAGCGTATTCACAAGTTACAAAAGGATGGTATAATTCCATCATTTGATTTTGAATCATTTGATGTATGTGAATCATGCTTAATGGGAAAGATGACAAAATCACCATTTACTGGAAAAGGTGAAAGGGCCAGCGATCTTTTAGGACTCATACATACAGATGTGTGTGGTCCTATGAGCACAAAGGCAAGGGGAGGGTTTAACTACTTCATTACATTCACTGATGATTTGAGTAGATATGGATATATATACTTAATGAAACATAAGTCGGAATCTTTTGATAGATTCAAAGAGTTCCAAAATGAAGTACAGAATCAACTTGGTAAGACAATAAAAGCACTACGATCCGATCGTGGTGGTGAATATTTGAGCCAAGAATTTGATGATCATCTAAAGGGTTGTGGAATTCTTTCACAATTAACTCCACCAGGAACACCACAGTTGAATGGTGTATCTGAAAGGAGGAACCGAACCTTGCTAGATATGGTTCGATCAATGATGAGTCTTGCTGATCTTCCGATTTCTTTTTGGGGATACGCTCTCGAAACTGCTGCACACACACTAAATAGGAGCCCGTCAAAGGCTGTAGAAAAGACTCCATATGAGTTATGGAATGGAAAAACTCCAAACTTGTCTTTTCTTAAAATCTGGGGATGTGAGGTCTATGTAAAGCGGTTACTATCAGACAAGCTTGCACCCAAGTCAGATAAATGTCTCTTTGTGGGATACCCAAAAGAGACAAGGGGTTATTACTTCTATAACCGTCAAGAGAACAAAGTGGTTGTTGCTCGTGATGGTGTCTTTCTTGAAAAGGAATTTGTTTCTAGAAAGACAAGTGGGAGTAAAATAATTCTCGAAGAAATTCGAGATGAGCAACAAATAGACGTGGTTCACACTATGTCAGAGACGGCCCGACAAGACGAAAGTCTAGTTCAGGAGATGATGTATTCAACGCATGTACCTCCTACCGTCCCAATTGAATCAAGTGAAGATCTTCAAGGAGTTGAAGAGAACTCTTTTCTTGATGCTCAGGCCCCGCGTAGATCTAGTAGAGAAAGGATCCCAAACAAAAGGTTGGTTGATTTCCTGTTAACTGAAAACTCTGAAATTATGATTTTGGAGAATTCAGAGCCTACTACCTATAAACAAGCTTTGACGAGCCCAGACTCTGAGAAATGGCTTGAAGCCATGAAATCCGAGTTAGACTCCATGTCTGAGAATAAAGTTTGGACCCTGGTCGACTTGCCTAGTGGGGTTAACCCTATTGGATGCAAGTGGGTGTTCAAATTGAAAACAAACAAAGATGGGAATGTCTATGTATATAAAGCAAGACTGGTTGCAAAAGGATTCAGACAAATTCATGGTATAGACTATGATGAGACCTTTTCTCCAGTAGCAATGCTTAAATCAATTCGGATACTTTTAGCGATTGCTGCATTTTATGATTATGAAATTTGGCAGATGGATGTCAAAACTGCATTCTTGAATGGGTTCTTGAATGAGGATGTGTACATGACACAACCTGAGGATCCAGAAAATCCTAAAAGGGTTTGCAAGCTTCAGAGATCCATTTATGGATTGAAGCAGGCATCTCGGAGCTGGAATCTTCGGTTTGATGAAGCAATCAAGAAATTTGATTTCATCAAAAGCGAAGAAGAATCTTGTGTCTACAAGAAGTTTAGTGGAAGCAGTTTAGTCTTCTTGGTATTGTATGTAGATGACATACTACTCATGGGAAATGACATACCAATGCTTGAGTCAGTCAAGGAATGGTTAAAAAGTTGTTTCTCTATGAAGGACCTGGGAGAAGCTGAGTACATACTGGGAATCAAAATCCATAGAGATAGGTCTCGAAGGATGATTGGACTAAGTCAAGAAACTTATATTGATAAGGTTCTTACAAGGTTCAACGTGGAAAACTCGAAGAGAGGTTTCGTTCCTATGTCACATGGCATATCGCTTAGCAAGAGTCAGTGCCCGACTGAACATGATGAGTTGAAGCGAATGAGTAGCATTCCTTATGCTTCGGCTATAGGATCTATCATGTATGCCATGATAAGTACTCGACCAGATGTTGCATATGCCTTGAGCATGTGTAGCAGGTTCCAAGCAAATCCAGGAGAAGCACACTTGACTACAGCTAAGAGCATCCTCAAGTACTTGAGAAGAACTAAAGGCATGTTCTTAGTTTATAGGGGACAAAGTGAGTTGGTTGTTGAAGGTTACACGGATGCAAGCTTCTAAACCGACAGAGATGATTACCGCTTCAGTCAGGGTATGTCTTTCGTCTAAATGGAGGAGCAGTGAGCTGGAAGAGCTCAAAGCAAAGCACCGTAGCGGACTCTACGACGAGAATCGGGAATATTTAGCGGTAGTTGAAGCGGCTAAAGAAGCAGTTTGGATCAAGAAATTCTTGACAGCCTGGATATCGTACCTAGTGCTCGGAAGGGATTGAGTTGTTCTGTGATAACAATGGTGCTATTGCGCAAGCAAAAGAACCGAGATCACATAACAAATCCAAACATGTAATGAGGAAGTATCACCTCATTAGGGAGATTGTTGACAGGAAGGATGTCAGGATCTGCAAAGTTCACACGGATGAGAATGTGGCTGATCCGCTCACTAAACCATTACCTCAACCCAAGCATGAGTGTCACGCTAGGGCTATAGGCTTGAAGCAAATGTTAGAATGGCTTTAGATTGTACTAGGTTTAGAGAAACTTGTTACAATGTAAAGACATGATTTTGCTATTTATGTTTATGAGAATAAATTTTACATTATTTAATTATTGGTTTAGTATTAAATAAGATGTCCAAAATATATCTTGAATTCTATGGTTTTGTTAAATATGTGATTTGATAAATGAAACACCATAAGTGAACAGAATTTATAGAATATTAAAAGTTCCTAATCTAAGTCATTAAACTGGACATGAATGACTTGTTAGAAGGGATTAGCATATAAGATTGATTGATAGCACCGTTTCATGGGCTATAGAAACATAGAGATGTTTAATCAATCATATGGATATGTACAGTTGATACATAGTCGAACTAGACCTGCTTAGAAGTTCTTATAACTTCAAAATTATATTAGTAGATTCCTTAGACATGAGTGGAACATTACTTAGCCCAATGATTGGTATAACTTTGATACTGTCAAACGTCATGCCGTAAAAGGGGACTATAAAGGTAACATTCAGGTTATGCCATAAATTGAGTGGGAGTATTGATTACCATAAGATTGAAAAGTCCTCCTATATGAGATAGGATAAGTGTCTTGGCCCCTTGAAGAGCGAAAATTGAAAAATGCATGGCCATACTCAAATAGATCATTCGATGATCATTTGTTTGTCAAATCGAACTCGGATTTCAAGGATTAATTTGAAAACTAGTATGGATGATATGTAAATATGATCATACTATCAAATTAAGACATTAAGGGACTTGAGGAAATTAAACATTGCACACTCGTCTCGGACAAGTGGGAGATTGAAGGATTTATGTCCTCGACTTAAATGCAATTACTAATTATATTATGGATCGTATTATAGAGATAATAAATTCGTTCTATTGGGTCGTCTATACGTCTTGCTAGAGAATGCTATAGAACTTTGGGTTAGGAAATAATAAACCCAAAGCCCAATATAATGGATCCTATTAGGTCACACAAAATACTTGGATCAACAAAAGAAACCTAGAGCCCATAAAGGGCCCTAGGGTGGCCGCCCAAGAGGAAGAGAGAGAGGAGAATTGATTCTCCTCCTAACCTAATTATATCTATATATACTTGGTTAGGCAATAAGGAAATATACAAGATATTTTTCATTATTCTCTCTCTCTCATAATCTTTCCAAAAGTCACAAAAACTCCATTAAAGTAGAAGAAGAATTTCTTCCTTCCAACTAGCATTGGTGGAGAGTTGATCCGGGTTGGTGGACCAAGTAGAGGAATCGCAATTGAGGTTCTTAATCCGGGTTATTCAAGCTTTGTGGAATTCACGCTTCAAAGGTAAATTCCTAACTATTATGTGATCCTTGAATGAATATGCATGAGATCCTGTTTTAAGTGCTTATGAATTTGATTCATGAAATTCCGCTTAGAGTACTTATATAATCCTACACAATCTCCAACAAGGCAAGCTCACCCATAGGCGTGATAACTTGCCGTTGTTTTCAATCACCGGCTCGCCATGGTTTTGCTTGCAATCACTTATGGCCGATTCCAATTAGCAAATCCGGGTGCCATTCGATACACAAAATTGTTTTTGAGATTGTTCCACAAATTATGGGTGTCATCGTAGAATGAGAGAGTCGATCGTAAACTAGGTGAGATGGTGTTTAATAGCCACGAGACAATCATGGAGTTAACAGTATACCATTTCGCAAGTTGGTCAGAAGTTGTGGTTTTGGGAATATGCTATCAATAAAACCAAGTTTATGTTTTGCATTCAAGCAGGTGCAAATTTGTCGAGACCTTCTTCAAAGTTATCTCCTTTCAATTGAATAGGAGTAATTAAGTTGCCAGGATTATCGTTCGATCCCAAAAAAATATACTAAATCTGAAGGAGTCGAAGTGTCTGGGTCACCCATCGGGGAGTTGGTGACGGCAACAGGTAGGCGTGGTGGTGTGATTTGTTTGGAAAGTTAGTTCTTGGGGTTCTTTTTTCCTAATTTATGAGAAAATTTGGTTTTTAAGATTTTATGGCTCTTGATACCATGTTAAGTTATATCAATTTGTGTTATGTTTCTATTCATCTGAAAATCAATATATACAACCTAAAGGACAAAGTCCTAATTCGAATAAATCTAGTAATAATAATAATATCTTATCCCCTAACAATCTATCTGTCGCCTTTAATAAAACAAGTCTTATATGCATGCGATGCGTGCGAAAGCATATAAAAATTTTCATATATAACAAAGATAGAGATACGGTGATCTTAATTTTTTTTTGTTTGATTAAAGTAGGTACTTAGCCTTTTTTTCTATATTTTACTTTTTTGGTGTCCTCCCATGTATTGCCATATATAATATAGATTTGAATTGGTCTTGTAATATTTGTTGGTAGTTGGGAGTATTTAGGTAATTAAGGGTGGACACCAAAGGGTTAGGAGTTCACAAATAGAATAGAGATAAATACCAATATAACAAAAATATGTTAATTTAAAGGAAAATTTGTGCAAAACAACCTTTTAAATACAAGTTTTTGCGAGAAACAACCTTTTTAAAAAAATGGCAAAATAAGACCTTAAAAGTAATTTTTTTTGCGAGGAACAACCTTGACCCATATTCCGGGGATTGACCAAGTATTTTGCGGCTCCGACTCACTAAAACCAAACATGGCAAGGCACGTAACCCACATTTCTTATGTTTCAACCACATTTCCCTTCATATGCTGATAAATTCAACAACGGAAAATACTTGGTCAATATCGAAAAATGGAGAAAAACAGGGTTGAAACATAAAAGATGCAGTTCACGTGTCCTTCACATGTTTGGTCTTAACGAGTTAACGCTGTAAAATGCTTGATCAATACTGGAAAATGGGTCGAGGTTATTTCTCGCAAAATATTTTCTTCTTAAGGTCTTCTTTTACTAGATTTTTTTTAAAATGTTGTTTCTCACAAAATCTAGTATTTAAAAGGTTATTTCTGATAAATTTTTCTAATTTAAATGCCTAACTTGCTAATGGGCTAATGAGACAACTTTACGGGGAATTTTTTTTCCAATGCACCAATTTGTATTAGGTATTAAAAAAAGTTGGGGTTTACTTTGAGCTTGTAGAGTTGTATGCAGTCTTTTTATTGTTTGAAAAGCTGGGTTTGTAGAGCTCTCTAAGCTTTTTGCTAGAGTTCTTTTGTTTGGAAAATTCCTCTGAGCACCAAGCACTTATGGGACGCTTTGATAATCCGGCTTCATAACATTACACGTAAAAGCCTTATATGGACCTGGTCCACGCTAAATTAGTGTGGACCTAATGCTAATTCATGTGATTTATGAAAAAAAAGGGTCACTATATAAAAAATTAGATATAAAAAATGAGTAGATATAGATTCTATAAAGTTTGACTATGTGAAAAAAAGGTTACCATGTCACAAACTGAAAATTTCATCATGATAAACTAATATAAGAAGGAGTGACTATATTAAAAAAAAACGGTCACTATGATCGAAAGTAACTGTCTAGTGTGACTTAAGATTTTTAAAAGGTTACTATATGGAAAAAAAAAAGGTCACTATGTTAAATAAGTGGCTTTGGTCCACAATAATATAAATGTGGACCAGGTCCACGCAAGACTAACTCACATTATACCAACTCTCCAATATGATTAAGGCGAGTTACGGCGCCAATCGCCATGTCAGAAACTCAGAGTTTTAGAGAGGAAATAAAATGCCAAGAATAACATATAATGACCGTGCTTTTTAAGACCAATAACTAGTTATTAGACCCGGGTTACTCCCCGAGTAAGGAAAATTTTCAATTATTACTATTATACTTTAAGATGATAACCCTAAATGTTATTTGGTCTAGTGGTTAAGACTTTAGTATGTGTTCTTGCTTGAGGTCCCGGGATCAAACCCTATACTACGCAATTTCGAATTTTTTTAATTGTTGTGGAATGCATGGAGTAAAACTCCCTTAGGGAGAGCGCGTGGCACAGTTTCTTGTTTAGGCACGCCTTTTAATATATTAGTACTAGTTGTATATGCAAGCGATGTGTGCGTCAACAATCTTATGTAGCTATATGTACGAATGAACTTATTTTTTTAATCTAAAATTATTTTGATAGTGATGTAAATTTTTGAGGTTCTTTTGTAGATGTTGTTATTTTATTAAATTGAAGGTGACCAATTTTTAATTGTTCAATACTATTACTGAAAATTTTGGTCGATGATTTAATAATTCCTTGTCAGCGGCTTTAGATAGTTCTTTAACGATTATAAATGTTAATAAACCATATTGTTTGAACTTTGTAAATACGAAGTATTATCTTGTTAGGATATATCGCTAATTTTTTTATATTGAAGATGCTAATTAATTTCGTGAATTGATTGTGTCAATCTATTTTGTCAAGTTGTTAATGCTGATTGCATATTCCCTTTTTTACTTATTCCATATGGCAAGTTGCATTAGTTCTCTTTTTTTTAATTTTTTATAAAAGAAAACGCTGTTTTAAATTATTAAAGGATATTCTAGTCATTTCAAAGGGGGACATCATATCTCCTCCCTTGGCTTTTATAATAGAGATAGATAGATGACAATTTACTTTCCTACTTAGGGCCTGTTCTCCCCAGCTTATTTTCAGTTCAGTTCAGTTCAATTCAATTTAATTCAATTTAGTTCAGTTCAGTTCATTCAGTTCAGTTCCTAAATTATTATCATTACTATTAATTAGTTATAATTTAATTCAGTTCAGTTCATTTCAGTTTAGTTCAGTTCAATTCAGTTCAGTTCAGTTGTTTTATGCCGAAGAGAACATGCCCTTAATATATTTAAAATAGCTACTGAAAATACTCCATCAGTCTTTTATTAGTTGCTACATTGCCATTTAGGTGTGTCTCATTTTAGTTGCTACATTTCTATCACTTTTCTATTTATGGTAAGTAGGTCCTACTATTTTTTGACATCTTTACCCTTATTTTTGTCCTTATTCTCCTAATTAATTCTCTAAACCCCATCTAATCCTCACTCGAACCTTTTCTCTCTCCTCCTCTCTTAATCTTCTGCAGCATCCTTTTCTCTCTCATAAACGCTACTTCATCTTCATATAGTAATTTCCCTAGTTCGAACTTGGTTTTGTGAACTTCAAATTAATAATCCTCACATTATTTTGCACACATCGGTACCCATCTACACCATTTTTAGTTTCACAATCTAATTTCTGGTTTTCAAGCATTTTTTCTCTCTCCTAAATGAATTTTAACTTCAGATCTTGCTTTGATTTGTTTGATTTTCGCATTTTTAACGTCAATCTAACATTCTCTACATTATTTTGTACAGATTGAAACCCATTTTAACCATTTTTATATTTTCTTAATATTTGGGGTTTTTTGTTTCTCTCACCCCCAACGAACCAATTGAACCCTTGAAGAGCATATCAGGGTGAAGATTCAAGTTCATGAAGATTCAAGTATTGTTTGGGTGATTGAAGATCTGAATTTGTAAGACCCAAAAATGGTGAGTGCACTTCTTAACTTGAAAATCTCTGTTTTAGTTTATCTAATTTTGCATGTTACAAACAAAAGCTATCTTTTTTCTCTCTTTTTTTTTTTTTTTTTTTTTCACTTTTGCCTTCGCTTTTTTTTTGTGGTATAGTTAATTTAGCATTGTTAGGGATATATGACTGTTTCTACTTATTATGGCAAACTCAATGCTTTATGGGAAGAATTATATCATCATGTTCTCCTGATTAATTGTACTTGTTGTTCTAAGTGTGAGGTTGGATCTCTTCATACATCTCGTCGTGAAACTGGAAAAATTCATGACTTTTTATGGGTCTTAATTCTGAATATTATTCCCGACTTCGTACACAAATTTTATCTATGGACCCGCTCCCCTCTTTAGATCGTGCATATCAATTAGCTATTCAGGATGAACGTGTGCGACTCGCCACTGCCGAATCCACACAGCCAAGTGAGGTACTTGGATTTGCTGTGCTTGTGGATTCGGGCCGTGGACGTGGCTCGGGGAACAGGCCCACATGTACACACTGCAATAAATTAGGTCATGAGGCTGCCAGGTGCTGGCAACATCTTACTTGCACGCATTGCAAGAGACAGGGACATGAGGCTTCGGGATGTTACAAGCTATTCGGGTATCCGGAGGAGGGCTGGCCTAACAACACTCGCACGGCTGGTCATGGTTCTTGTCAGCCTGCTGGTCAGGATCGTGGTACTGGTCAAGCCAACGTTATGGCTGTCGTGGGTGTGTCTTCATCAGGCACATCATCCTCTTCGAGTTCACCTTCGCTTTTCATGGCCGACCAATGGAAGGCCCTTGTGGGTCTTCTTGGAAATACTGCCCTCCCTGCTGAACGTCTTAATGGTATGTTTAATTTTGATTCCTGGATTATTCACACAGGGGCCACAAACCATGTTACAGGTGACAAAGCATGGTTTTCTAGTTTGATTGGTGTTGATCCCTGTCCTGTTGGACTTCCAAATGGAGATACGGTGGTGGCAAATCAAAAGGGCTCTATCATTCTTTCCCCTACTATTACTTTATCTGATGTTTTGTATGTTCCTCAATTCAGTTGCAATTTACTTTCGGTTTCTCAACTCACTTATGATTTGCACTGTATTGTCTAATTTTTCTCCTCTATGTGTGCTATACAGGACCATCTGAGGGAGCTGATTGGAACGGGGCGTAGGCAAGATGGACTTTACTACTTTGATGGAGGCACCAAGGATCAATCAGTTTTTGTGCATATTGCCATCTCGAATTTTGAACTATGGCATCGTCGGATGGGTCATCCTTCTAAAAAAGTAGTGAAGTTACTTCCCCCTTTATGTGGTCATAAGGGTAGTTTAGATCATCATTGTGAAATATGTTTTTGTGCGAAACATCCTCGAAAAAAATTTCCTATTAGTACTAATAAAGCATCTAGAATTTTTGAGAAAATTCATAGTGATTTATGGGGTCCTTATAAGAACCTATCTTCTTGTGGGACTCGTTATTTTTTAACAATTGTTGATGACTATTCTAGAGCTGTATGGACATATTTAATGGTAGATAAAACATAATTTTTTCGTATGTTCATGAATTTTATTGCCATGGTTGATCGTCAATTTTCATCTACAATTAAAATTGTTCAAAGTGATAATGGCACAGAATTTAACTGTCTGCATGATTATTTTAATGTAACTGGCATCCTATTTCAAACCACATGTGTCTCTACCCCTCAACAAATGGTCGGGTGGAGCGTAAGTATAAACATATTTTAAATGTTGGAAGAGCTCTTCTTTTTTAGGCTAACCTCCTTATTTTCTTTTGGGGAGAGAGAGTTCTTTCTATAGCCCACCTCATTAATAGAACCTCCTCTATATTGTTAAAAAACAAATCACCTTTTGAATTTCTTCATGGTTATTCTCCTGCTTATGAGGCTATTACAACTTTTGGGTGCCTATGTTTTGCGCTCATAATCATAAAAATAAGGGTGATAATTTTGCAAGCAGAAGTAGGAAGTGCCTTTTTGTTGGATACCCATTTGGCAAGAAAGGATGGAAATTATTTGATCTTGATACCAAAGAATTTTTTGTGTCATGTGATGTAAAATTTTTTGAGGAAGTTTTCCCTTTTATTACTCCCGAAGATGCTAATATTGATCCTTCCTCTCCACACCAAATTCATCCGGATTTTGCCTCTTTTTTGGACGATGACCTACCTCCACAAATTGCCCAGCCACAAATTGAGCCCAAATCCCCTTCTCCTTCTTCACAAAACGGCCTTTCGTCTCCACCTAAATCTCCCTCACCTGGCCCGTCTCATACAAAGGCCCAAACTTCACCTCACCTTCTCCAAACCTTGCGCCCAAAAATTCGGAGTCCAGCACTCCCTCCGAGCCCAGCGCTCCACCCGAATCTCATAGACCTCAGTCCCTCCAGGCCCATAATCCCATCTGCGCACCTCAGCTGGACCACGCGTCCAGTTCCAGCCCAACTCCCCCTGCTTCGGACCCCTCGCTTACTGGGCCGCAGCCTTTATCTCTTAATTTGGACACTCCAGTCCCTTCTAATGTCTCAAACCCAGTTTTTGAGTCTCTTTTGGGTCGAGGTTTCACTAGTAGAATAATTGCTTATTGCTGCGGTCATTAAGTGGCCTACTACGGCGGTTTTTGCCGCGCAGCAATTAAGGACGCACCAATAGGTAAATTACCTATTGCTGCGGTTTAAAACCGCAGCAATAGAACAACCTATTGTTGCGGATCTTGGTAGGAACAACAGCAATAGGTATTTTTTTATTAAAAAAATGAAACCTATTGCTGCTGTTTTTGGTAGGAATAGCAGCAATAGGTATTTTTTTTAATAAAAAAATGAAACCTATTGCTGCTGTTTTTAGTAGAAACAGCAGCAATAGGTGTCAGTGGAGATTTTTGTTATATTTGGCTAGCTAGAAAGGAAAACGATTGAAAAATACAAATAAAATTAGAGAAATTTCATCAACAACAAATCAAGCTACCATCAATGTAAATATATATAAAACAAAAGAATGCTTATACATAAGATAAAATAAAATCCCACATACAAAAAAAATAGAGATGTAAAAGAAATATATACAAAAAAAATGAAAAAAAAAATCAGAAAAAAATTGTAACACCACCTAACATCAGATCTGATAATTACAAAAGAAACAAAAATGAAACTCGTGATTTTGGAGAAGTCGAAAACACCAAATGTAACTCCGACGGCTTCCCACTACTAGTCTTCAAGTCCCGGACACCGACGATTGTGGAGAAGTCGCAAAAAACCGACGATTTCTAAAAAAAAAAAAGGAAATTAAAGTTGTTAATATCACCGACGAGATCTAGCTATTGTTAAATCCAATTAACAAATTGCGAAATTAACACTGAATTTTATCAGAAAAAGGAAAGAAAACAAAAAATTTATGATAAATGACATTAAAATGGGTTATAGATTCAAATTAGATTGAATATTACCTTCTCAGACGTTGAAAATTTGAATCTGCATAACAAACATTTACTAATTTAAGAATATAGCAGATCTTACGAAAATACCTTTATGAAAAATTCAATTCAAATTTTAAAAAAAAGATAAAGTAGAAGAAGAATACAGAAGAGAAAACGAAACAGATCTGGAAATAGATGAACACCTGTGAGGAAGTCGTCGCCGGTGACTTCCTCGATGGAGCCAAAACACAATTGCGGAGTAAATAAAAAGAGACGAAGACTTCACCGTTATTGGTGAAGAAAGCGGCTTAGGTGACGTTCGTTGATGAGAGATGAGGAGGCGATTATACTCGTCGTCGCTGAATCAGAGGAGAGAGAAGATGTCCGGCGCTGGACATTGAGGAGAAGAGTGAGGAAGAGAGGAGAGTGAAGATGAGAGTGCGAAGATAGAGTGAGGAGGCGTGAGAAACTGATGTATAAGAGGGAGAGGAGAGAGAAAATAAAAGTTAAAAATCTTGAAACGGCGCCTAAGGGTTAGAGAGAGGGGGTTATTAACCCTAGCAAACTTTAATACTCACCAAGGATCTATTGCTGCTGTTCTTAATAAAAACCGCAGCAATAGAATAATAAATAATAATATTTAATCTATCTAAAAACCGCAGCAATATGTTATTTTGGACATTTATTTTTATTTTGCACGCGGTCTATTGCTGCGTATAGGTACAACCGCAGTAATTTCATCGCAGCAATAAGCAATTATTCTACTAGTGTTTGCGAGAAAAACAACCCTCAGTCTCAAGGATTATGTCACGCATTCTGTTACAGTAAAAAGTCCATCTCCTGCACCTCCTTCTACCTCGGCTTCTAAAGATACTACTTATCCTATAGCTCACTACATAAATTGTGCAAATTATTCTGTGAATTTTCGAAAGTTTCTTGCAGCTGTTGTGAATAACACAGAACCAAAGTCTTTTAAGGAAGCCATGAGGGATCCTCGGTGGAAAGCATCTATGCAGGATGATATTCGTGCTCTAGAGGATAATGGTACTTGGACATTGGAACCTCTACATCCGAGTAAACGTGCTCTTGGAAGTCAATGGGTGTATCGTATCAAGTACTTAGCTAAGTAGAACGCCTCAAGTCTCGTTTGGTTGTATTTGGTAATCATCAGGAAGCAGGTATTGATTATAATGAAACTTTTGCTCATGTTGCTAAAATGACCATTGTTCGTGTCTTTTTAGCTATTGCTGCTTCCAAAAATTGGGAGTTTCATCAAATGGATGTTCACACTGCTTTTCTGCATGGTGATCTTGAAGAACAGGTTTATATGAAACTTCCTCCTGGTTTTGAAAGCTCAAATACTAATCTTGTTTGCCAAGCTTGCTACTGCTTTGAAGAATTATGGTTTTCTTCAATCTTACTCTGATTATTCGCTGTTCACTTATACTAAAGATCATGTTAAGATCAATGTTTTGGTTTATGTTGATGATCTTATCATTTTTTGTAATGATTCCGTTGCCTTGCATGTCTTTAAATCATACCTTAGTGATTGTTTCAAGATGAAGGATCTTGGTCCTTTGAAGTATTTTTTGGGTATTGAAGTTGCTCGGAGTACTATGGGACTTTTCTTTGTCAACGTAAATATACACTTGATATTATTTCTGAAGCATGCAGGTTTATTAGGTGCCAAGCCTAGTAGCTTTCCTATTGAACAACATCATCGCCTGGCTCATGCACAGGCGCAATTCTGCCAGATGTCGTAGCTTACCGCCGCCTAGTTGGGCGCCTCATTTATCTTGTTGACACACGCCACAATCTTGCTTATTCAGTTCATGTCTTATCTCAGTTTATGAAGACTCCCCGACAGGAACATTGGGATGCTGCCTTGCGAGTTGTGCGTTAAAAAGCACTTCTGATTAGGGCATTCGTTTGCTGGTTGATAGTGATCTTTCCCTTCAAGGTTGGTGTGATTCATATTAGGTTGCTTGTCCTCTCACTCGACGATCTTTGACAGGTTGGATTGTGTTCTTCGGTAATTCTCCTGTTTCCTGAAAAACCAAGAAACAACATACAATATCTCGTTCATCTGTCGAAGCAGAATATAGATCCATGGCCACCATCACTTGTGAGCTCAAATGGCTCAAGGCTTTACTATTAAGCCTAGGAGTAAATCATCCAAAGGCTATTCCTTTGTTTTGTGATAACCAATCTGCATTACATATTGCCAATAATCCGGTTTTCCATGAGCACACGAAACATAGTGAAGTTGATTGTCATTTTGTTCTTGACGCTATTCTTGACGGCCTCATCGTTCCCTCATATGTTACTACTAAGGCCCAATTGGCAGATATCTTCACTAAGGCCCTTGGCAAAACACAATTTGAGTTACTGTTGTCCAAGTTGGGTATTCTTGATCCCTCCCATGCTCCAACTTGAGGGGAGTGTTAGGGAGTATATGATATTAAGAAGTTTTCTTACAATAGGAGTCTCTTGTTGAGATAAGTATATCTTCTGTTAGGATTTGTTTTCCTTATTCTGCTAGGCTTAGGCATCTTGTAACTATATATATCCGTGATTTACATCAATGAGAAACAACGCAATTTACACTTCAATATATTTTACATACATTCTAATTAACTTATTATGATTTCTTAATTTATTGATTATAGCAATCTTCTGCCAACATATATATGATTCTTGTTTGCATATCTTAACTCTTTGTGATGTCCTTTTTTAATTTGTAACATAAACATCTCAAGTTCTAACGTTTTTGGTGAAGAATTTCAACTGAAGATTTTCCAGATTTTTGGTGAGAATGTTTTCCATATTTTTTTAAGAAAAAAAATTCGTATGTTTTCCAGATTTGGTGGTTTAGAAGATTTTCCAGATTTTTGGTTATGATTCTAACATTTTCCATATTTTTTTTATAATTTTTTCGTATGTTTTCCAAATTTTGGTGAAGAAGCTTTACATGATTTTGGTGAAGAATATTTTCATGATTTTGGTGAAGAAGATTTATCAGATTTTAGTGAACTTCAATTGATAGCAGTTCAAGAACTGTGTAGTTGGTGTATTTAGTCCATTTCATTATAGTGTTTAAACCCATTTGCTTTTTCTTAACTCTTGTTCTATCAGTGGGCCCCACTCCCTCCTTAATCTGTGTGATCAAGTAAATGTAGCAACATTTAAAAAACATAGGGAGTACTAATCTCTATTATATAAGGCAAGAGGGGAGTTATAGTGTCCCCTTTTGAAAAGACTTATATACCCTTAATCTCACAAAAAATAATAATAAAATAGATTTTCTTAATTCTTTCCTCATTTACAAATCTCTATTATATAACCCAAGGGGGAGGTGTGGTGTCCACATAAAAATACCATATATACTATCCTTCATGAATCAATATTAAATTTGACATAATTGATCTCCTATAATCAATGATAATTATAATTGATATGTATGGCAGTTCCTTCAACCACTCTTATGATTTACATTCGTTAAATCAATCACCTTTCTATTTATTTGTTTCATTAGGTAATTATCTATATCAAACAAGTAAAGCTCATAATTTATGCTTAACTGATCTCCTCCATTAACCTATCTAAATCACCTCCACGGTTGTTTCAATTATTCTTCATCAATATATAAGTAAGTTAAAATTTGAAAATAATTAGTAAACTAGTGACTTACAACAATATTTTTGTAACTTAATAATTATTTTTTGATCATCGTGAATTTGTGATGTTATAATTGTAACTATTTTTATTCACAATAATATTTTTTTTTACTACAGAAATCGATTATAACCTTACTACAAAAATCAATTTCGTTTAGAAAATCATCAACCTCCTAGCATTGACAATAGAAATATTGTTCAAGAGGAGTAGATAGTTAATATGTAATTTTAGAAATCATCTAAGTTCTACATTTTTAATTTTGAGTTTATTAATTCTACCCTTAATCACGATAAGTAGATGGTTCATCGTTTGATATATGAAGCACGCATCGCGTGCACATAGAGGCTAGTACTAATATATTAAAATGCGTGTCTGACAACGTATACACGCCACGTTGGCACATCTGTTGCTCCACTAAAATTTTCCAATGTGTACATATGTCATGTCAACTAACAAAAGTAAATTTGCTTGCAACAAGATTTGAACTCATGACATCTTATTATTATACATAGCACAATTACCATCTCAACCAACTTTTGATCATGCTTTAAATGTCTACATTGTTATATTTATACCTTTTAAATGTTGAGTTTCTTTTGTTATATTTGAATGTAAATGGAAAAAACTACATATCAAGTTCGAAAAAAGAAATACCACCCGGGGCAACACCTAAACCTAAATACTAGTTTAAAAATATACCGACCAGTGCCATAAGACAGTCAGTTTTGTCAGTACCGAAACATGGTTGTTCCGTTCCCTTTATTTATTAGAAATATGGTCTTCAATCTTCATTATTAGTTATTACTGTTAAACATATTAGTGTGCCTACAGGCTACAGCCTATAGCCATGCAAACGAATCCCGAAATCGTGACATACTATTTTCACTATTCTGACATATTATTTTTTATTGTATTGTGTGATTCTGGTCCATTCATTTAGATCTCTCAAATCTCTCCTCTTTCACCATTTCTTTGAGAAATCATGCCAACGTATCAAATCATAATAACAATAATCATCATAATAATAATAATCCATCTTGTTATTAAAGAATTTAAAAATGGAGTGACATATTCCATCTACGCAAATCACGCAGATTATAAAGGCCGTGCTATTTTCAACTTATTTTTTCTTATATGAACTTATCGAAACTAGTCTTTATTAGATTTTATCTGAATTCATTATATCTTATTTTATAAATGTGTTAAACCATATTTTTTGCTAAAGTGAACTTATTAGTCCTTGTTAGATCTTATCTCAACTTATTTTTTCTTATAAGGATTAAAAATAAGTTGAACTGAATAGAGCCATAAAACAACATAGAGAGCATAAAAATATTAGAAAATATAAGGAAAGAAAATGAATGTATATACGTGTGGATAAACTCCTCGCTTGCCTCGAGCAGGTTTCCTTGGCTTCGGATAGCAAGGTTTCTTATTGTTGGTCATATCATAAATCCGGGATTTTTTCCACCAAGTCTTTCTCCTTTGAGCTCTCCAAGTGTAGCTATAGTCTGCGTTGTGATGCAATAAAAGGCGTGTGGAGAGGCCTTGTGCCTCATAGAATTGAAATCTTTGTGTTGGACGGGACGACCCTTTTGGGGCGTTTACCGGCCTCCGAGGACATTTGTATTTAATGCAACTCCCCTGCTGAAGAAATTGATCATCTCCTATTGCACTGCCCTTTCTCCTCACAGCTTTGGAATGGATAGCTTGATATTTGGAACTATAATGGTTCATTCATTGCGTATTAGAGTAGCTTTTGATCATTGGCGTTCTCCTCTCAGAAATACTTTCCTCAAGAAGCTTTGGACTGCCATTTTCTTCATCGTAGTTTAATCTATTTGGAAAGAAAGGAACTATCGAATATTCAATGATAAAGCTAACTCTATATCTCACATTCACGATTTGATACTTTTAATATTGGGATGGTGAATTAGTGGTTGGAATGACCCTTCTCTTATTCTCCAATGGAAATCCAAAGAAACCCATCATGTCTTTTATGGGATGGACGCTTCTTCGAAGCTCAATTCCCTAGTGCTTGCTCTTTGGTCTCCGCCCTCTGATGATAAACTAAAATGGAACGTTGATGCTTCCGTTCACCCGTCCTCTTCTAGATCGGCTATTGGAGGAGTTCTTCGAAACAATAGTGGACTATTTCAATGCCTATTCTCATCCCCATACCCTCCATAGAAATCAACTGCGTAGAGGTGCTTGCGATCCACCGTGCTTTCTCAATTTCATTGGGAAACAACCAACTTCACCAATCCCATCTCATCATCGAGTCAGACTCAATTAATGTCGTATCTTGGTGCAACAGTGAAGATGGAGGCCCTTGGAATCTGAATTTCCACCTCAATTTCATTTGTCAAGCTAGAAGAAAGGACCTATCTCTTTCAATTATCCATAAAGGCCGCTCATCCAATTTCGTGGCTGATTCTGTGGCGAAGCAAGGGCTGTCTCAAAGCTCTGAATTTATCGCTTGGCTGTAGCCTATTTCTATGGCTGTGGCTAAATGCAATATCCTTCTTTGTTTGTATGCAAACTTGCTGTTTGGGATTTTGTTTTGTGCTGAAAGTACTGTGGACATTGCCGTTTATTTACAATAAATTAAGAAGGTGATCGACTAAAATTATCAAAAAAATAATAATAATATGACATACTCATCTATAGTAAGGTATAACTATTTCTTATTCATTTTCTTAGGCTCTGTTCTTTTGGGCTGAATTTAACTGAAGTAAAACTGTGAGAGTAAAGTAACTGAACTGAATTGAACTAAATTGCATTAAATTGAAACTATGCCCAAAAGAACATAGCAGGGTATCTAAGAAGAGAAAAAATTAAGGAGATACAAGTACACAACTACCTCCCTCTTTAGAAAAAATCTCAAAATACTCCCCCTATTTCTTTTACCATGTTAACTTCCTCTGGATAGCGTTAGTTTAAACAGCTCTTTTTAACAAGGTTAGTTTCAAAAGAAAAAAGTTGGTCTTTGGCTGAAGGGTATCTTATTTTGGGTTACCGTTATGTTCTATTTTCTTTTTGTATTTTTCAAGGCTAAACGGTAAACTTAGCCAACTGAAATTACATTATACTATCTCCGTTCTTTTTCTATTGCAACAATGGGTTTGGACACGATTTTTAAGAAAATGGAAAAAGTGGGTAGTTTAACATCAAGGAACCCCTTTAATTAAGTAGAGTGATACGCTCAAGTTACACGTAGTATTTACGTAACTTTGGGTGCACTTTGCTAAGGGTTTGATTGTAATTGTTAACATTCGTGTTTTATTTAACTCTTAGCGGAAGTTCGGAGTTTTGCGAGATAATTTGTGTTAACATCATGTATTCCGAGCTTCCAAGGTGAAGTGCATTTGAGCCGAGCAAAGCCCAAGCATCACCGCAAGCCTAAGCATCACGACAAGCTCGCCAAGCCAAGCTCTCGTGAGCACCGCAAGCCCAAGCCTCGCCCATCCAGCATGCACACCCAGCGCTCGCACATCGCCAACCCAGTGCTCGCCCAGCAGCCTCGCCCAAGCATCATCGCTCGCCTAGCGCTCAGCAGCAGGCACGCCCAGCTCGCACCACGCGAGCTAGGTCGCACCTCGCGACCTGCCTTGCTCGCACCTCGCGAGCTCCCTCGCACGGTGCGACCTCTTGGTTTTGCCCAGCTCTTCAGCTCGTTGCGAAGGCAGTAGCTCATCGCACGGTGCGACCTGTACCGCACCTCGCGACCCCTAGGTCGGTGTAATTGTCGGCTGACTTTTGAGCCTTAGTATAAATACTAAACTTTGTTTTTGGTCCAAAACACACACACACTTGAGGAGAGAGAATATCCAACACTCCATTCTTCTCTTCTTATCTTCTCTTTTTAGTTTTTATTTTCTAGTTTAGTTTTCGTAGATTTCAATTATGGAATCGGCTTATGCTATGCCGATTGTAGCTTGAACTGTTCTTGAACGAGATTAATATGAAGCTTCAAGCATTATTGTGAGATCTTTCCTCTCTATTTAGTTTCTTTGATTATGGTTTAATTTCTATGATTGTTTTCTATGGTTTTTGCATAATTATGCTAGGAACGTTACTAGTTTGATTGTGTAATTAATCTAATGCTAGATTTAAGAATAGAATCGGATTGTTTTATTCTTTTATCAATTGATAGCAAACTAGGGAGTAACTTAGATGCAGATCGTCTTGGTTGTTTCTTGGGGAAATTGAATAAACTGTTGAATGTTTATCGCTTGTATGACGTTAACAGGTCTATTGGTTCTCTGTGTTTATTGCTGCTATTGGATTGAACTTAGACGCTATCGGACTAGGTTATCCTTTGGTTAGGGTTTTATAGTTACGCTGATCGTGCTATTCAACTAAGAATAAGGAGAAGTCGAGATTAATTCTCGACAATAGGTAATCATGGAAATAATTAGAGTTGAGGTTCAATGATCGATAATGAATTGAAGTGGATGTTAATCGGATTCAAGATCTTCCCATATTGACTTCTCATTTTATTTAGTTGCTAGTTAATTTTAGTTTGTTAGTAAATCTATTTGAAAACCCCCCTTGTTATTAGGTTACTCGACCTTTAGAGTCATCTAGGTATTGAATCACGCTAGATATAAAACTCGTCCCTGTTTCCCTGTGGATACGAACCTTACTTCCCTTCTACATTTAATTGTAAAAGAGAGTAGGAGAAATTATATCTTTGGTTGGGTGGCGTTCACGACAAACGCAGCCCGCCAAATTTTGGCGCCGTTGCCGGGGACACGGTGTTACTTGTTTGTATTTAGTGTATGCTTTTGGATTGTATTGCTTATGGTTTTTGTTTATGGTTAATACTCGTGTTACTAACCAAGAACCTTTGCAGTACGATCGAGATCTAGAACTAACCCTTTTCAGGTTGAGAAGAGAATTGCGTGAAGACTTTAGAAAGCTCCCTTTTTCGCTTGAATTTGAAGAAGAGATGCCTCCTAGAGTTGAGCACCGCACTTTAAAGGAGCTCACTGCTCCTAACCTTGACCAACAGCCTTTGTGTATCACATTTCCGGAACCGGAAGTGGGGGACACATTTGAGCTAAAGTCGGGGTTGATACATTTGCTTCCCTCATTCCATGGGCTAAATGGTGAAGATCCAAATAAACATTTGTCAGAGTTTCATGTGGTATGCAGCAGCATGAAACCAAGTGGAGTTTCAGAAGACAGAATCAAGCTTAAAGCCTTCCCCTTTTCGTTAAAAGACGCAGCAAAGGACTGGATGTACTACCTTCCGGCCGACAGCATCACCACTTGGGCACAATTGAAAAAGAGCTTTCTCGAGAAATACTTTCCCACTTCTAAATCATCTACATTGAAGAAGGAGATAAGTAACATTGAGCAACGGGGTGATAAGTCATTTTATGAGTATTGGGAGAGGTTTAAGAAGTTATGTGCTAGTTGTCCATACCACGGTTATTCAGAGGAAGATTTGGTGCTATACTTCTATAATGGCTTATGTGATGAGGATGCTAGGATGGTTAATGCAGCAAGTGGTGGATCCATTGTGAATAAAACTGCACTCGCTGCTAAGGAACTGTTAAATGAGCTTGCTGAAAGCTCGAGGCAGTTTAGTAGAAGGTCTGGAACTCGACGTGTGGTCGCCGAGGGTTCTAGTTCTTCTAAGCTGGAAGATCAGGTGCAAGCTCTCACATCCGTGATGCGAGACTTCATAGTGAAAGAGAAAACTCACCAAGTGAAGGCTTGTGGCATTTGCTCTTCACATCATCCAACTGATTTTTGCCCTCATCTACAAGAACCGAGTGAAGAGGTTAAGGCGGCCGATTTTCAGGGCCAAGGTTTCCAGAAAAGATATGATCCATATTCTGGTACCTACAATCCGGGATGGGGAGATCATCCTAATTTGAGGTACGGGAATCCATCAGGGAACCAGCAGCCGCCACAGCAGTATAACCGCCCACCACCTCCTTATTCGAGGGCACCGGAGCAAGGAGCTCCATATTTTCGGCCGCAAGGCCAATCATAGGGACCGAGTACCAGCATGTCTACAGAGGATATGATTAATGCTTTAACTAAAAATGTTACTAACATGCGGGGAAATATGGTTCGGTTTCGGGGAGGAGACCCGTTCGAGCATCAAGAACTTGGAGAGCCAAGTAAGCCAAATTACAGGAGCTGTAACCAAGTTAGAGGCTAGGGATTCGGTGAGGTTTCCATCCCAAATAGAACTCAACCCTAAAATGAACGTGAGTGCTATCACATTGAGGAGTGGAGCGGAAATCGCAAGCAAAGAGAGGTTGGTGGTTCGAGACAAAGAGATAGTGGAAGAGGTGATCGAGCATGAACCGACAACATATTGTAAATCATTGCCACCTCAACAAGAGAAGTCCACCATATGAACCAGAGCCACCATTTCCCGAGGCATTGAGAGAAACCCGCAATGCAGAGCGCAACAATGACATTTACGAAATCTTTCGTAAATGTGAGGTAAACATTCCCCTTTTTGATGCTTTAAATCAAGTACCTAGGTTTGCTAAGTTCCTTAAAGAATTGTGTACTTCGAAAAGAAAGCAAAAACAAAAGGGAGTGCAAAAAGTGAAGGCTAGCGAGCATGTCTCTGCTATCATTCAAAAGAAATTACCTCAAAAGTGCAATGACCCAGGCATGTTTACCATCCCATGTACTATAGGTGACACCATGTTTCCTAAATCCATGTTGGACTTAGGTGCGTCAATTAATGTGATTCCATATTCATTGTATAAGTCTTTGAAACTTGGCAATTTGCATGAAACTGGTGTGGTGATTCAATTAGCTGATAGATCCAATGTTTATCCTAGGGGAAGATTAGAGGATGTGTTAGTTAAGGTTGGGAAATTGCAATTTCCTGCTGATTTTTATGTTTTGGAGATGGAACCTGATAAGCATGCCGCCCCCATCCTTTTGGGGCGACCTTTCTTGAAAACATCTTGCACTAAAATTGATGTTTGCGCTGGTTCTTTGACCATGGAATTCGAGGGAAAGGTAGAGGCGTTTAAAATCAATGATTCTAAGCCTTTGATTAAGGATGATAACCCTCTTTGCTCTATTAACATTGTTGACTCTGTTTTGCATGATGTTCTTGATATTGAGCATGTTGATGAGTCGATGAATGTTGATGATGTCTTGGTTGAGGATTGTGCATCTCCTACTAACATGCAGGTTATGGTGCCGGAGTTGAAAGAGCTAAAGAAGCCTCCTGATGTACCACCTTGTTTTGAAACTGTACCACTAACGATGCATTGCAAGAGTTCTTCTCAGTTTGTTTTGCAGGTACTTGCATTGGAGGTTGACATGGAGCCACCATTGTCACATATGGAGCACAAGCCCAATTTTTGAGCTCAAGGTACTAAGTCGAGCTAACGACTTTAAACAACAGCGCTTCTCGGGAGGCAACCCGAGATCCCTTTTATTTTCTTTCTTTTTCTTTATTTCTCATCAAATTTCCACCACCACAACAAATTTTCTTTCACCCACCGCCCAACCACTAAAAAGATCCACAACCAATCTTAATTCACTTGTAACCAAAATCCACAAAAGAAAATCCGTTGGGAGGACTTCAATAGCTAGGAGTTGGTACAACTAGAGGGTTGAGATTGTTAATGTATCTTTTCGATCTCTTAAGCTAGGAGCAAATCGCAAAAATCTAAACAAAATTTGAATTTGTCATTTGTTTGAGTGATTCGAGGGAGAGGGTTGTGAGTTGAGTTGTGAGATTTGAGTTGGTGTTATTAAGAAATTTGAGTTTGACGGATTGCTTTTCATGAGTTTTGAGAATTCGATCTTCGATTTACCCGATTTTCAAATTTTCCCCCCATTTTCAGTTTACTTTTTCTTTTAATTGTCGACACATTGAGGACAATGTGTAGTTTAAGTAGGGGGGAGGGTATTCTCATTCTCATGTATCTATGTTGTATATATTACTTTAAAAAAAAAAAAAAAAAAAAAAAAAAAAAAATTATGAAAAGAATCCTGCTGAGTTGAAAACCCGCAAGGGCGGGCGACTCGGGCAAAAATGGGGGCCCGGATAGGTTGAAAACCCGAAAGGGCAACCTATGCAAAAAAGTGGTTTATATTGAGCGGGTAAGATGGTGAGATGCAACCAAAAAGAAATGTGTGAAGCTAGGATGAAAACCCGAAAGGGCTCCTAGGCAAAATGAGAGATTAAGAGAGAATTTTGTACTTTGAAAACTCATTTGCCGAAGATGGTGTCATAAGGTGGAAAGCGTTTTCGGGTTTGGGTTGGTTATTTCATCCTTGATTTTGTGAAGATTTATGTTGGCTTTCACATTCTTTTGGTTAACTGTTTGTTTTTGGGAGTAAGCATGGAATTTATCCCTTTTTGTCTTTGTTCCATGGCTTGCTATTCTAAGTTAGTTGTAGTAGTAGTAGTTTTAGATCATCTTTTGGAGGTTTGGGAGAGGCGATAGTTTAGTGTGTCATGAGCCGACATTTTGATGTTTGTTGGCGTTTCTTTGGTTATTGTTGTTGTTACGTCTTTATATATTTCAGGTGAGCTTGAATCTAAGTGTGGGGGAGTCATTATCCCTTACGTTTAGGTTTTGAGCGTATTTCATTAAGATGTGATGATGATGATGTAGTTGGTGGGGAGTGTAGGTTGGTGTCGTTAGCTTGGGTGATGATTTATTTGGAGATCCTCATTTTGAGTTTACTCGAGGTCGAGTAAAGTTCAAGTGTGGGGGTATTTGATACGCTCAAGTTACACGTAGTATTTACGTAACTTTGGGTGCACTTTGCTAAGGGTTTGATTGTAATTGTTAACATTCGTGTTTTATTTAACTCTTAGCGGAAGTTCGGAGTTTTGCGAGATAATTTGTGTTAACGTCATGTATTCCGAGCTTCCAAGGTGAAGTGCATTTGAGCCGAGCAAAGCCCAAGCATCACCGCAAGCCTAAGCATCACGACAAGCTCGCCAAGCCAAGCTCTCGTGAGCACCGCAAGCCCAAGCCTCGCCCATCCAGCATGCACACCCAGCGCTCGCACATCGCCAGCCCAGTGCTCGCCCAGCAGCCTCGCCCAAGCATCATCGCTCGCCCAGCGCTCAGCAGCAGGCACGCCCAGCTCGCACCACGCGAGCTAGGTCGCACCTCGCGACCTGCCTTGCTCGCACCTCGCGAGCTCCCTCGCACGGTGCGACCTCTTGGTTTTGCCCAGCTCTTCAGCTCGTTGCGAAGGCAGTAGCTCATCGCACGGTGCGACCTGTACCGCACCTCGCGACCCCTAGGTCGGTGTAATTGTCGGCTGACTTTTGAGCCTTAGTATAAATACTAAACTTTGTTTTTGGTCCAAAACACATACACACTTGAGGAGAGAGAATATCCAACACTCCATTCTTCTCTTCTTATCTTCTCTTTTTAGTTTTTATTTTCTAGTTTAGTTTTCGTAGATTTCAATTATGGAATCGGCTTATGCTATGCCGATTGTAGCTTGAACTGTTCTTGAACGAGATTAATATGAAGCTTCAAGCATTATTGTGAGATCTTTCCTCTCTATTTAGTTTCTTTGATTATGGTTTAATTTCTATGATTGTTTTCTATGGTTTTTGCATAATTATGCTAGGAACGTTACTAGTTTGATTGTGTAATTAATCTAATGCTAGATTTAAGAATAGAATCGGATTGTTTTATTCTTTTATCAATTGATAGCAAACTAGGGAGTAACTTAGATGCAGATCGTCTTGGTTGTTTCTTGGGGAAATTGAATAAACTGTTGAATGTTTATCGCTTGTATGACGTTAACAGGTCTATTGGTTCTCTGTGTTTATTGCTGCTATTGGATTGAACTTAGACGCTATCGGACTAGGTTATCCTTTGGTTAGGGTTTTATAGTTACGCTGATCGTGCTATTCAACTAAGAATAAGGAGAAGTCGAGATTAATTCTCGACAATAGATAATCATGGAAATAATTAGAGTTGAGGTTCAATGATCGATAATGAATTGAAGTGGATGTTAATCGGATTCAAGATCTTCCCATATTGACTTCTCATTTTATTTAAGTGCTAGTTAATTTTAGTTTGTTAGTAAATCTATTTGGAAACCCCCCTTGTTATTAGGTTACTCGACCTTTAGAGTCATCTAGGTATTGAATCACGCTAGATATAAAACTCGTCCCTGTTTCCCTGTGGATACGAACCTTACTTCCCTTCTACATTTAATTGTAAAAGAGAGTAGGAGAAATTATATCTTTGGTTGGGTGGCGTTCACGACAAACGCAGCCCGCCATAGAGTAGAGAGAGAAATCAATTTTTAATAAAGTAAAAGTAACTTTATGAGGGAAAGTAAGTATTTAATGATGGTTTTAGTAAGATAAAATAAGGACAATAGTGAGTTATTTTGTAGCTTCGTATATGGAGGCTCATCAGGAGTCATCACTAACTTTATCTCGTATTTAGCACCGAAAGATTTCTTTGAATACTTTTTGGTGAACTAATTTACTGATATATATACTTCCTCTGCTCCAAAATTATTGCATCCCTTGTCTTTTTTTGATAGTTTTTTAAATAATGCAACACTTCTATAGATAGGAAAATGATGTACCTACACATGGGAGTATCCACACTAAACAACTTTTCTCTCTCCTTATTTTAACATAAATATTAACACAATACCCCACTTCCAACTACTACCTCCGTTTCTTTTTAATCTACACACTTTCCTTTTTGGTTTGTTTCTTTTTTATCTACACACTGTTGCTTTTTCTATTTTTGGTAACATGTCACATCTACTTTCTCCTTTTTTTCCACCCATATCATCCACTTTTTAATATTTTAACCCATTTTTTAGTTTTTCTCTCCACCTTTTTAATTTATCTCTCATATTTTTGCACTTTCTCCTTGGTTCTCCCCCAAAGTGAAGTGTGTAGATTAATTTGAAAGTATCTCCTAAATCTCCATGCCAAAGGCACTTGTTGCATTAATTTTGAAGCGAAGGAAATATGTCCATATTTGACCTTTATAACCTTATAACAATAAACCCCTTTGGATCATACTCCCTCCGTCTCGATTTAGTTGCTACATTTGCTTTTTCACAGTTTTCGAGATACAACTTCAAATGCCAATATCTTGAGTTACATATATAAAAAATTTATAAAAATTATAGATTTGGAAAATACAAATTGGGACGAATCAAACAAGATCCCACATGACTATGGTTTTTTATATGTATATAAACTAAAAGACAGTTAAAGTTATGACGTGAATAGTGCCAATGGTCAAAATGTAGCAACTAATATGGGACGGAGCTAGTATTCAATAAAGAACGATGATGTTGAAATTATAAGTTAAATTTGAATAAGGGACTGGATTATTCATGAAAGAGGAGGAGAAAAGCATTTGGCAATGAAAGTTTTAGCTTCTTAATTGTATAGTTAAGATGGTTATATTTTCTCTCCTTTTCTTCAACATTTGACACCTCACAACAAATTAAAAGGCTTAACAATGCAAATATTAATCTAACCTGTTTTTTTTATACCAATATCATGCTTAATAATCAGGTCTGGCCACTAAATGATCAGTAATTTGCTTGCCTTATAACCAGATCTAGCCACTAATTAAATACAGGAGTCATAGGTACTCGCTTCCTCGTAGTCCTTGCATCTCCATCTTTCTTTTGACGGGTTGTATCCCCAAAATGATGGTTCCCAACACGTTATTCTCTTGGTGAGATCTATCCTATAATTCCTATTACTCTACTAGTATTGGGACCCGGCAAATGCCAGAGCTTTTTCGTGAAGAAGTAGAGTTTTTAATATTTACACCCCTATATTTGGCCGTTATTTTTGTCTGACATAGAACAACTAAAAGTTATAATGTGATTTTGTCATTATCTTTGACGTTGATTTCTAATTTATATGTAATGAAGAAACTCACTTTATCATTCAGAAACATACTATATCAAGCAAAAACTACATCATTTCTAAACAATCCACTATAGCATTTTGACACTCATTATATCATGCAGAAACACACTATATGATTCATACATTCACTCTATCATGCAGAAACCACATATTTTTATATGTTAAAACATATGTCACGATATACTAGACAGCCTACATATTCCTGCATGTTAAAACATTAAAAATAAAACCATAATCTATAATTCATTAGCAATCTGCAAAGTTGACCGCTGACATTCTAGTATATATAACTTTTAATATTCTAATTCTAACATGAATAGGTTTTGTAGAACAACCCTAATTCTAATTGAATCTCTTATAACAACCCTAATTCTAATTGAATCCCTAATTCCAATTGCAGTAGGTTTCTTTAATACTTTAACTCTAATTCTAATTGAATCGCTAATTCCAATTGCAGTAGTAGGTTATTTTAATACGTTAGTATAGTCAATATTTCCTTTTATAAGTTACTTTAATATGAAATTTCAAATATAGTATAAATGAATCTTATTTTAAAGTACTTTTTAAACACTTTCTAATAGTACAAAATTATAATGTTACGAACTATATGTTAAAAATTATAATCAATTTACTATATTTAAATTTTTCATTGGGAACCCAACTCTATATATTCTTATCTTAAATTTTATTTGTATTTTAATCAATTAGGAACACTATTTATATTCAAAAAAATATGACATGACACTTAATGAGCGCGAGAAATAGCGTCCAATCAGGAGCCAAATGTCGCGAAATTTTAATTGAATTGCTAATTCCAATTGCAGTAGGTTACTTTAAAATGTTAGTATAGTCAATATTTCCTTTTATATGTTACTTTAATATAAAATTATAAATATAGTATAAATGGATCTTATTTTAAAGTACTTTTTAAACACTTTCCAATGGTACAAACATTTTAATTTTATGAACTATATATTAAAAATTATAATCAATTTAGTATATTTAAGTTTTTTATTGTGAACCCAACTCTATTTATTCTTATTCTAAATTCTATTTGTATTATAATCAATTTAGAACTCAATTTATATTAAAAAAATAAGGGAAATGATATTCATAGCCCTTAGGGCTATGTATAAGGTGCCTAATATGGAAAGAAAAAATCAAGTCAAGCATTAATTACCTAGATTAAAGTGTAATTTTGTCTTGTTTCCCCAAATGGTTTCATTTATTAGAAATATATTAAATGCTTATATCTAGCCCTAAGGGCTACATATAACATTACCCAAAAAATAATAATATGATATGACACTTAATGAACGCGACAAATAGTGTCCAATGAGAACACCAAATGTCACGATCTCGTGAGCTGACTTTTGTACTCTACTTTATATATTAGTTATATGATTTTTTTTTTTAATGGAGAGATCTATTTTATGTACCCATTAAAGATAAAAAAAAGTAGGTAGACAGCTATCATGTCTTCGGTGTCTATAATGCCGTTTTTTCTGCGTCAAACCAAATCTCCATGTCTCGAAATTGTAATAGTGGTATATTCTAAGGATATTGTTCACGTGAATAATGCACATCGACTTCAGGTAATAATTATTGCATTAGATACTCTTATTGCAATTTATGAGAGATATTCTTATGAAAGTGAGGAGTAGGTCAAACATCTCATCATCGTTGAATTATGAGTGTTTCGGGGACGAAGGTGATATACATACTCTCTCCTTCCTTTAAAATTTGTCCTATTTCCAATATGTAGTGCATGAGGTAGGAGATAAAGTAGAGAGACTACGAGGATAATGTGACTTAAATATATACGAAACGGCACAATTTGTTATATGTGTGATCAAATAAGGGAACCGGATATATCACTCCAAGGAACGGAAACTACGATTTCCTATTAGTTTAATTTTGCCACTCTAGGATCATCGGGTTAACACGAAATAACTAATGAGATACAATGGAGGAAAAACCATTCACAAGATGATCTTCTATGTGAATCAACAAGAACTTTGAGTCTTTAGTTTGTGAAAAACACTAGAGAGAAAATAGCAAGGTTTCTCTCAAGCAAAGCAAGTGTCTTAGAATATGAAAACTGATTTTTCCTCTATCTACCCCATAAGAATGACAAGGGTCATATATCATATACCCTCATAGATTAGAGCTGTTACTCCCTTTAATCCCCTGATTAAGAATTCTTAATCGTCATTAAAAGGATAATGTAAACAGCACAACGGTTATAAACCGTCCATGCAAAATTTCACGCCCCAAGTCAGAATACACGCCGCGACTCGCGATACATATCGCGAGTCGCGAAATGCGCAGGTCGCGACCCGCGACAGGTGCCGCGACCCGCGACCAACCTCCTGACTTGCTTGATTGTTTCACGAGATTTTGCGCATTCTAATCTTAGCATACTAGACCTCCTCCTCATCTAGTATAGAATCATATGAGCTTATAAAACCCATTACCTCTTAAATGTTCCAACAATCCTCCTCCCATTTATAGGGTAATGTTGAAAAGTTTTTCAACTTGCTATAAATCACAAACAAAACATGCTCATGCATCATGGAAATATCGTACGATTGAATCTCCACTTAGTAAAAGTAACTTTACAATAATTTTGATCATAATGATAGACAAAGCTTTGAATCATATAACCACCACAAATTATTGAAGATACTAATACACATACGCATAAACTTAGTTCTTAACCTCCGACACCTATGACGCCTTGGTGTCCATATCCATTCATAAGCATTCCAAGTCAAGCCTTAGACTTGGTGAAGCGGCCAAACCTCTAGCTTATATAGGTAAGTCTTTACGAACATGCTCCTACAATTGAGCACTTATCAAAGACTTATTAAGAAACTTAATTTAACCTCTTTTCATTGTAGTAAGAAGCACTAACCTCGGGATGTAAATAAAACAAGTGCTTCCAACCATTAAGAAAAAAACTATCCTCATTGAATTTGAGATCTAACGATGTATCAGACGTCAAATTGAGTTTTCTTAGTTAAAGGTTGATCAATAGGCTTAAGACCCATCCCTTTGTTCATTTTGTTCGCTAGTTCCCTTGACAACGGTTTAGTAAACGTATCCGCCAAGTTCAAATTAGACCGAACAAAATTAATAGTTATACAACTATTCCTTATCAGAAATCCAACTAGCATCCGAGTAACCTTCTAGAATAGAAGGTTCTCCTTTGTGAGTTATGACATAATCCAAGGTTTTATTCAAATACCTTAACACTCTTCTCAATGCTTGCCAATGCAACATACTAGGATTACTAGTATACCTACTGAGTTTACCAATAGCAAAAGCTATATCCGGTCGAGTGCTAGTCATAGCATACATCAAGCTTCCAATTAAGCTTGCATACTCCAATTGTGAAATAGGAGTACCACTACTCGGAACCAAGTGAACACTAGGATCCATCGAAGTAGAAAAATGAGTCGAGTTCGATTCATTAAACCTCTTGATCACTTTCTCAATGTAATGAGATTGTGATAAAGAAATTGACCCTTTACCTCTCATTATTCTAATACCTAGAATAACATCTGCTTCACCCAAATCTTTCATGGAGAAGCTAGAAGAGAGAAAGACTTTGATCTTTTCCACTTGTTCCAAATTAGTCCCAAAGATGAGCATATCATCAACATATAAGCAAATTATAACTCCATTACCGTTATTATCAAATTTACTATATACACACTTATCGGACTGATTTATTTTGAACCCACTAGACAAAATGACCTCATCAAATTTTTGATGCCATTGCTTAGGTGCTTACTTAAGACCATACAAAGATCGAACTAATTTGCAAACCTTAGTCTCTTGACCTTAGCTTTGACCACAAAACCTTCGGGTTGATTCATGTACACTTCCTCCTCCAATTCACCATTAAGGAAGGCAGTTTTGACATCCATTTGGTGAATTACTAGACCATGAATCGCAGCCAATGCTATCAAAAGTCTAATGGTAGCTATTCTAGCAACCGGAGCATAAGTATCAAAATAATCGATACCATATCTTTGCCTAAAACCTTGGACCACTAACCGGGCCTTATGTTTTAGTATGGTTCCATCGATCTTCCTTTTCCTTACGAAAATCCATTTACAACCTAAAGGTTTGCATCCGGGAGGTAAATTAGCTAAAATCCAAGTATAATTTCCCATTATTGAATCCATTTCATCATTCACTGCCTCTTTCTAGAAAGCAGAATCACGAGACTTCATAGCCTCATCAAAGGTCCTAGGATCCTCCTCCATATTGTAACAATATGAAATTTGAGTCACAATAGACTCCCTTGACCCTTCAACTAAATATAGTTGAAAATCCGGTCCAAAAGACTTCTCTTTTCTAATTCTTTTACTTTTCCTAATTTCCGGTGTTGTAGTATCATGATCATTGTTAATGTCATCCACAACATTGGAACTAGTACTAGGTATCATGTCCTTTGGTCTTGGAATCGATGAGAATCGAGTCTCATCAAATATTGCATCCCTTAACTCTATCACAGTATGGATAGAGACAAAATCATTTGGCTCAATGACATAAAACCTATAGGCTTTGCTATGTACCGCATAGCCTATAAAAATGCAATCAATTCCTTTTTCACCTAAAGTTTTCCTTTTAGGTTCCGTCAATTTGACAATTGCCCTACAACCCCATACCTTAAGGTAATTGAGATTAAGCTTTTTGTTACACCAAAGTTCATAAGGGGTAGTCTTATTCCTCTTATTAGGAACTCGATTTAATATATAACATGCAGTTAAAATTGCATCACCCCAAAAACCATCATTTAGACCCGAATTAATAAGCATGGTGTTAACCATTTCTTTTAGAACCCTAATTTTCCTTTCCGCTATACCATTACTTTGAGGTGAGTATGGGGCGGTTGTTTCATGAATTACACCAATGGAACTAAAATAGCTAGGATTATAGTATTCACCACCCCTATCCGTCCGAAGTCTTTTAACTTTTTCATTAAGTTGAAGTTCCACTTCGGGCTTAAAAATCTTAAACTTTTCTAGTGCTTCATCTTTAGTAAATAATAAATATATGTAACAAAACCTTGAATAATCATCAATAAAAGTCACAATATATTTTTTATTTCCCAAAGAAGGTGAACTATGAAAGTCACACAAGTCACTATGCACCAATTCTAGCAATACCGTTCACTAGTAGAATAAATGTTTATTGCTGCGGTCATTAAGTGGCCTATTGCGACGGTTTTCGCCGCGCAGCAATAAAGGGCGCAGCAATAGGTAAAAATTATATATTGCTGCGGTTTTAAACTGCAGCAATAGGGCAACCTATTGCTGCGGTTCCTACCCAAAACCGCAGCAATAGGTAGTGTTAATAATAAAAAATAAAAAATAAAAGCAACCTATTGCTGCTGTTGTTTGGTAAAAACAGTAGCAATAGGTTGTTTAATTTTTTTTTAAAAAAATTCATACATTTCTAATGTCATACTTCACCCACGCAACATTTTCACAAAGAAAACCACACAACCATATTTTTTGGAATTCATTCAAACATCAAATGAATTAATAAAGCCCATAACTACCGCATTTACATTTGATATTATAAGAAATGAAACTATGAAACACACCAAATCTGAAAAATATAACCAATACCAAAAACTAAAATATCATATTCATTACAAAATTAAAATGGAAATTAAACTCAAATAGAAACTCTAAAATAATTCATTAAAAAAAAGTAAAAACAAAAAAATAGAAATCCTAAATATTATCTAAACTGAAAATAAAAAAAATTAAGAAAATAAAAAATACATTGGTGCAGATCTTGTGAACGGCGCCGGGAAGGAGATGAAGGAGACGAACCGTTGGTCTGAGCGTCGACGAAGGAGACGAACGGAAGCCGACGAAGGAGATGAACGAACCGTTTCTCAATGTGCTTGTGAATGGTCGGCGAAGGACGAGCGAGCGACGAGGAGAGAACGAATGTTCCGTTCACCGGTTGAGGAGCAACGAACGACCAGCCTCGAGATCAGAAGATGAAGAACGAGTGATGGAGGAACGACAAAAAAAATAGAATTACCAGATTAAAAAAAAAAAGAGAAAATGATGATGATGACGAACGAATGAGTGAGGCTCCAAACTCGTCGGAGGTGGTGAGGACGAAAGAGATGTAAGGGATATTGCTGCGGTTTGTTGAAGAAACCGCAGCAATAGATTAAATTATTATTAAAAAAATAATATTTTAATCTATTGCTGCGGTTTCTCGTGGAAACCGCAGCAATAGATCTGGTCAAAAAGTCAACTTAAGTTTGAAAATTGTCCCGTTAGAATCTATTGCTGCGGTTTTCGGCCGAAACCGCAGCAATAAGTATATTTTATATTTTACCTTTTCTTTTGACGTGGTTTATTGCTGCGTATGGGTAAAACCGCAACAATACCACCGCAGCAATAAGCAAAAATTCTACTAGTGGTTTGTCTAGTCACACTAGGATAAGGATTCTTTGTAATCTTATTTAGCATGAATGTCTTACACTTCTCTAACTTTAAATCAAAAGAAGGTATTAAACCTAGCTTAGACATGTCATATAATCTACGATAGTTTACATGACATAAGCGATTGTGCCATAGAGAAGAAACATCAAGCATGTAAATAGAACTAGTATCAATTGCATTATTAATACTATATTTAAACATCCCATTACAATAAAATCCTTGTCCAACAAAAATATCACCCTTGGAAACAATAAACTTATTCGATTCAAATACAACTTAAAAACGAAATTTATTCAAAAGACCCCCCGACACAAGATTCTTCCTAACTTCCGGTACATAAACAACATCCCGGAGAGTTAAAGTCTTTCCCGAGGTTAACAACAATTCTATTTGGCCTATGCCCTTGGCCTTTACCGTATAATCATTCCCCATATACAAGATTGGACCATCATCAAATTCTTCCAAAGACTTGAAGAAGTGCTTATTATTGCACACATGTCTAGAGGCCCTCGAATCTATCCACCAAGAATCATCAACCTGCACAAACATAATTTCAGAAATCATAGCCACAAAATTCATTTCTTCAATTACATTTTCATATGCAACTTTACCTTGGTTTTGAACAACACTAGGTTGTCCATTCTTTGTCTTCTTCTTCTTAGAAGGACAATCCCTCTTGAGATGAGGTCCATTGCATACCCAACAAGTGAAGGTCTTCCACTTCTTGTTTGCAAAGTTGGTTTTAGAGTTGTTATTGTTGGATTTCTTGGTCCCACTAGACCTACCAACCTCTACCATATTCACGGTAGACTTAGGAATACTGGTAGTAGTATCCTTAACCCTATCTTGAGCCCGGATCCCTTCCTCAATACGAAGATGGATTCCTAATTGCTCCATGGACATATCTTCCTTCCTATGTTTCAAGGAATGCTTAGTTTCTTTCCAAGAATGTGGTAATTTATCAATGATTGAGGCAACCGCAATAGCCTCATCCATCACCATACCATGTGATCTTATTTGGTTCAAAATATGATGAACTTCATGAAGTTGCTCTATAATAGGCCTATCATTAGTCATTTTAAATTAATTAAAATTACTAACAAGAAATTTCTTACTTGAAGCATCTTCCGAAATATATACTTGGCCTCAAGAGCATCCCAAAGTTCCTTTGCATTCTCCACATTTTGGTAAAGATGGAAGAAAGGGTCGGTAAGGGAGTTGATGATGTGACCCCGGCAAGTGTAGTCATCATTCTCCCACTTTGTTCTCTTCCTTGTAGTCTCCACGGACTCTTCCTCTCCATCTTTCGGGAATGATGGCATGGGTGTTGAAAGAACATACACCACATTCAAAGTTGTCAACAAGAAGTGCATCTTCTTTTGCCATCTCCGATAACCCACCCCCTCAAACTTGTCCAACTTTTGGAAGTTCATAGTCATGTCCTTGAGTGATTGAGCCATATCCGAAAAGAAGAAATTAAACTAATAGATTGTTATATGTGTGATCAAACAAGGGAACCGGATATACCACTCCAAGGCACGGAAAACTATGCTTTCCTATTAGTTTAATTTCGCCCCTCTAGGATCACCGGGTTAACACGAAATAACTAATGAGATACAATGGAGAAAAAACAATTCACAAGATGATCTTCTATGTGAATCAACAAGAACTTTGAGTTTTTAGTTTGTGAAGAACACTAGAGAGAAAATAGCAAGGTTTCACTCAAGCAAATCAAGTGTCTTAGAATATGAAAACTGATTTTTCCTCTATCTACCCCATAAGAATGACAAGGGTCATATATCATATACCCTCATAGATTAGAGCTGTTACTCCCTTTAATCCCCTGATTAAGAATCCTTAATCGTCATTAAAAGGATAACGTAAACAACACAACGGTTATAAACCGTCCACGCAAAATTTCACACCCCAAGTCAGAATACACGTCGCGACTTGCGATACAGATCGCGAGTCGCGAAATGCGCAGGTCGCGACCCTAGACAGGTGTCGCGACTCGCGACGGCCCCCTGGTCGCGACCCGCGACTAACCTCCTGACTTGCTTGATTGTTTCACGTGATTTTGCGCATTCTAATCTTAGCATACTAGACCTCCTCCTCTTCTAGTATAGAATCATATGAGCTTATAAAACCCATTACCTTATAAATGTTCCAGCAAAATTTTAGGGACAAACTAAATGAAATTGGAGCAATATTTTAGAGACGGAGGGTTTATATATTTTTATGTTACGATAAGAAGAAGACATATGCAACAACTTTTTAAAATCAGTTGGCATATATTTTAAATTGAATGTGCGTATCTTTGTTTTGGAACAAAAAGCTAACAAATAAGTATGATAGAAAGATGTACATTCTTTTAAAAAGTTCACATAATAAAATAAGTTGCAACTTAGGTTAACGTACAACACATTAAATTCAAAAGATATGCAAAAAAAAAACAATTCCAGATGTCGGATGAGAAGGATTTTTGCATATAGCATTACTAAATATGCGTATATTTTATCAAGTGCATAACTTAGCGCAATTTAATTTGCATCTTTTTTTTTGCAATAAAATTTTACTCATTTCGTCCTTAAAAGATTTTTCATTTCTAATTTGGGCATTATTCATAGATAAAGAAAATCCTAAAAAAAAACAAATATATAAGAAAAAACATATTCATGTGGGATCATGTTTGATTCATCTCATTGTGCACATTAGAAAATTCAAACTATTATAACTTTTACTAATATGAAATTAAAAATACTAATGATACAAAATGTGCATTGACAAACATGTATGGGAGAAATGGAATATCTATTGGGGGACAGAGGGAGTAGATGAGAATGATATATAATTTTTTTGCAATATATGTGAGTATCTAATCAAAGAGTTAAAGGTAGTTTTATATAAATTTGTTGTCCACTTTTAGGTGGTGTTACATAAATATTTAAGTGATGGCTGGTTTTGCAAATCTTACCTTTTGAATGATTTATAGTTAATAATCCTAATTTTTAGGGTTTATTTTGTCAAAAAGCACCTTATAAAACATGAAATTTGTGAGAAACTACCTTATGTAATTTTTTTTGCGAAAACAAACCTTAAACAATTTTTTTTCCAGAACAAACCTTAAACCCAATACCGATAATCATTGACCCAAGGTTCCAGCAAATTTTGATCATTGACCCAAGGTTCCGACATTCACCATGTCATGTGCATATCACATCACTTTTTAAATCCAACAAAATCCATGACATGGTCAGTGTCAGAACCTTAAGTAAATGATCGGAATATAGCATAAGGTTTTTTCACGTAAAAAAAGTTTTATTTAAGGTTTATTTTCACAAAAAAATTATATAAGGTGATTTCTCACAAATTTCATATTTTATAAGGTGATTTTGAAAAAAAAAAATTCCTAATTTTTATCGTATCTTGTCATTCTGGTACATGCATTTAGGCCTGTTCTTTTGAACTTATTTTGGCTAAACTGAACTTATTTTATTTTTGCTGAACTGAACTTATTTTTGCTAAATAATAATAATAAATAATAAACAATAATAAATAATAAACAATAATAAATAATAAATAATAAATAATAAATAATAAATAATAAATAATAAATAATAAATAATAAATAATAAATAATAAATAATAAATAATAAATAATAAATAATAAATAATAAATAATAAATAATAAATAATAAATAATAAATAATAAATAATAAATAATAAATAATAAATAATAATAATAATAATAATAATAATAAATAATAATAAATAATAAATAATAAATAATACTCCATCCGTCCCAGAAAGATCTGAACACTTGTTGGGGCACGTAGTTTTAGGTGATAAGTTGTGGTTGGTTATCAAATATTATTTTATTTCAAAAGTGGATGTGATAGGAGTTGGTGGGGTATTTTTTATTAGAGGTGAGAGAAAATTGGGTAACTTTTAATTGATAAAAGGTAGAGTGTGGGCCAAAGATGTGTACAAGAAATAATATATTAATGGTGGGACCATGCCAAAAATGGAAGTGTTCAAACTAATTTGGGACAAACATAGAAGGAAAGTGTTCAGACTATTCTGGGACGGAGGTAGTAAATAATAATAATAATAAAAAATAATAAATAATAAATACTAATTAATAAATAATAAAAATATTAAAATTAAAAAATTAAAAAAATTAAAAAATTAAAGATTAAAATAAAATTAAAAAATTAAAAAAATTACAAATTCATCGTTATTATAATTATAATATTAATAATAATAATAATATTAATAGTAATATTGAAAACAAAAATAATAATTACAACATTAGATAAGACTGAGCTTATTTTTGCTGAACTGAACTTAATTTTACTTATTTTTGCTGAACTGAATTTATTTTTACTGAAGTAAACTTATTTTTTCTGAACTGAACTTATTTTTACTTATTTTTGTTGAAAATAAGTCCAAAAGAACATGCCGTCATTTAGATCTCGAGGCTTACCTCTGTCACCAAGAACAAGAAGTCAGGCAGAAGTTGCAGCAGATTAACATCGAATCATCATTGATTGTGGGACTAACTTTAATTTAACTCTATTACAGATGCCCAAAAACGGAACAGGTACGTATGCGCGTCTTTGATGTCGTTCTTTTCGGTGTGAAAACAGATCTCCGTATCTGCTGGTATATTATATACTTATTATAAACGTGAACAATGCGACGTTATTCACGTGAATAATGCACACTGAAGCAGGTAAGAATAGCATTACTGCTACAACTTAAGAGTCTTAGACCAAGGACTATTCCAGTGGAAAAAAAACATATATTCGTAAAGAGTAGGTCAAATTGTCTACCCTAATAAAACAGAAAATTATAATTATCAAATTTGTTTTTTTGTAGTGGAGTTTATGAAAAGAACACAATAGATGAATTTTATTTTTCGTCAGGACAATATAATATTCACCGTGTGTTTTCCATGACTCTTTTCCTTTTGAAGGAAGGACAATGTGTTGAACCCTATATATGTTGTGCACATGTGAGTTGTCCCACATTGGAAAAAGAGGAGAGAAAATACCAGAATATAAGCTATAGGAGATACTCCTACTATTGCCAATTGGTTTTAGTATGGAACCTCATTTGGGCTTGTAAGTGGACCGAACTCTCCTCCTCCGTACTGGGTTGCCCAAGGCCATTTTCAGTCGTATCAAATTTATCACAATGTCGCAATAATATTGATTTCTTCCAGCAAACTGGCTCACTTTTGTGATATGATCTTCAAGCACCTATTCCTTCGCCTTGCCACATCATTTCGATTTTCGCAAAAACAAAACTATGGCACTGTGCCTCACACTGTGTTTAACTCTAGCAGATTTGTTTGAACGTTTTTGCTCAATAAAAATTGTATAGAAACTAAAAGCAAGGAAATAAAAGAATGAGACACGAGATTTTAACGTGGTTCAATCTCACATCTGAGATCTACGTCCACCCTATCTATTCTTTTATTAATTGGATCTCAAAATATCACTCTCTTGATACAATATGATTCCTCCACTAATAACTCTAGTAGTGCTCCTGGGCGGGCGCGGATGTGTCGTTGTGCACCGCACCCGGCCAAAGATAAAATTTCTCCTACTCTCTTTTACACTAAGCAAGTATAATGGAAGTAGGGGTCGTATCCACAGGGAAACAGGGACGAGTTTAATATTTAGCGTGATCCAATACCTAGATTAAGCTAAGGGCCGAGAAACCTAATAACAAGGGGGGGTTTCAAATAGATTTACAAACAAACTACAACTAACTAGCATATAAATAAAATGAGAAATCAATATGGGAAGATCTTGAATCCGATTAACATCCACCTCAGTTCATTATCGATCATTGAACCTCCACTCTAATTATTTCCATAATTATCTATTGTCGAGAATTAATCTCGCAATCTCCTTATTCTTAGTTGAATAGCACGATCAGCGTGACTATAAAACCCTAACTAAAGGATAACCTAGTCCAATAGCATCTAAGTTCAATCCAATAGCAGCAATAAACACAGAGAACCAATAGACCTGCTAACGTCATACAAGCGATAAACATTCAACAGTTGATTCAATTTCCCCAAGAAATAACCAAGACGATCTGCATCTAAGCTACTCCCTAGTTTGCTACCAATTGATAAAAGAATAAAACAATCCGATTCTATTCTTAAATCTAGCATTAGATTAATTACACAATCAAACTAGTAACGTTCCTAGCATAATTATGCAAAAACCATAGAAAGCAATCATAGAAATTAAACCATAATCAAAGAAACTAAATAGAGAGGAAAGATCTCACAATAATGCTTGAAGCTCCATATTAATCTCGTTCAAGAACGGTTCAAGCTACAATCGGCATAGCATAAGCCAATCCCATAATTGAAATCTACAAAAACTAAACTAGAAAATAAAAACTAAAAAGAGAAGACAACAAGAGAGGAGTGGAGTTTTGGAGACTCCCTCTCCTTGTGGCTGCTGCCCCCCCTAGGTCCAAAAACAAGTTTGGTATTTATACTAAAGCATAAAAATCAGCCGACAATTACACCGACCTAGGGGTCGCGAGGTGCGGTACAGGTCGCGAGGTGCGAAGAGTACTCTGTCTTCCGCAAACTTGGCAAGCGGTGCAAAGCGAAGGTCTCGCGGGGCGAAGGATCTCGCGAGTCGCGAGCAGCAGGTCGCGAGGTGCGACCTGGCTCGCGAGGTGCGACCTGCTGGGCGACAATGCTTCGAGCGCTGGGAGGTGCGAGCATGCGCGAGAGCTGGGCGATGCTGCTGAGCTTGTTAGGCATGCGGTGCTTGGGCTTGCGATGCTGGGCATGCTTGCGATGTGGTTGCTTGGAGCTTGGTTGTGGCGGAGCTTGGTTGGTGAGACGATGTTGTGGAACCATTCATGCTTCCAAAAGCTCGGAACTTACAACTTTAACAATAATTAATATATAAAATTCCGAACTTCCGCTAAGGTCGATTTACATGCAACATTAACAATTACAAATAAATCCCCTAGCAAAGTGTACCTAAAATACCACAAAAACATCGTATAACTTGAGCGTATCAGCTCCCCAACACCTAACTCTAAGTGTTGCTACTCTCTATAATGATAGAATTACAGAAATATTTTAGTCCTCACAAGTGTGCTTCTTAAATAAGCAGATTAAGGATCGTTACAACCTTATGAAATCAGTTTTAAACTCTGTGGATTTCTGTGCTATGGGGATATGTTTTCAGCTCTCAAAAACTCACAAATATTTTCCAGAAAACGTATCTTTCTCAACTGATTGTTATCCCTTATATAGATTATATTCTTATCAAAGATTACTCTAAAAGATATGATAATCTTTTTGAATAATCTTGTTCCTAAAATCAAGGGGTAAAACTTTAAAGAAACTAAAACCGTTTTGTTTAAGAAAACTGATTTTTTAATCTTTTAAAGATAAAGATTTCATCCTTATCTTTTAATCAATTAACTCTTTTTTCATCAAATCTTTCCGAAAATCTTTTTATCAAAAACTTCTCTTTACAAACTGATTTTCGAAATTCCTTTTTATAAAAACTCCCCTTTTTATTCTCCAAATACAAAAACATGAAATTAACATAATGAGAACATGGAAGAAAACAATATTAGTAATTCATTATAATAAAAATGTAATATATTAAGAAATTACATGATTATTCTTTTTCTTGAAAATGTAATCCTTTCGATGATTGGTCATACAAGGGAGAAAAAAATAGATTAATTATTGTTTTGAAAAGGATTATTACTTAGCGTTTTCATGTTCTTATATAAAGAGTTATTCCCACCTAAACTCAACCAATTAACTGTCTTATTTTAAAACTGAAGCACATAGGCCATGTTTCGCTCGTACTCGCACTATTTCTCCTCCTCCTTGATTTATGCGCATAAAGAAATGTTACAATGTTAAAGATACAAATGTAGTATTCTTGCGTTCTCATTCAACCAGGTTCTACTCCATGTACAAAGGTAAAAGGTTGGCCTACCATCTCTCTTTTACTTTTACTTACTTTCTTTTTATTTAAAGATACCTTTTGCAATTTTTTCCCTTAATCCATATGCGAAAATAGATATTCCAATTGAAAAGAATAGAGGGAGTAATTTTCATAATTTTTATTTTGTGGCTTCTATGAAGCCATAATGATTGTCATCCACAACAAACTAGTTAGGAGTACTTTAAGTTACTTCAAAAATTAAGTAAAAAAAAAAGGAGAGGAGTAATTGCTCTAGAATAATATATTTGATCCACGAGAAAAAAGTAAAATGGGTTGTTGAAGCCAGTTGAAGAACTAATATTGCACAAACAGTTCACTGGTGCCGGATAACAAAAATTTTGAGAGATCAAATTAGCATGCGCACAACTTGACAATCTTATGTCGTAAATGTTTGTAATTTTGTATATCTTCGCGATGCAAAAAATCAATCGATATCAATCAATCAATCAATCAATCAATATATATATATATATATATATAAAGGAGGAACTTTTCGGGAGCATAGGGAGCTCCTCAAGATTTCGAGCTCATAGAGCGCCACGTAGGATTGCCACGTCATCAATTTATATTTTTATTTTTTACAAAAATAGAGTTCTAGATGATTTAAATACATATAAGGAGATTTGGATAAGTGATGTTATGGTTTTATATAGTGTTTTTCCCCCTGTATTTGAGCTAAAATGTGTATCATTGGTGCTCTTAGGAGCCATTTTATGCTAACTCTCTCCATCTAGTTGTGGTTTTCTGTTCTGTGGCTGATTGCAGGTTTTAGGGAGTTATCTCCCTATTTTCCGCTATTATCCGACCATTACAATCGAATGGAGAAGTTCGAAGGCATTCATGATGAGTTCCGGGGTCCCGAGAATACTTTCCGAGGCCTTGGACAAAAGAAGAAGTGAAGCCTTGGCGTCTGAAGCCAAGGAAGGAAGCATCGGGCTCATCAAGCCCGATCGGGCGTTAGTGGCCATTGGATCAAGTTGTTGCGGGCCCGATCGGGCTGTGTCGCCCGTTCGTTGTTACGCTGTGGAGCCCGATCGGGCGAGTCGGCCCGATCTCATCGGGCGTTCTTTGTGTGCTGGAAGCTCATGTTGGTGTGCGGCCCGATCTCATCGGGCGAGTCTAAGTTTAGATATCTGCTGCTGGTTTTAGCCCGATCCCATCGGGCTGACTTGGCCCGATCGGGCTTCCTCTCCGCGCGCTCATTTAATGATTTTCGGGCATTTAGTATAAATAGGAAAGTTAGAACATTTATGAAGGATCTTTGTTTTAGCCCTTATTTTTCATAGTTTTCTCTAGAGAGTTATTCAAGAACCCTAGTTTATTGCTTTTCATTGTGGATTCAAGATTGAAACTTTGGATTATTCTCAAGTTCAATATAGTTCTTTAATTTGGTAATCTTCTTCCTTGTTTTCTCCATTATTATTTGCTTTTTCTATTATTGATTAGATTAATTTCTTAATTATTTGCAATAGTTCAAAGTATGAATTTTTATATGGCTTTTGTTATTGTTTTCCCAAATATGAGTGAGTAGTTTTATTTCTAGGATTGTGGGGATCTATGTATGCAATGAGGGATTGATAGATTAGTATAATTACCCTTTATTTCAATTGTTTCCTGTGATTGAATCGTTCATGCTAGATTTATGAATTAGGCCTGATTTATATTTATATTATCGCAATATTGAATCTACTTCGAGAGGAGAGATTTTGTATAGGCTTTCAATCATTAGGCATAGTGATCCTTGACCATGCGAGAGCGGCTAGGTGATCTTTGAGGGAGGTAATGTTCGAGAGAAATTACATGTGCCCTAGATAAATTGACTTATTGGGTAATTATTATTCATCTCTGATTTCCTGAGTTGTATGCATAGTGATCCATAGTCCTAGTTCTTTATTAATTGATTCTTACCTTCATATTTAAGTTTTGTCATTTGCCTATTAGTGTAGTCACACACCCCTTTTCAACTGATTTAGTTAGTATAATATTAGAATTCAGATATAATACTATAACTTTCTCCCTGTGGATTCGATCCTGACTTCCCTGACTACTTGTTAGTGGACCTTAGGTTATTTTTGATAAGGTGATACGACATTAGCCTGTCAAATTTTGGCGCCGTTGCCGGGGAGACGGTTTATTTTTATTTTGTCTGAATTATAGTATTACACTAACCTCTACTCTGAAGAACACCTGTTCTTTGGAGCATCTCACGTTTGTTTTAGTGTTTTTGGTGTATGAGCAGGAAATTGAAATCCTCAAATCTCATTCCATTTGATCCGGAGATTGAAAAGACTGCTCGTAGACTCAGAAAGCAAGCTAAGCTAGCGAAGTTGTCTGCAGGGACACCTTCCCAAAAGACAACTACTCCACCATCTTCACCTATTACTGCTATAATGGGTGACGAAGCTAAACCAACCTTCAGAGATTATGCACAACCTTCGCCTGACAATGTACCCACTGGGGTCCGGATGCCTACCATTGCTGCTACAAACTTTGAAATCAAGTCTCATGTTCTGAATATGGTTCAGAATAATCAGTTTGCTGGGTTACCATCTGAAGACCCAAATCAGCATCTGCAGCGGTTTTTACAATGTTGTGCTACTCAGAAACAAGCTGGTGTTACTGCCGATGATATGAAACTCATCCTATTTGGGTTCTCTCTACGCGACAAAGCTCTATTTTGGTATAATAAGCTGCCTTCCACCATCACCACCTGGGCAGAACTATCCAAAATCTTCCTCATCAAGTGGTATCCTTACCAAAAGACTGCAGATATGCGTCATGCCATAGTAACTTTCACCCAAGACCCTGGAGAATCATTATATGAAGCTTGGGAGAGGTTCAAGGATCTGCAACGCCTTTGTCCTCATCATGGTTTAATCCAGTGGTATTTGTGTCAGATTTTCTACACTAGAGTTGATGCCGATACAAGGAGAGTAATTGATGGAGCATCCTGTGGGTTTTTCATGGATAAAGCCATTGATGAGGGGTATGAACTTCTGGAGAAACTCGCTTCTAATCAAGCATCCACCATTCGTTCCTCCATGAAGAAGGGAGGGAAACATGATGTCGAGGCCATTTCTTTATTGTCCGGGCAACTAGCTGCTCTAAACCAGAAGATTGATTCCTTGAAGCTAGGTAATGATTTCTCCCATATGAGTGTTAATGCGATGGCTAGTGCTTCTAATTATATTGCTCCCATTTGTGATGCTTGTGGGATACCTGGGCACAACTGTCAAGAGTGCCCTGCGCTCCTATCTTCTAATGTCGGGAGCAACTGTGAGGCGGTTAATGCGTTTCAGTCACAACCTAGGGCCCAATTCAATCCATATTCTAACACTTACAACCCCGGGTACAGAAATCACCCCAACCTCTCATATCGGAGCAATAATGTGTTGAATCCTCAACCTCAACAACCATATGTCCCACAGAATCAGGTTGAACAATATCAACCTCAACAACAAGCTCCTCCTGGCTTTCAGAGAAATCAAGCTCCACAACCACCGCTCCTCCTACCGACCCGGCCATGACAGAGTTGAAGAATATGATGTTTCGGATGCGAAAGGTTTTAATGCCTTTCAAGCCGACACAAAGGCTCGGTTGGAAAACTTGGGTACGCATAACAAGATGTTGGAGACTCAACTAGCTCGGTTGGCTAGTTCTTACGCTAGAGCCGCCCGGGTCATTACCTTCACAACCCATGCAACCAAGAGATACTGCCAATGCCATCACTCTTAGGAGTGGAACGCGGTATGATAGTCCCGAGATGCCTAAAGATGATCTGGTTGGGTCTGACATGGATGAAGCTGTCACTGACAATTCCACAGCTCCTACGGCGGCCAGCAATGCAGAGAAGAAGACAGTAGCCGAAAAAGTTCCACCTCCCACTCCGGTGATCAAGGTACCGTTCCCCAATAGACTATTGAAGACTAAGCTTGATCATTAGCTCGGTAAGTTTTTGGAGATAGTGAAACATCTGCAGGTAACTGTCCCTTTTACTGAACTTATTACTCAAGTTCCTGCATATGCTAAATTTTTGAAAGAAATTCTGACTAGAAAAAGAGCCTTTAATGAAACCGAGACTGTAGCTTTCACTGAAGAATGTAGTGCTCTTTTGCAAAACCAATCCCCACCTAAATTGAAAGACCCGGGGAGTTTCTCTATCCCTTGTAACATTGGCACCATTTTTATCGATAAGGCTTTATGTGATTTGGGTGCTAGTGTTAGTGTCATGCCCCTTACTGTGTGCAAAAAGCTTGACATGGGAGATTTAAAATGTACCAATATTACTCTTCAAATGGCTGACCGTTCTGTCAAATACCCCTTAGGTATCCTAGAGGACGTCCCTGTGAGAGTAGGTAAATTTTTTATTCCTGTGGATTTTGTTGTGCTTGACATGGAAGAGGATACTCAGATCCCAATTATTTTAGGGAGACCATTTCTTCATACTGCTGGAGCTGTCATAGATGTTAAGAATGGCAAATTGACTTTGACTGTGGGAGATGACAAGGTGACATTTAGTTTGACTAATGCCTTAAAAAGTCCCATGCTAGAGGAAGCCTGTTATAGAATTGATGTCATTGATGTGCTAGTTAACGATGATATGCCTCAATCCCTTCTGCGGGATCCTCTGGAGGCTTTGCTTTGTTTTGCATCTTCTACAGGTGATGGTAATCCCTTGAGTGTTGCAGTGGATGAATGGGAAGCGGCTCTTACATGCGAAGAGCTTGACGGTATTACCACTCATGACAAGGAACGGTTAGTATATGATACTCAACCGGTAGAGGTAAAGAAACCTGAACTGAAACCCCTTCCCCCTTCTCTGCGTTATGCTTTTTCTGGATGAATCTGAAAACTGTCCTGTGATTGTTAGTGCTTCATTGAATGATGGTCAAATGTCTCAACTTTTGTCTGTCTTGAAAAAACATAAACAAGCCATTGGATATAATATTGATGATTTGAAAGGCATAAGCCCTGACTTCTGCATGCATAGAATTCACTTAAAGGATGATCATCGTCCTAGTATACAAGGCCAACGTCGTTTGAACCCCAATATGCAAGAAGTGGTTAAGAAAGAGGTTATGAAATTGCTTGATGCTGGAATCATCTACCCCATTGCTGACTCTAAGTGGGTGAGTCCAGTTCAAGTGGTTCCTAAAAAGGGAGGTACTACTGTTGTTAAAAATGAAAAAAATGAATTAATTGCTACAAGAGTAGTAACTGGTTGGCGTATGTGCATTGCCTATAGGAAATTAAATGTTGCCACCAAGAAGGATCACTTTCCCCTCCCCTTCATTGACCAAATGTTGGAAAGACTAGCTTGTCATTCTTATTTCTGTTATCTAGATGGGTATTCCGATTTCTTCCAAATCCCTATCCACCCAGATGACCAGGAGAAGACCACCTTCACCTGCCCTTATGGTACTTTTGCCTATCGAAGGATGCCATTTGGATTATGCAATTCCCCCGCCACCTTCCAACGTTGTATGATGGCCATTTTTTCTGAGTTCATTGAGTCCATTATGGAAGTGTTGATGGATGACTTTAGCGTGTATGGAATTGATTTTGATGCATGTTTGCTAAATTTGGCTAAAGTTTTGAAAAGGTGTGAAGATGTCAATCTTGTACTGAACTGGGAGAAATGCCACTTCATGGTTACTGAAGGAGTGGTACTTGGTCATATTATCTCTGAACGTGGCATCCAGGTGGATAAAGCAAAAATTCAAGTGATTGAGCAATTACCCCCTCCTGTGAATGTAAAAGGGGTGCGAGGCTTCCTTGGTCATGCGGGGTTTTATCGCCGCTTCATCAAGGATTTCTCTAAAATTGCTAAACCACTTACTCAGTTGCTCCTCAAGGATGCCCCGCTCCTGTTTACTGATAACTGTCTTATATCTTTCAACAGGATCAAGCAAGCTTTGATTACTGCTCCGATCATTCGATCTCCGGATTGGAACCTTCCCTTCGAGATTATGTGTGATGCCGGCGATCTTTGTGGGAGCTGTGCTTGGTCAGAGGAAGGGCAACATTCTCCATGCGATATACTACGCTAGTAAGACACTCGATGAAGCTCAAGTTAACTATGCCACAACTGACAAAGAGCTTCTAGCTGTGGTCTATGCACTAGACAAGTTCAGAACTTATTTGTTGGGGTCTAAGGTCATTGTTTATACTGACCATGCTGCATTAAAGTACCTCCTAGCCAAAAAGGAGGCCAAGCCTAGACTTATTCGGTGGATTTTACTGCTCCAAGAATTCGATTTAGAGATCAGAGATAAAAAAAGGAGCAGAAAATGTAGTGGCTGATCACTTGTCCAGATTGCAGTATGAAGATATGGAAGAAGGATTACCCATTGATGATTCCTTTCCTGATGATAAGCTCCTGGCAGTCACTTCTGTCACCCCGTGGTATGCCGACTTCGCCAACTTTTGTGTGAGTGGACAGGCTCCCCCAGAGCTGAGTTACCAGCAGAAGAAGAAATTCCTCCATGAGGCTAAAAAGTATTTTTGGGACGACCCTCTACTGTACAAGCTTTGTGCAGACACCATCTATAGGCGATGTATTCCAGAATGGGAGGTGCATGACATTCTGAAGCACTCCCACTCCCTGCCATGTGGAGGCCATGCTGGGCCCTCCAAAACTGTTGCTAAGGTACTTCAATCTGGTTTTTACTAGCCTACTTTATTTCATGATGCGAGTACCTTTATTAAGTCTTGTGATGCATGCCAACGAACGGGAAATATTTCCCGAAGACATGAGATGCCTCAAACCCCCATTTTGGAAGTTGAACTATTTGATGTATGGGGTATTGATTTTATGGGCCCCTTTCCCTCTTCATCTGGCAATAATTTCATACTTGTTGCTGTTGATTATGTGTCTAAGTGGGTAGAAGCCCTTGCATCACCAACTAACGACTCCAAAGTCGTTATGAAAATGTTTAAAAAGATTATATTTCCAAGGTTTGGGGTACCAAGGGTTGTCATAAGTGATGGTGGATCTCATTTTCACAAACGCACTTTCGAGGCTCTGCTTAAGAAGTATGGTGTCTACCATAGGACTGGCCTAGCTTATCACCCTCAGACAAGTGGGCAGGTAGAAGTGTCTAATCGTGAGATAAAGACTATCTTGGAGAAAGTGGTAGCTAAATCTAGGAAGGATTGGAGTGACAAATTAGATGACACCTTATGGGCTTACAGAACTGCTTTTAAGACCACTATTGGCACCACCCCTTACAGGTTAGTTTATGGGAAATCATGTCACTTACCTGTTGAGCTAGAGTACAAGGCTTTTTGGGCTGTTAAGGAGCTGAACTTTGATGCTAAGTTAGTAGGAGAAAAACGCCTTTTGTAGATTAATGAACTTGATGAACTTTGGTTGAATGCTTATGATAGTTCGCGTCTCTACAAAGAGCGCACTAAGAGATGGCATGATAAGAAAATTTTGAGTAGAGAGTTCTCAATTGGTGACAAGGTTTTACTGTACAACTCTAGATTAAAACTTTTTCCTGGTAAGTTGAAGTCTAGGTGGTCTGGTCCATTTTCTGTCACTAATGTTAACAAGTTTGGTTCTATTGAGGTGATGAATGCAACAGGTGAAAAATTCAAGGTTAATGGCCAACGCTTAAAGCTTAATCATACAGGAGCTCTTGCTGGAACTGTGGAGGAATTATACCTCCAACCCCCTTCCCCTTCTGTTTGAGGGATGCGGCATTATGGTCGTGCGGGACCCTCATAAACCAGCGCTAATGGGGAGGCAACCCGATTTTCCCTTTCCTTTTCTTCTTTTTAGTATAGGTTGTTTTTAGTTTTTCTAGTTTTGTAGTTTTGGTGAGAGAGTGAGAGGGTATTAATCATTATCTTCAGGTTATATGTGTGCAGGGATTTTTTTTTCGCATGATAGCGAGGCCCGTTTTCCCATGGCAAATATCGCAAAACCACGAAAAATAGCTGTTTGGGCATCAGCCCGATGTGATCGGGCTCCTATGCCCGATCGGGCCCGCGACGAAGTTATAGCCAGAACAAAAAAACAAAGCGCCCGATACAATCGGGCCACTCCGCCCGAACGGGCGTTCGTCCGTCAACGAAAAAGCAAGTCGCCCAACAGAAACGGGCCATTTCGCCCGATCGGGCAGTACACCGTTAGGTTCTGAAACGACAAAACACTGACGCCCGATTATATCGGGCACCACCGCCCGATCGGGCCCGCAATCCGCCAAGACCTGGGAAGACGAAGAAATCCGCCCGATTTCATCGGGCTGTTCACGCCCGATCGGGCCCGTAACAGATTTTTGGCGTCCCTGATTCAGTTTCTCGCCAGATGAAATCGGGCTTCTCCCGCCCGATCGGGCTGTGTATCCGGTCTCTCATTAAACACGGGATTTTCCCCACTCCTTTTCCTCATTCACTCCCAATCTCTTTCTTTATCTTCTTCAAGCCCTAACCCCAACTCTATCATCTTCTTCCCCAAATTCTCCATCCACCATTAACAACCTCCAATCCAAGCTACTTGGCTCTCCACAAAAATCAATCCTCCCATCTTCCCTACCAATTACCCGCTACATCCTCTTCATTTTTTTGTTCCACTCCATCTCTCTCATCCATCCTCTTCCACATTCATTCCACCATTGAAGTGAGAGAAAAGCAACATCCCCCATTAAAGTGAGTGTGACATCTCTACATTTTTTCAAGCATCATGACTTCAAGGAGGCGTCGCGGATCCGGCACTGGGCCACCACAACCACCACCACCACCACCACCACGGGACGAGACTTTTCCGGATGTCATTTTTTCGTCGCCGGAGCAACGTGAACGGTTTCAGCGCCTAAAAGGGCGCGAGGTGAGTCCTACCCATTTCCTTGATATTGAATTTTTAAATAAATTGGGTATTGCTTCTGAGTTCAAAGATTTCATGAAAATAATCGGCATGGAATCTTTCTTTTCCGTCCATGTTAATACCTATCCTGTACTGGTCTATGAATTTTATAGCAGTCTTAAGGTTACCAAACCCCGAACTGGACCTGTATCACATGTATCCTTTAGACTGCTCAAAGGATTTCCACCTCACTTTGCCGGAATTTGCACGGGTACTTCGAGTACAAGGTGGTGGGGAGATTGGGCACCCCCCTAACTACCACCATCGTAGCACGTACTTTGCCATCACAGGTGATGGTAATGACTTCACCCTACAACACTGCAAGGGCAAATACATCCACCAACCCATCTTTAAAATGTGGGTTCGATTTATGTCGCAGACACTATTTGGGAGGGTGGAAGGACAATTAATAAGGGGGGATGAACTGTACCTAATTGGCAGCTACATGCTTAAAGGGACGCCCGACCATTTTCAATATAACATCCCTCATCATGTTGCGCTCCAGATGGAGCGTATTGCTACCACATACCCCAAGAGGAGAGCGGACGGTACCTTGACCTCTCGGGCTATTGTAAATGGGGGGTTAGTGACTCTTTTTGCTTGGAAAATTCCTGGTTTTGATGAGTCTCGCTACCAGCCAGCCCTAGGACCCACCCTCCTGGATTATGCTTTCTTCGATCGCCTCCATTGGTTAGAGAGGGCTGGGGATAAATATCAATGGCGCATCAACGGGAGGCGCTCTATTGAGTTGCCTAGTCCCTTAGCCAAAATTCGACCAGGGCAGCCCCATTACCACCTTCCCATACCGGGTTCCGACTTTCCCACCCCTATCCCCGAGATTCCCAGCGCACATTTCACCGCCGCCCCCCTCATTCGATGATATTGCTTCTACTTCGATGCTCCCCCTCCCCCATATTCTGCTGCTCCCCCTCCTTTTGATTTGCAGGGAATGATGAGCATGCTCCAGCGGATGGAGTCTGGTCTCACTGCCAACTCTACCGCTATTCAGAACATCGGTCAGCAGGTTGATGCCAACTCAGTCCTTCTCCGAGCCTCGGCCCGGCGTGTTGATACATTGGCCAATGATCAACACCTAGCTTTGTATCCCCTGTACGATGACTACTGCAGACAGCATACAATTGCAGAAACCGATGCCCACCCATCCTGGTACACTTGGAACCAGAATTACAGCCAGCCAGGGTCCAGTAGTAGGGGTGGCGGAGGTGAGGATGATGGAGGTGAGGATGATGGAGATGCGGATGATGATGGTGAGGACATTTCTATGGATGGCTGATATCCATGCGTTCCTTTCCCTTGTTGCACTGAGGCCATTGCCAAGTTCAGCTTGGGGGAGGACTTATGTAAGTATTAGTATTATTTTTCTTTTTGTTTTTACTGCATTTTAGGATAGTTAAGGTAGGTTATTTGCTTTGAAAAAATGAAAAATCACAAAAAAATGAAATATTGCTGAAAAAACACAAAAAAATACGAGTTGAGTACGAATAGATTGATTGCTTCTCTGTGCCCCGAACTTTGCTTTGATAAAAAAATGATATAACTCATTATGCTGGATAGTTGGGCATTTGTGATTGGGATGTTGTGATGTGATCTATGATTGCCTTGATCTTGAGTGAATTTTGATGATAAAGTGCCTATTTTAACTGCATGCTTGAATTGGTTAGATTGTGAGGATTCATTCTAGCCCTCGGATTTATCTCTATATCCGATCTATTCTTGTGTGTTAGTTCCTCGTAGCATTCTTATCTTGGTTTTGGCATTGTACTCGTTGAGTTCTGGTAACTTTAGGCATGTGCTGTGATAGAGGCGTTCATTTGTTTAATTTTATGCCTCAGAGTTGTTTAATGAATTTTTCCCCCTAGCCCCGCTGAGCCTAATGACTTCTTTTTGGATCTATATTAAACCACATTACACACCTTGAGCCTTTACATTGACTATTGTCCCAAGCCTAGCTTGGGGGAGCATTTGTTAAGTTTATATCATATTGTGTGGTCGATTCCGTAGGGCGGTTGGAAAATAATGATATGTTTGTACAAAGAAAAGAAAGAAAAAGAAAAATAAAGTGAAAGAAAGAAAGAAAAAAAAAATTTTGATAGTGAAAAATCTGAAAAATTTCTATGATCTTCACTCGTTAACTTTCAAAAATGTTGGAAATTATGTTGAAAATGACAATTATTGGTTGGTTCGTGAAACTTCAAGAGTTGGTTATTATCATGGTTAAGTTGCTGATGCCATGGGAGTTGTTTCTACCACACCTAGTCCTACTAGTGTTTTTTGCTCCCCTTTCTTGGCTTTTCCACCACATTTCCTAAATAATTTCCGTATCTTTACCCGAGCCCCATTACAACCCTGAGAAAGACCTTTTGAGCACATGTTTGATTGTTTATTGGAATAATACTGAGTCAATATGCCAAAGTTGAAGATTAAGTTTGTTATTTGAGTCGACCTGATTAGGATGAGCGATATTATACCTTTTTAAACACATGAGAGTGTGAGTGGGAAGGGCTATTATGGTTGGGTTGGTGAGCGATCGGGCACATATTTTGCTTGCCACAAAATTGAGAGGAGTGACACCTCGGTGAGCACCTTGTCAAGATTTGCATGATATGTAGGGCAACTGCGTTTGATGGTTTACTTAAGTGATTGGTAGTCAGGTGATCTGAGCAACTGAACTTGAATTTTGCTTGCTTGAATGATTTTGAGTTGGAAATAATTGAGTTTAAACTTTTCCATCTGAGGGGTGAAGCAATCCTATTCTTATTCATGTTGTGCTTTGCTTGAGGACAAGCAAAGGTTTAGCTTGGGGGAGTTTGATGTTATGGTTTTATATAGTGTTTTTCCCCCTGTATTTGAGCTAAAATGTGTATCAATGGTGCTCTTAGGAGCCATTTTATGCTAACTCTCTCCATCTAGTTGTGGTTTTCTGTTCTGTGGCTGATTGCAGGTTTTAGGGAGTTATCTCCCTATTTTCCGCTATTATCCGACCATTACAATCGAATGTAGAAGTTCGAAGGCATTCATGATGAGTTCCGGGGTCCCGAGAATACTTTCCGAGGCCTTGGACAAAAGAAGAAGTGAAGCCTTGGCGTCTGAAGCCAAGGAAGGAAGCATCGGGCTCATCAATCCCGATCGGGCGTTAGTGGCCATTGGATCAAGTTGTTGCGGGCCCGATCGGGCTATGTCGCCCGTTCGTTGTTACGCTGTGGAGCCCGATCAGGCGAGTCGGCCTGATCTCATCGGGCGTTCTTTGTGTGCTGGAAGCTCATGTTGGTGTGCGGCCCGATCTCATCGGGCGAGTCTAAGTTTAGACATCTGCTGCTGGTTTTAGCCCGATCCCATCGGGCTGACTTGGCCCGATCGGGCTTCCTCTCCGCGCGCTCATTTAATGATTTTCGGGCATTTAGTATAAATAGGAAAGTTAGAACATTTATGAAGGATCTTTGTTTTAGCCCTTATTTTTCATAGTTTTCTCTAGAGAGTTATTCAAGAACCCTAGTTTATTGCTTTTCATTGTGGATTCAAGATCGAAACTTTGGATTATTCTCAAGTTCAATATAGTTCTTTAATTTGGTAATCTTCTTCCTTGTTTTCTCCATTATTATTTGCTTTTTCTATTATTGATTAGATTAGTTTCTTAATTATTTGCAATAGTTCAAAGTATGAATTTTTGTATGGCTTTTGTTATTGTTTTCCCAAATATGAGTGAGTAGTTTTATTTCTAGGATTGTGGGGATCTATGTATGCAATGAGGGATTGATAGATTAGTATAATTACCCTTTATTTCAATTGTTTCCTGTGATTGAATCGTTCATGCTAGATTTATGAATTAGGCCTGATTTATATTTCTATTATCGCAATATTGAATCTACTTCGAGAGGAGAGATTTTGTATAGGCTTTCAATCATTAGGCATAGTGATCCTTGACCATGCGAGAGCGGCTAGGTGATCTTTGAGGGAGGTAATGTTCGAGAGAAATTACATGTGCCCTAGATAAATTGACTTATTGGGTAATTATTATTCGTCTCTGATTTCCTGAGTTGTATGCATAGTGATTCATAGTCCTAGTTCTTTATTAATTGATTCTTACCTTCATATTTAAGTTTTGTCATTTGCCTATTAGTGTAGTCACACACCCCTTTTCAACTGATTTTGTTAGTATAATATTAGAATTCAGATATAATACTATAACTTTCTCCCTGTGGATTCGATCCTGACTTCCCTGACTACTTGTTAGTGGACCTTAGGTTATTTTTTATAAGGTGATACGACTTTAGCCTGTCAATAAGCGAAAATTAGAGTTTGGATTTGAATCAACAACTTAAATTATTATATCATGAAAATTGTGTATAACTTTTGCTATGTAATTCGGAATATTATAATTTTTGTACCATTGGAGAGTGCTCGGAATATGCTTTGAAATAAGATCCATTTGAGCTCCTCAAGATTTCGAGCTCATAGAGCGCGCCGTGTAGGATTGCCACGTCATCAATTTATATTTTTATTTTTTACAAAAATAGAGTTCTAGATGATTTAAATACATATAAGGAGATTTGGATAAGCGAAAATTAGAGTTTGGATTTGAATCAACAACTTAAATTATTATATCATGAAAATTGTGTATAACTTTTGCTACGTAATTCGGAATATTATAATTTTTGTACCATTGGAGAGTGCTCGGAATTTGCTTCGAAATAAGATCAATTTGTAATATAGTTGTAGAACTTATGAAATATAGAGCGCCATGTAGGATTGACATGTCATCAATTTTATTTTATTTTTCTAATAATAGAATTCTACATAGATTTAAATACATATAAGGAGTCTTGGAAAAGCAGAAATTAGAGTTTCGTTTTGAATGAACAACCTAAATTATTATATTATGTAAATTGTGTATAACTTTTGCTACCTAATTCAGAATATTATAATTTTTGTACCATTAGATAGTGCTCGAAATATGCTTTGAAATAAGATCCATTTACAATATAGTTCTACAATTTATGAAATAGAGAGCGCCACTTAAGATTGCCATGTTATTAGTTTTTATTTTAAATATTTGAAAAAGATAGAGTTCTACATATATTTAAATACATAAAAGACTTTTGGATAGGGGGGAATTAGAGTTGCGTTTTGAATAAACTACCTAAATTATTATATTATGTAAATTGAATTTAACTTTTGCTACCTAATTCAAAACATTATAATTTTTTTACCATTGGAGAGTGCTTGAAATATGCTTCAAAATATGATCTATTTATAATATAGTTTTACAACTCATGAAAATATATTAAATTAGATGCATTGTAGGACATTGTTTAGTCTTTTTGTAGATAAATATAATAATGGCTATAAGTATTAAGTATAGTGTATTATATGTGATTATAACATTTGATTATAGGTCCAATTTACAAGATTAAACATATTATCATTCAAAACCTCAACCTTACTCAACTAAACTAAAACAATATAGTATTGCAACAAAATTTATTAACTAAAATCTATAGCGATAAAGTTACATATTAGAGTTTTAAATTATGTAAAAATTAGAGTTTGATTTAAATAAAACATCCTTAAAATATTATAAAGAGCTCCACCTAAGCATGCCATGTCATTCTTATCAATTTTTAAGAAAATATTCTTTCTGTCCTGCATCAATTAAATTGTTACCCTCTACTTTCTTAAAGTATCATTCGGGTATTATTCATGTTAAAACTGTATTAGCTATTGTTAGTCATACCTGTTATTGGGATACCATTTAATAATAGACTTAGCTACAATATTCAATTGAATATTAAAAATTATAAAATTTATATATGACAATAACAAATTTAGAAATTACAGTATAATGACAAATACTTTCTCTTTTTTTTTTTCTACTTCAACAATTGGTTTGGAGATGGTTTTTAAGGAAATAAATATTGGGTAGTTTAGCATAGAGGTACCTCTTTAGTTAACTAGAGTAGGGGACAAATAAATCCTTATTAAAGTAAACGCAACTCTATAAGGCAATTCGGGTAATTAATGATAAACATTAACATAAAGTAAAGGTAATATTGTCAACTTTAGTTTCTCAAAACTGGAATGGTTCCAAAAGATGAAACTACCTAAAGTGGTAATTGTTGTAATAGAAAAATAACGGAGGAAGTATGTAAATATAATGATATTGAAAAATTTCATTTTACAACACCAAAAAATCAACAATAATTTTAACAAAAAATTTGCAATAAAATAAAATAAACAACAACCCATGCAACGCACGGGCTTAAAACCTAGTATATATATATATACAGGAGGAACTTTTTGGGAGCATAGGGAGCTCTTCAAGATTTCGAGCTCATAGAGCGCGCCACGTAGGATTGTCACGTCATCAATTTATATTTTTATTTTTTACAAAAATAGAGTTCTAGATGATTTAAATACATATAAGGAGATTTGGATAAGCGAAAATTAGAGTTTGGATTTGAATCAACAACTTAAATTATTATATCATGAAAATTGTGTATAACTTTTGCTACGTAATTCGGAATATTATAATTTTTGTACCATTGGAGAGTGCTCGGAATATGCTTCGATATAAGATCCATTTGAGCTCCTCAAGATTTCGAGCTCATAGAGCGCGCCATGTAGGATTGCCACGTCATCAATTTATATTTTTATTTTTTACAAAAATAGAGTTCTAGATGATTTAAATACATATAAGGAGATTTGGATAAGCGAAAATTAGAGTTTGGATTTGAATCAACAACTTAAATTATTATATCATGAAAATTGTGTATAACTTTTGCTACGTAATTCGGAATATTATAATTTTTGTACCATTGGAGAGTGCTCGGAATTTGCTTCGAAATAAGATCAATTTGTAATATAGTTGTAGAACTTATGAAATATAGAGCGCCATGTAGGATTGTCATGTCATCAATTTTATTTTATTTTTCTAAAAATAGAGTTCTACATAGATTTAAATACACATAAGGAGTCTTGGATAAGCAAAAATTAGAGTTTCGTTTTGAATGAACAGCCTAAATTATTATATTATGTAAATTGTGTATAACTTTTTCTACCTAATTCAGATTATTATAATTTTTGTACCATTAGATAGTGCTCGAAATATGCTTTGAAATAGGATCCATTTACAATATAGTTCTACAATTTATGAAATAGAGAGCGCCACTTAAGATTGCCATGTCATTAGTTTTTATTTTAAATATTTGAAAAAAGTAGAGTTCTACATATATTTAAATACATAAAAGAGTTTTGGATAGGGGGGAATTAGAGTTGCGTTTTAAATAAACAACCTAAATTATTATATTATGTAAATTGAATTTAACTTTTGCTACCTAATTCAAAACATTATAATTTTTTTACCATTGGAGAGTGCTTGAAATATGCATCAAAATAGGAAATATTTACAATATAGTTTTACAACTCATGAAAATATATTAAATTAGATGCATTGTAGGACATTATATAGTCTTTTTTTTAGATAAATATAATAATGGCTATAAGTATTAATTATAGTGTATTATATGTGATTATAATATTTGATTATAGGTCCAATCTACAGGATTAAACATATTATCTTTCAAAACCTCAACCTTATTACTCAACCAAACTAAAACAATATAGTATTGCAACAAAATTTATTAACTAAAATCTATAGCGATAAAGTTACATATTAGAGTTTTGGATGATTTAAATACATATAAGGAGATTTGGATAAGCGAAAATTAGAGTTTGGATTTGAATCAACAACTTAAATTATTATATCATGAAAATTGTGTATAACTTTTGCTACGTAATTCGGAATATTATAATTTTTGTACCATTGGAGAGTGCTCGGAATATGCTTCGATATAAGATCCATTTGAGCTCCTCAAGATTTCGAGCTCATAGAGCGGGCCATGTAGGATTGCCACGTCATCAATTTATATTTTTATTTTTTACAAAAATAGAGTTCTAGATGATTTAAATACATATAAGGAGATTTGGATAAGCGAAAATTAGAGTTTGGATTTGAATCAACAACTTAAATTATTATATCATGAAAATTGTGTATAACTTTTGCTACGTAATTCGGAATATTATAATTTTTGTACCATTGGAGAGTGCTCGGAATTTGCTTCGAAATAAGATCAATTTGTAATATAGTTGTAGAACTTATGAAATATAGAGCGCCATGTAGGATTGACATGTCATCAATTTTATTTTATTTTTCTAATAATAGAATTCTACATAGATTTAAATACATATAAGGAGTCTTGGATAAGCAGAAATTAGAGTTTCGTTTTGAATGAACAACCTAAATTATTATATTATGTAAATTGTGTATAACTTTTGCTACCTAATTCAGAATATTATAATTTTTGTACCATTAGATAGTGCTCGAAATATGCTTTGAAATAAGATCCATTTACAATATAGTTCTACAATTTATGAAATAGAGAGCGCCACTTAAGATTGCCATGTTATTAGTTTTTATTTTAAATATTTGAAAAAGATAGAGTTCTACATATATTTAAATACATAAAAGAGTTTTGGATAGGGGGGAATTAGAGTTGCGTTTTGAATAAACTACCTAAATTATTATATTATGTAAATTGAATTTAACTTTTGCTACCTAATTCAAAACATTATAATTTTTTTACCATTGGAGAGTGCTTGAAATATGCTTCAAAATATGATCTATTTATAATATAGTTTTACAACTCATGAAAATATATTAAATTAGATGCATTGTAGGACATTATTTAGTCTTTTTGTAGATAAATATAATAATGGCTATAAGTATTAAGTATAGTGTATTATATGTGATTATAACATTTGATTATAGGTCCAATTTACAAGATTAAACATATTATCTTTCAAAACCTCAACCTTACTCAACTAAACTAAAACAATATAGTATTGCAACAAAATTTATTAACTAAAATCTATAGCGATAAAGTTACATATTAGAGTTTTAAATTATGTAAAAATTAGAGTTTGATTTAAATAAAACATCCTTAGAATATTATAAAGAGCTCCACCTAAGCATGCCATGTCGTTCTTATCAATTTTTAAGAAAATATTCTTTCTGTCCTGCATCAATTAAATTGTTACCCTCTACTTTCTTAAAGTATCATTCGGGTATTATTCATGTTAAAACTGTATTAGCTATTGTTAGTCATACCTGTTATTGGGATACCATTTAATAATAGACTTAGCTAAAATATTCAATTGAATATTAAAAATTATAAAATTTATATATGACAATAACAAATTTAGAAATTACAGTATAATGACAAATACTTTCTCTGTTTTTTTTTCTACTTCAACAATTGGTTTGGAGATGGTTTTTAAGGAAATAAATATTGGGTAGTTTAGCATAGAGGTACCTCTTTAGTTAACTAGAGTAGGGGACAAATAAATCCTTATTAAAGTAAACGCAACTCTATAAGGCAATTCGGGTAATTAATGATAAACATTAACATAAAGTAAAGGTAATATTGTCAACTTTAGTTTCTCAAAACTGGAATGGTTCCAAAAGATGAAACTACCTAAAGTGGTAATTGTTGTAATAGAAAAATAACGGAGGAAGTATGTAAATATAATGATATTGAAAAATTTCATTTTACAACACCAAAAAATCAACAATAATTTTAACAAAAAATTTGCAATAAAATAAAATAAACAACAACCCGTGCAACGCACGGGCTTAAAACCTAGTATATATATATATATACAGGAGGAACTTTTCGGGAGCATAGGGAGCTCTTCAAGATTTCGAGCTCATAGAGCGCGCCACTTAGGATTGCCACGTCATCAATTTATATTTTTATTTTTTACACAAATAGAGTTCTAGATGATTTAAATACATATAAGGAGATTTGGATAAGCGAAAATTAGAGTTTGGATTTGAATCAACAACTTAAATTATTATATCATGAAAATTGTGTATAACTTTTGCTACGTAATTCGGAATATTATAATTTTTGTACCATTGGAGAGTGCTCGGAATATGCTTCGATATAAGATCCATTTGAGCTCCTCAAGATTTCGAGCTCATAGAGCGGGCCATGTAGGATTGCCACGTCATCAATTTATATTTTTATTTTTTACAAAAATAGAGTTCTAGATGATTTAAATACATATAAGGAGATTTGGACACTAGTAGAATAATTGTTTATTGCTGCGGTGGTATTGCTGCGGTTTTACCTATACGCAGCAATATATCACGTAAAAAGAAAAGGTAAAATATAAAATAAAGATATTGCTGCGGTTTTGGCCAAAAACCGCAGCAATATGGTTATCAACGGAATTTTTTTGAAAAAAAATTGACTTTTTGACTAAACATATTGCTGCGGTTTCTGGCAAAAACCGCAGCAATATATTTAAATAATATTAAAAAATAATATATTAATATATTGCTGCGGTTTTTACAAAAAACCGCAGCAATATCCACATTTATTCTATAAGAGACGCTAGGGTTTGGGATACTCTTCACCCTTCAGCCGTTTCTTAACTCCCGCATATCACTCCTTTCTCTCTCCTCCTTCAAATCTCCTTCCCTCTCCTCAAGCTTCCTCCGGCATCTTCGAGCTTCTCTTCCCTCACTTCCCTCATTTTTGTTCGACCTCCTTCGTCTTCAAGTCTGCTGGTCGTCGGCGTCTTCAAAGATCCGCTCGCCGGCGTTGCCTCGTCTCGGCGTTGTTTCGTCTCGGCGTTGTTTGTCTTCTCGCAAGTCGTCCGTTTTTGTCTGCTCGATCTGCTCGCCGGCGTTGGCTTGTCTGCTGGTCGGAGTTGGCTCTTTCTGCTCGCCGGCGTTGGCTCGTTCTGCTCGCCGGAGTTGGCTCGTCTGCTCGCCGGTTCTTGTTTGTTTTCTGTTTTTATTATTTTAATTTAGATCTGATATTTAGGTCTTTTACTTTTTCCTTTTTTTTTTTGAATAAATTATAGCAAGAGTTCATATTTTTTTGTCGATCTAATTCATTGTCGAATTCAGAGCTCATTTTTTTTTTTCGATCTAATGTAGGCATGTAGCGCAATAATGCACTAATTTTTTTTTTGTTTTTTTTGTTTTGATGATGGATATTGTTTCATTGTTCATGGATATGGCACGATCCTCTTTTGATGATGGATATTGTTTCATTGTTTAATTACTTACGTATTCCTAGCTACGATCCTTTTTTTCAGTCTTTTTATTGATTTCAGATCACTTAAATTCACCAGAAAACAAAAAATTTTTTTTTTTTTCAGTTTTTTCAATAGCCTATTGCTGCGGTTCTAGCCTAAAACCGCAGCAATAGGTTCTCTTTTTTAATATTAAAAAAATACATATTGCTGCGGTTTTGGGAAGAAACCGCAGCAATAAGCTGATTTATTGCTGCGGTTTAATACCGCAGCAATAGGTAATTATTGCTGCGCCCTTTATTGCTGCGCGGCTAAAACCGCAGCAATAGGCCACTTAATAACCGCCGCAATAAGCAATTATTCTACTAGTGGGATAAGCGAAAATTAGAGTTTGGATTTGAATCAACAACTTAAATTATTATATCATGAAAATTGTGTATAACTTTTGCTACATAATTCGGAATATTATAATTTTTGTACCATTGGAGAGTGCTAGGAATTTGCTTCGAAATAAGATCAATTTGTAATATAGTTGTAGAACTTATGAAATATAGAGCCCCATGTAGGATTGTCATGTCATCAATTTTATTTTATTTTTCTAAAAATAGAGTTCTACATAGATTTAAATACACATAAGGAGTCTTGGATAAGCAAAAATTAGAGTTTCGTTTTGAATGAACAGCCTAAATTATTATATTATGTAAATTGTGTATAACTTTTTCTACCTAATTCAGATTATTATAATTTTTGTACCATTAGATAGTGCTCGAAATATGCTTTGAAATAGGATCCATTTACAATATAGTTCTACAATTTATGAAATAGAGAGCGCCACTTAAGATTGCCATGTCATTAGTTTTTATTTTAAATATTTGAAAAAAGTAGAGTTCTACATATATTTAAATACATAAAAGAGTTTTGGATAGGGGGGAATTAGAGTTGCGTTTTAAATAAACAACCTAAATTATTATATTATGTAAATTGAATTTAACTTTTGCTACCTAATTCAAAACATTATAATTGGAGAGTGCTTGAAATATGCATCAAAATAGGAAATATTTACAATATAGTTTTACAACTCATGAAAATATATTAAATTAGATGCATTGTAGGACATTATTTAGTCTTTTTTTTAGATAAATATAATAATGGCTATAAGTATTAATTATAGTGTATTATATGTGATTATAATATTTGATTATAGGTCCAATCTACAGGATTAAACATATTATCTTTCAAAACCTCAACCTTATTACTCAACCAAACTAAAACAATATAGTATTGCAACAAAATTTATTAACTAAAATCTATAGCGATAAAGTTACATATTAGAGTTTTGGATTATGTAAAAATTATAGTTTTATTTAAATAAAACAACCTTAGGATATTATAAAGATCTCCACCTAAGCATGGCATGTCATTCTTATCAATTTTTAAGAAAATATTCTTTCTGACCTGCATCAATTAAATTATTACCCTCTACTTTCTGAAAGTACCATTCGGGTATTATTCATGTTAAAACTGTATTAGCTATTGTTAGTCATACCTGTTATTGAGATACCATTTAATAATAGACTTAACTACAATATTCAATTGAGTATTAAAAATTATAAAATTTATATATCACAATAACAAATCTAGAAATTACAGTATAATGACAAATACTTTCTCCATTTTTTTTCTACTTCAACAATTGGTTTGGATCGACATGGTTTTTAAGGAAATAAAAAATGGGTAGTTTAGCATACATGTACCTCTTTAGTTAGCTAGAGTAGGGGACAAATAAATCCTTATTGAAGTAAACGCAACATAAAGGCAATTCGGGTAATTAATGATGGTTTTATTAACATAAAGTAAAGGTAATATTGTCAACTGTAGTTCTTTTTTTACCAAACGTGGAATGGTTCCAAAAGATGAAACTACCTAATTAGAGTGGTAATTGTTGTAATAGAAAAAGAACGGAGGAAGTATGTAAATACAATGATCATGAAAAATCTCATTTTACAACAACACAAAATCAACAATAATTTTAACAAAAAATTTGCAACAAAATAAAATAAAAAACAACCCGTGCAACGCACGGGCTTCAAACCTAGTATATATAAATATAGGAGGAACTTTTCGGGAGTATAGAGAGCTCCTCAATATTTCGAGGCCATAGAGCGCGCCACGTAGAATTGCCATGTCATCAAATTTTATTTTTATCTTTAAGGAAAAAAAGAGTTCTACATAAATCTAAATACATATAAGAAGTTCTAGATAACCTATTAGAGTTTGGTTTAGCATGAACAATCTAAATTATTATATTATGTAAATTGTGTATAACTTTTGCTACGTAATTCGAAATATTTTAATTTTTGTTCCATTAGATAGTGCTCGAAATATGCTCCGAAATAAGATCCATTTACAATATAGTTCTACAACTTATGAAATAGAGAGTGTCACGTAGGATTGTCATGTCATTAATTTTTATTTTAAATATTTAAAAATATAGAGTTTTGCATATATTTAAATACATAAAAGGAGTTTTGGATAACGAGAAATTAGAGTTTCGTTTTGAATAAACAACCTAAATTATTATATTAATATAACTTTTGCTACCTAATTCAAAACATTATAATTTTATACCATTTGAGAGTGCTTGAAATATAATTCAAAATAAGATTCATTGACAATATAGTTTTACAACTCATGAAAATATATTTAACTAGATGAATGGTAAGACATTATTTAGTCTTTCTATTAGATAAATATAAAAATAGTTATAACTATAGTGTACTATATGTGACTATTGTTGTAGCCTAAAATATCTACGGCTCCTTTAGAGACACTTGGGTCCATCAGGGCCGTACACGTATCCTCTCAGAGAAAATAACGGAAAATGATTTAACCATTGGGTTATACCCAGATGGGAGAAAAGACTCACCTTTTTTGCCCAAAGGTTAATCTGAGCCAAAATCCTTAAAATGGCTGCAGGTGATTGGTTGACGATCCACCCCCAATCCTACCTTGCCAAGTGTCATGATGTAATTGCCTAGTCAATCAGGTGCTCCCATTCTAGGGCAACCTAAAAGGAGCAGCAGCCATACCATAAACACTATAAATACCCCTGAAATCAGGAGAAAAGGCATTCAATGCAAACAGTGTAAACTTACTCTGTGGAAATACTCTCTCACTTTATCTCTCTATCTCTACGTTTTCCTTCAAACTCCTGATATCTGACTTAAGCTTCGGAGGGGGAACCACCACCCAAACCTCCAGGGTGGGTCCCTTTTTGCAGGTTCGGGAACGAAGCTCAGGTTCGGACAGGACAGATTCAGACGTTGTTGCACAAGTCTCCAAGTGAAGAACATCAAAGGGAAACTGGTTTACTGACCGGAAAAGGAGGCTAAACATATAGCTTACTTGCTGGACAAGCATACTAAACATTTGGCGTCATCTGTGGGGAGACGCGACGATGACTGACTGTCAATCGTCCAATGTCGCTAGAAATCGAAGTTTTCAGATCAATGTCGAAGATACAGTAGATCACGAGAGACCCCCTCGAGGAAGGGATAGACTTCCGTCCATCATCAATGTCCTAGGACAAAGCCAACCACCTGTTATTCAAGAGAATCTTAAACATCCAGTGACTGCTGCCCATCTAGAGAATGTTTTGAATGCTTTTCAGACTAAGATGGCAGCAGTCGTCCAGGAACAGATCAAGAACAACATGCTGTTTTTCCATCATAATCCGAAGCCAGCCGCTAACAATCAAGCTCCTCTTAGGGGGCGTTCTCAAGAGAATCGTCCAGGTCCAAGTCGACCTGTTCGTCAGGAATGCTCTAAGAGAACGGCCAGAGGAAAGCAGCCAGAAGGTAGTGAGCAGCGAAGGGAGATGGACTGTAATCTGGTGGTTAGGACCAAGGATCAAGCTCTTCCAAATGGACACCGAATGGAAATAGATGTCAGGGATTATCTAGAGGTGAAGATGGCTGCGGCATTGCAACAGTCGGCCACTGGCTCTACCCCGTACTTAAGAGACCTTCCTTTAAGGATACCATCCAGAACAGAAGGAAGAAGTCTGGGTCCTTCTCTTGTTCGTCCAAGACAAGAGAAGACGGTGGTTCAGCCAATGGTTTATAAGCGTCCAGCCCCGGCAAACACTTCATCTAATCCAGTGTTAAAAGAATATCGCAAGGAGTTCATACCCATTGAGAGACAGATGGGAGCCCTCCGGATCGATTGGCCTACTCCATTCTCAGCCAGGATCATGGAGGCACCCCCCTTCCCAAAGGTAAAACTCCCAATAATAGAGCCTTTTGATGGAACAACCAATCCAGACGATCACCTGTCCGCTTACAAACATCATATGTACGTCCAAGGAGTAGATGATGCTACTTGGTGTAAGAACTTCCCGGCAACTCTAAAGGGAGAAGCTCAGAAGTGGTTTAACAATCTTCCCCCCAATTCAGACAACAATTTTACTGAACTCAGTTTCTTATTTACTAATCACTTTATTGCCAATCGGCAAGAGCAAAAACCAAGCATGCATTTGGGTAAGGTCGTCCAAGGACCAAAAGAAGCCCTTAGAAGTTTTGGTAAGAGATTCAATCTAGAGGCCCTTCAGATTCAAGATCTCAATGCTGGTGTGGCCTTTGACGCCTTCATCAGGGGGTTGAGGCCAGGAAGTTTTAAGTTTGACCTTGTGAAGAAGAAAATCACCACTCTTGCCGAAGCTTTAAAGGAAACTGAAACGTTTATACACGCCACTGAAGTATGTGCTGAGGCAAAGCATCCCGAGTCCAAGAGCCTGAAGAGGTTGCTCAACCAAAGAAGAGCAACCCCAAAAAGGCTGAGACTTGGGCCATCACCTCAACCACTACTTCGTCCATGAGAAGCAAGAGAAAGGAATCTGAGCCTTCAGCCAACCCCATTGAATTCAGCAAGGACCAATACTTCATTCTTATGGAAATAAAGGACCAATATGAGCTGAAGGCTCCAGCTGAGATTAAGACTCCTTACAGAAACAGAGACAAGAGCAAATACTGTCACTTTCACAAAGATTGCGGTCACGAGACCAATGAATGTAAACACCTTAAGAGGGTTGTGGAGGATTTAGCTCGAAAGGGAAAGATGAACTCATACTTACCCCAAGGTGGAAAGAAGTTTCAGAAAAGAGATGATAGTCAAAGCAAGAAGAAGGAGAGTAAAAGCATTAACGAGGATGTCGTCCTTGTTATCTCAGGAGGATTTACCACTGGAGGACCAACCAATAGAGGGCACAAAAACTATCTCAGGGAGCTCGACCAAGTCTTACTAACTGATCAGACAAAGGCCGAGCCCTTCCTAAAGGTGGTGGTTAGTGAGCAAGATCGGGGGAAGCTGAGAACTCCCCATGATGACCCTTTGGTTGTAGAAATGAAGATAGCAAACTTGAGAGTAAGAATAATTATGATTGACACCGGAAGCTCGACAGACATCATTAGTGCAAATTGCTTGTCTAGATTGAAGTTTGATGAAAAGAACTTGGTTCCCGTCCACCATCCCATCATAGGGTTTGGGGGAGGAATCATCCATCCTATGGGAACAGTTACTTTGCCCGTCCGAGTTGGAGAGAAGGATGCCTCACGGACTTTGTTTATCAAGTTCTTGGTTGTTTGAGATTTGACAGCCTATAATGTCATACTTGGACGGCCAACTTTGAATCATGTTAAAGCTGTAATAGTAACTCACTTGATGCTTATGAAGTTTGAATGTGATGGAGGCCAAATTGGCTCCTTGTATGGAGATCAGCCGGCGGCTAGGGAATGTTACCTAACTACCCTGAAGCCATCATCATGGAAAGCTGATAATGAAGACCAGGCGAAGATCGCTGGCGAAAGGAACCCGTCTAAATTTGGGAAAGATAAGACAAAAGTTGCTGGCGAAAGGAAGACGTCCAAAACTGTAAAGGACCAAGTGGCCTCACTGAGAATGACAATTGAGAGTCCTGAGACGCCGGTTGTTCCCTCAAGGAAAACGTCTGAGTATCTTCCCAGCAAGAAAAGGAAGTATGAGCCCTTCTAGGAAGAACCACCCTCGTCTGGAGAAGTGATGGCCATTATGGGAGTGGCACTAGAACGTCCAGAGCCGGTAGAAGACCCAGAAGATGTCTGTTTGGATGAAGCCCATTCAGAAAGAACCTTGAAGATTGGGTCTTCACTCTCTACTGGTTTGAGGGGCATTTTAATCAACTTGCTAAAAGAATTTCAACACGTGTTTGCTTATTGTGTTGAAGAAATGCCTGGAATTGATCCACAAATAGCCGTCCACCGGCTGAATGTTGATCCAAGTTTAAAACCAGTTCGTCAGAAGAAAAGTCATTTGGGGCCGGCCAGGAACCAGGCAGTCGACCAAGAAGTTCAGAATTTGTTGGAATCACGTTTTATCAGAGAGACGTACTATCCAGATTGGATTGCTAATGTGGTCATGGTGCCAAAGCCCAATGGCACCTGGAGGATGTGTGTGGACTACACTGATCTCAACAAGGCCTGTCCTAAGGACAGTTTCCCTTTGCCTAAGTTAGATCGACTGGTGGACTCCACGGCCGGCCATGCTTTGTTAAGCTTCATGGACGCATATTCAGGTTTTCATCAAATCCCCATGTGGCCAGAGGATCAGGACAAAACGTCCTTCATTACCGAGAAAAGGTTGTATGGCTGGCCGAGGATGTCTTTTGGCCTCCGTAATGCATCGACCACTTTTCAAAGATTGATTAACATTGTCTTTTAGCCACAGTTGGGAAGAAACATGGAAGCATATATTGATGATATGATAGTCAAGAGTCGGCAAGAGGAAGGTCATGTTGGTGATTTGAGAGAAACTTTCGAAACTCTCAGAAAGTACAAACTGAAATTGAACCCCAAAAAATGTGTCTTTGGAGTCTTGTCTGGGAAGTTCTTAGGCTTCTTAGTAGATCAGAGGGAAATAAAAGCCAACCTTGAGAAAATCCAAGCTATTCTAGAAATGAAATCCCCGTCAAAGATAAAGAAAGTTCAACGATTGTCGGGTTGCTTAGCTGCCCTTGGACGTTTCTTGTTTAAGTCGGGCGACAAGTGCCCTCACTTTTTCGCTACTATCAAGAAGAAAGCCAAGTTTGAGTGGACAGCAGAAGCTGAGCAAGCACTTCAACAAGTCAAAAATCACCTTCGTCAGCTCCCTAGATTAGTCAGTCCAGCCGAGGTGGAAAAACTGTTTGTATACTTGGTTGTGTCCATTCAGACTGTGAGTGCTGTTCTGCTGGCTGAAAGAGAGTCCGTGCAAGTCCCAATATACTTCGTGAGTCATGTGCTCAAGGACGCGGAAAGTAGGTATACTCCAGTCGAGAAGTTTGGATCGACACTCGTCATGGACAGCAGAAAGTTAAGGCCCTATTTCTTGGCTCACAGTATACTAGTCTACACTGACCAACCCTTGAAGCAAGTTTTACAAAAGATGGAAGCCACCGGACGGATGCTGAAATGGGTTGTTGAACTTAACATGTTTGATATATCATTTGAACCAAGGAAAGCCATTAAGGGGCAAGCTTTGGCAGATTTTATAGTTGAGCTTATTCGGTCAACTATAGAACCAATACTTGATCGAGCTGAAGGAAGGAAGCATTGGACGCTCATGGTTGATGGATCGTCCACTGTCAACGGATGTGGGGCAGGAATCATTTGTCAATCTCCAGAAGGAGACAAGTTTGAATATGCTTTAAGGTTCCAATTCCAAGCGTCCAATAACATAGCTGAATATGAAGCACTTCTTGCTGGGATCAAGATGTGTAAGCGGATGGGGCTCTAGAGATCGAGGCCAAATCGGACTCTCTTTTAGTCGACAGTCAAGTCAATGGAGACTTTGAATGTAAAGAAGCATCAATGAGCAAATATATGCGTCTGATCAAGGATGATATTGAGCCTTTGAAACGATTTATTCTCGACCAAGTACCAAGGTCAGAAAATCATCAAGCAGATGCTCTCTCATTATTGGCCAGCTCAGCTGAAGGTGATGCGCCAAGAACAGTGTTTTGGGAAGTTAAACCAAAAAAGAGCATTGACCAAGAACGAATCATGTTTCTTAGTCGAGGGGCAGTTTGGATGGATCCTATAATAGAGTACAAGAAGACAGGACGACTGCCTTCAGACCCTGTAAAGGCAAAGTATGTAAAAGCCTGAGACAAATGGTTTGAACTGTGGGATGAGACCCTTTACAAGAAGTCATTCAATCGTCCTCTTCTCAAATGCATCACCAGGGAAGATGGTCTGGAGGTTACGAAGGCACTCCATGAAGGAGCTTGTGCATATCACATTGGGGGAAGAGCATTGGGAGAAAAGGCTTTAAGGACTGGGTAATACTGGCCTACCTTAAAGGAGAATACTCTTGTCTACGCAAAGAAGTGCGACAGTTGTCAGAAGCATGAAAATCCGGGACCTTTCCCTGTGGCCGCTGGGCAAAAGAAGTTTGTACTTGTAGCAGTGGACTACTTCACTAAATGAATAGAGGCTGAAGCCATGCGGGGGTATAACAACGAATGCCGTCAAGGGCTTTATTTGGAAGAGCATTATAACTCGTTTTGGCTTGCCGCAGTCCATCGTCTTTGATAATGGTCCACAGTTTGAAACGCCTAGGCTGAAAGATCGGTTGGCAGAAAGAGAAATCAAAGCCCACTTCGCTGCAGTCGCCCACCCACAAGCCAATGGGCAAGTAGAGTCCTTCAACAAGATTCTATCCAATGGAATCAAAAGAAAGTTGGATAATGCTAAGGGACAATGGGTCGAAGAACTACAACTGGTGTTATGGTCCATCAGTACCACAGTCAAAAACTCGACAGGAGAGACACCTTTCATGTTAGTCTACGGCACTGAAGCCGTCTTGCCCATTGAGATTGAAGAACCCACCCTGCGAGTCATGCTTTGCTAAGATTACGCACGGCTTTCTACCAAGTACCAGAAGTCAGGGGCAATGCTTTGTTAAGAATGCAATTGTACAAGCTACGGATGGCTCGGGACTTCAACAAGAGAGTCGCTAGACGACCACTAAAGGTAGGGGACTTGGTTCTAAGGAAGATGGAGGCCGTTGGACAAACTAAAGAACTGGGAAAGCTGACACCAAATTGGGAAGGACCTTATCTGATTGTCCAGGAGGTGCGAAGAGGAACATTTTGTCTCCAAGATATGGATGGACGACCAATACAGCGCACTTGGAACTCAGACACTTTGAAGAAGTACCACGTCTGACTCAGTTAATCGCCAGGAAACCGGCAAGCAGTTTGTAATCACTCAAAAGTGCCATGGCACAAGCAAGAAAAACAAAAAAGGAGAATTGTATACATGTATCTTGACATTTAGTCAAGCAAAATTCATATAATACAATTTATACTTCCTTCTTATCTTTGTTAATGTTTTTTACTAAGTTATTCACTTTGGGGCATTTTCACCATCAGTCTAGTGGTCTAAAAGTGACAATAACTGGGACAAAATTACAAAGAACAATAAAACGTCCAAAATGCTCACTTCTCTGACGAACATCACTCCCTCAAAAAGACTGGCCAAAGTGTAATAAACCTAAAGGTTAAATCACATATATGGTCAACAAATTGACAAAAATCTCTAGTAAGAGACACGTCAAGGTCTCTAAGAAAAAGCTGACCTGAAGTACGCAACCCTTAGTAAAGGAATCTTACTTTCAAATACACGATCGGCTAAGTAGTAAAGACCCTAGAAAGGGTTCGCCACTTCAAGACGAATGTTGCTCCCTCAAGGAAGCTGGCCAAAACATGGTTCGTCCATCAATCTAAACTCGTCCTAAACAATTTCAGATGACTCGGCCACTGTTGGCCGCTCTCCTTCTTGGCTCAAGGCTCGTCTATAATACAAGGATGAGCTAAGCCTAAGAAGCGGGGATAAGGTTAAAAACCATGAAACTTTTAGGACGAGTCAAGTCTGTAGGACGAGCCACAAGGGGGGGAGTCAAAGGTCGTCCAAAGGCCAGGACGAACTAAGAAGTAAAAGCCCTAGTTAGGGTCCGCTACTTCAAGACGAAGGTTGCCTCCTCAACGAAGCCGGCTAAAGCATGGCTCGTCCATAAACCGCAATATATAAATCGTCCTAGACAAAGGAGGATAGGTTTGCTCGACCAATATTGGCCGTTTTCCTTCTGGGGGCAAGGCTCGTCCAGAATACAACGATGCGCTAAGTCCAAGAAGGAGGGATAACCTTGGAACTTTTAGGACGAGCCAAGTTTGAAGGACGAGTAACAATTATACTTGGCTTCATTTAGGAAAGTCTGACAACCGTCCAAAGACAAGGATGATACCCTTTCCTTAACGAAGCCTGCAGACCGTCCAAAAGTCAAGACGAGTCCCAATTTATACTCGGATACATTTAGGGAAGTTTGATGATCGTCCAAAGACAAGGATGATACTAACCCTTCGTACAAAGCTTAAAGTCCGCTCAAAAGTCAGGACGAGTCCAAAGACAAGTAGGACGAGTCTCATCTGTACTTGCGCTAATTTGCGGAATGTTTGAAGGCCGTCTAAAGACAAGGACAAGAGGCACCTATTGCTTCATTAAGTTGCAAAGACGTCCAAGAAGAGATGGACGAGTCTCAGTTATACTTGATGAAGATTTAAGTGCAATAAAAGAAAGGACAAGCAATTGGCAAAAGGTCATTTCATTATATATACTGGTCAAAACTAACTTACAGCTTAGTATAAAACAAGAAGAAGAGACAAAGCTACGAAGGAAAACAAGCTAATAAACTTAGAAAAATAAACCTAAGACTAGGCATCTCATTCAGCAGGAGTTTCTTGGTCGTCCTCAGGAGTTTCTTCCTCGTCCTCAACCTCTTCATCCGAGTCCACGAATTCATGAGGCTCTTGAGCAGTCACCATTGAATTGTGAACGCTCTCCTGGAATTCCAGATACCGAACAAAGCTGGGGACCTCATGAGGCTCTGCCAGCATTTCAAAGGCCTTGACAGCCCAATCTTTGGACGTCTCAATAACTTGATTGAGGCCTTCCTAGCGTCATCAAATGCCTGGGCTGCTTCCTTGGTCAGATGGGCATTCTTCGCCCTTAGAAGGATATTTTCCCTCCTCAGTTTAACAACGGCCAATAGAGCAGTATCTCTCTCATTTTTCAACTTGGTTGAGACGGTGTCCAAGGCAAACTTCAACTGGTCTTGGTCCTTGTACATCTTGTTGATAGCAACAAGATAGTTCTTGTTGTTGGACTCCAGATCTACTGACCTTTTCTCCCAGGCCTCTCTTGATTGGCGGTGGAGAGTGTTAGCCATTTCAATGTCGTGCATGGCCTTGTCGCCAGCCGTCGTAGCCTGGTGGACGAGTTGCTTATATTCTTTCCTAAGCTCCCTTGCCCACTCCTCAGTCAAAATACTGCGAGCCAGAAGCTGGAACAACGAAGATGAGATAAGGCATTAGACGAGTTATAAGGTATAAAGAATTATACAAGTACAAAACAACAGCAGTAACAAATTGAACCTCAGCAGGAAGTTGTGACATGTAGCCCGCATGCCCAGCTGATGCTCCCCTCAACCCCTTTATATAGGAGTCAGTGTAGCATTTGAACAGTTCCTGCTTGAGCCGATCTCGCTCAGCCTTTGAAATCATGGCAAAAGCAGCAGAAGACTCCTCGTCCGAGTCCACTGTGGGAGAAGCCGCGTATGTAGCTGGCTCTTTGCCCTTATATGAAAGAAGGGGGGAGTCAGTTCTCCTGATAGGAATGACTATGGCTTGTTTGTTGGACGGACTCATAGACCGTCCGCCGACCCGCACCGTCCTAACTCTATTAGGATAATATGACTCACCCGAAGATAAGGATGCCGTCCTAATAGATAATGGCATCTGTGAGACCAGCTTCGCCACCGAGCCTTTGAAGCCTGGTATGTTGTCTGTAGCCGTTTCCGGCTCCGGAATGACCAATGGCAAAGACGAGTCTGGTCTGACCTCAATGTGATCGCTGGAATTACATCCAACTGATCAACCGGAACATAACCCTTCTCCCCTATGGCAGGAGAATCAGCGTACAGTTCCTCCTTCAGAACCTTGTCCTTTGGAGGATGCATGGTTTTCTCTCCAACTCCCTTGCCAGACGGAGTAGTCTTCTCCGTTTTCCTCTTTGTGAAGCCTTTAGGCTTTTTGGCTGGAGGCTGATCCCCAGTTGTTGTAGGTCTCTTCTTGGACGAAGAAGACTTCCCAGGCGGGGGCTTGTTGGTTGGGGCATTTTTCTGCAAAAATAAACAAGTTATTAACCTGCTCGCCCAAAGAACTAAACTCTAATCGAATTATTGAGCTCCGGACGAGAATTGACCAACGAATGAGGCCGTCTAAGAATGAAGCCGGCCAAAATTACTTATGTAACCTCGTCTAAAGTATTTTTCATGTTCCAAGACGAGAGTGGTGCAAAGCAGGATGCCGTCCAAAATTAGACGGACCAGAACAATCCTCGACCATGAAAATCAAAACCACTCAGATGAGGAAGACCCGGCGAACTCGGCTGATCTTCGTCCAAGTATTTGAAATCAATTTGGACGGACCAGAATGATCTTCGTCCAAAGCCGTTAAGCAACTCAGACGGGGAATATCCGGAGAAGGTAGCCGTCCAAGCATGGACGCTTTCCTTCCTCGGGTGATCTTCGTCTAAGTATTGGAGGTCCACTTGGACGGACCAGAATGATCCCCGTCCAAGGCCATTAAACGTTCCAGATAAGGAAGATCCGGGGAAGGTAGTCTTCCAACCTTGGACGCCTTCCTTCCTCGAGTGATCCTCGTCCAAAACAAAAAAATTTGCATTTACCAGAGTTTCAACCCTTTTCTCACCATTTGACTTGGCGAACTCATTCCACAAGTTGTCAGTAAACTTGGACATGCTGATATCTCCCGTCCAAGAGTGTTTAAGAAGTGCTCTGGCTGAATCTGCAACAAGAAGTAAAAGGGTTAGTCCGATACGGGCTATGGACGAGGCATTTTACTTAGAAATTTTGGATGTATACCTTTATCAACGGCCAATTGCAACCCGGCGGCGACCAGGAAGTTATCGTCATAAAACATCTCTTTAAAGGGTATCCAGTTAGCTGGCCCTTTAATGGATGCCTGACCCGGCCTGGAATACTCCTTTATTCTAAAGTAGTCCACCACCTCTTCGACATACTGGTCCTCCAACTCCAACCAAGACTGCTTTCGCCCAGTATTCGTGACGGCTCGATTATAAAAACGATAGCCCTCAGTGGCGGAGTCGTTGGCCGCTCGTAGGAAGATGAAGTCGGCTTTCCAGTCATGCATCTTCGACGGCTTGCCCCAAGCGGTGAGAAAGCCGGGGCGGTTGCAGATGTTGAGCCATGTTCCGTCCACAGCCCCTGGAACCTTAGCCGCATAATGTATATGGGTGAAGGCCTGGAGAGAAAGAGCCAGGCCGCGTAGCTCGCAGACGGCTATGAAGGTCAGCACGTTATACCAAGTATTAGGCGCCAATTGATTATGGCCGATGTTATAATGTCTTAGAACCTGTTCTATAAAGTCGTGGAGAGGGAACCTCAATCCCGCGTCCAAGGCTAGCTTGTAAGCAGCGATGTGGTTATTGGGAGCGCTCAAAATCGTGGCCTCCTTTTTAGGTATGACGAAAGAGAAGCCCGGCATCCGCATATAAGTGGACAAGTAGCTGGGGTCAGGACCTATCTTTTCTAAACATTTACTTTTGACTAAGATAAAGCCAGGGTCAGACAGGGGACCTAAGCGTCTCCTAATCTCAGACGAGGTAGTGGAGGGTTCGTCCGACTCTTCGGCAGTGTCGGATTCACTCCCGTTATTATCCTCGTCGGCTTCCTCCATATCGATGTCCCTGCCAGAAGGACTGGCCTCAGAGTTTATTTTAAGGATCTTCAACACTGTGGTTAGGGGAAGGAGGCCCGCCCAAAGGTTGAGCACTTTGGGCCTCCCTCGTCTCATCTGGAACTCGTCCAGTGGATTCCTCCATTTCAGAACTATCTGTCTGGAGCATTACCCTTCGTCTTAGATGGGCCGTTTGCTTGACGCGTGCCAGATTACCTTGCACAGGTAAAGACTGGGTCGTCTGACTTTTCTAGTCAAAACCATAAAAAAATATATACTCGGCTAGAATAGGCCCAACTCTAGAATGTGCCGAAGAGGAAGTACTCTCGGTTCTAGGGTCAAGACAAACTCTTGGTTGGCCGGGATTATTTGACGAAGAAGAGGAATCCATTTTATTGATTTTCTAAGAAAAAATAAAGAATAAAGGAAAATAAAAACGAAGAAAGAAAAGATACATGACGAAACGCTTGGACGATTCGGTGAAGAAGACGGAGTTTGGACGATCACTCTCTCTCTCTCTAGAAAAAATGCAGAACCTCTCTCTCTAGAAGGTGTGAAATGATTAAATGAAGACACACCAAGCATATATATAAGGAGGTGAAAAACCCGCTGAGCCGGTTAAGAGTGACCGGGAATGATTAAAACGGTCATCAATGACCGGTAAGGCCCAAAAAAGGGCGCGTCTTTGCCTCTTTTTTGAATTTGAGTTAACTACTGCGGGTAAAAGGGCCTTAACCATTAAATAGGCCAACGGTAAAAACCCTTTTAGGGGCAAATGTTGTAGCCTAAAATATCTACGGCTCCTTTAGAGACACTTGGGTCCATCAGGGTCGTACACGTGTCCACTAAAAAAAAATAAAGGAAAATGATTTAACCATTGGGTTATACCCAGATGGGAGAAAAGACTCAACTTTTTGGCCCAAAGGTTAGTCAGAGCCCAAATCCTTAAAATGGCTGCAGGTGATTGGTTGATGATCCATCCCCAATCCTAGCCTGCCAAGTGTCATGATTTAATTGCCTAGCCAATCAGGTGCTCCCATTCTAGGGCAACCTAAAAGGAGCAGCAGCCATACCATAAACACTATAAATACCCCTGAAATCAGGGGAAGAGGCATTTAATGCAAACAGTGTAAACTTACTCTGTGGAAATACTCTCTCACTTTCTTTCTCTATCTCTACTTTTTCCTTCAAACTCCTGATATCTGACTTAAGCTTCGGAGGGGGAACCACCACTCAAACCTCCAGGGTGGGTCCCTTTTTTGCAGGTTCGGGAACGAAGCTCAGGTTCGGACAGGACAGATTCAGACATTGTTGCACAAGTCTCCAAGTGAAGAACATCTAAGGGAAACTGGTTTACTTGCCGGACAAGGAGGCTAAACATATAGCTTACTTGTTGGGCAAGCATACTACACAACTATAACATTTTATCATAGGTCCAATTTACAGGATTAAACATATTATCTTTCAAAACCTCACTCTTACGAGTCCGGATCCTCTAGAGTTTTAATAAAATTCTACAAGGTTGAGTTGTATATTAACCATACATTTTAAAATCAAGGGCTTGTATTGGTGAAATGGGGGAAATGAGGGGGTGGATTTTGATGAGAAAAAAATAGAGGCGGTTTTGGAAAGATAATATAAGAGCTATTAATTTTTTATTCAATGGTTGATATTGCTCAAACTCTACATTGTAACGTTCTTTTAGAACTCTAGAGGATCCAAACACCGGCCTTACCCAACTGAACCAAAACAATTTAGTATTCCAACAAGATTTATTAAGGAAATTTTGTTGTTACAACAAAAATTAAAATCCATAGCGATAAAGTTACATATATATATATATATATATATATATATATATATATATATATATATATATATATATATATATATATATATATATATATATATATATATATATATATATATATATTAGAGTTTTGTATGATGAAAAAATTAGAGTATGATTTTAAAAAACAACTTTAGAATATTATAGAAAGCTCCACCTAAGCATGACATGTCATTCTTTTTAATTTTTATTTAAAAAAAATTGTGTTTATCATAGATATAAATACATATAAGGTGTTTTTAATAAGTGAAGATTACACGTTGGTTTTAAATAAACAACCTAAATTATTCAACTATGTAAATCGAATATAACTTTTGCTACATTTTTCGCAATATTATATTTTTTTACCAATCGATAGTGCTCGAAATATGTTTCAAAATAAGTTCCATATACAATATAGTTTTACAACTTATGAAAATATATTTATTTAGATGAACAATAACGTATTATTTATTATTTATTTTAAATACATATAAAATTAACTATAAAAATAGCGCATTATATGTAACAATAGCAATTATGTCTTTCAAAATCACACTTTTTGAAATTGGGTTATATAAAGATAAAAAATACATACACATAATTTTAAACCTATAGCATACCATGATGATATTACATAAAGAATCAAATGTAAGTTTGTCAACGACATTGAAAAGGTATTATGCAATTGACTAATTATTTTATTCCTAGAATATTTATTGTATCAATAATTATTTATGTTTTTCTTTTTCATATATCTATATGTCAGATCTTATTCTTTTCTCAGTGAACTTAATTCTACTAAAACTAATTAGGGAATCAAGGTTCGAATTTCTAGACTATTTGAGGTCGCAGATCATAAAAAAGGGGGGAGTTTGATAAGTTTTGATATGGTCATGATTGATGAAGAGAATTTTTTTCTCTTAAATAGTATTTTCGATTATTAATAGAGGTTAATTTTATATTTAATTTATTTTATTCATGATACCATCATTATGATCTTCTTTTTGGCTTTCTCATCTTTTATTCTATATGCGTTAGTGTTTATGTGTTGTATTAAAAGTTGAAGTTGTGGCTGACACTCATATTTTTTCTCTATTCCTTCTATCATGCATCTATTAAATTATTACCCTCAACTTTCTTAAAGTATCATTCGGGTATTTTCATGTTAAAACTGTGTTAGCTATTGTTAGGCATACCAATTATTGGGATACTATTTAATAATAGACTTACTACAATATTCAATTGAACATTACAAATATAAAATTTATATATCACAATAACAAATCTAGAAATTAAAGTATAATGACAAATACTTTCTCTGTCTTTTTCTACTGCAACAATGAGTTTGGGCAGAGTTTTTAAGAAAATAAAAGAATGGGTAGTTTAGCATATAGGGGTTAACTAGAATTGTCGATAAGTAAATCCTTAATAAACGCAACTTTATGAGGCAATTTGAGTAATTAATGATGGTTTTATTAACATAGAGTAAAGGCGATGTTGTCAACTATAGTTGCTTTTTTTACCAAAAGTGGAATGTTTTCAATAGATAAAACTACCTAAAGTGGTAATTGTTGCAATAGAAAAAGAATGGAGAAATTATATAAATACAACGGTGTTGAAAAATCTTATTTCACAACAACAAAAAAGTCAACAATGTTGACAAAAGATTAGCAAAAAAATAAAATAAACAATAACTTGTGCAACGCACAGGCTTCAAAACTAGAATATAAAATATTAGGATAATATATCCAATCCACACCAAGCATATTATAATCAATGATCCCTTGCCCAAAAAAGATAATTTTATCACTCACAGCAGATTTATGAAATAATGATACCCCCCCCTCTTGATATTGTCCTCCCCATTACTGTACAACTACCAATACTCTAGAATTAATTTCGTACCAATTCAACTACAGTATCAAATATATTACTCGAAATAAACCTTTTTAGTACGACTTAATTAAAATACTAAAAGGTCCATAATCAAGAAAAATAATTGAAAAAAGCACATGATACTTCTTAATTCTCATTAACTCTCTCAAATAATTATATATATGAGGGCTCTGAAAGAGAAAGTTGGCAATTATTAGCACCACACGTCCACACCAATAATTCTCAATTCTCATTAACTCTCTCAAATACTTTTACGAATTACGAGCGTCTTCCTCCTTGTCTTAGTCCCCATTTTTTGGCCTGTTTGTAGATTCTATTTTTGAGCAGAGACATCGATCACAAGTTGACAGATTAAAGAAAGATTAACGACAATGGAAGCATGGTTAGCTGAACTGGTAAGAACTCTACTGCTAATCTGCTATCAATGTTTCTAGCTAGAATAATATGGAAGTATATTGAGTTTTCTGTCAACACAATGATAAGGGTCTAGCAAAACATTATTTCTTAATTACAACTACGACGCTGGACGCATAAGAGTAATACTCACGCAAAAGCGGAAGAGTGAAGATGACAAACATTATTACTTGGTTATACAGCTATACCATAGACATCGTCTTAGACCTGCTACATCTCTCCCGTAAATTTGGGTAAGTGTCTAAATGGAGAGCTAAGCGTTCTTCAGATGAACCTCCTCTTTAAAAGATTGTAGCACTTTGCCTTTAATATTATTTACATGTCTTATGTATGTTCACCATATTTTTAATAAAAGCTATGTTGTTATTTTATTAGTTGCAACAATTTGATCTTTACACTATTTATATATTAACCATGAATGCGTGAACGAAAATTTTCAACTAATATAAAATATATTTTAGTCTGTACTACCCCTATTTATTGTCATTCTATGCACTTAATTTTCTTTCACCATAAGTAAGGAAAAATTAAAAAGTATTGGAAATGGAGAAATATAATATGATAGAGACGGAGCAAAAGTAAGAGATATTGAGAGAAAAATAAAGATAGAGATGGAGCAAAAGCGCGAGAGAGACAAAACAATAGCTACAAAGTACGTCACATGGAGGTTTGATTAGACAAAAGGTGTGTAGTCCCACGTCCTAGAAGAGTTTGAATTGGTGTCTCATAGTGAGATGCCAAAATGGCATCTCACAAAGAATACTAAAGATGGAGGTACCAAACAGGGCCATTCCTGATATTTTATAGGCCTGGGGCGAAACTAAATCTCAAGGCCTCTTATATATAGTGGCAAACAAACTTTCGCGACTAATTAGTACTTCCTTTGACAATTACACGACAAAATAAATACACTATGTTTTTTCTTAAGCACACATCAAAATAAATAGTAAAAGTCATATATCTAAATAGTATTAAAGTCAAAATGGAAAATATGTTAAAATGAATAATGGGAATTAACTTGTAAAATGAATTACTTCCTTCGTCTAAAATCACTTCTTATACCTATAAAGATACATAACTTCAAAGGATTATTATCAATGGTTATTTTATTAGAGTAAAGGTAGATCTGAGAGATAGCAAAGTGGTTACTTTACTTGGAGAAGAGAGAACGATGGTTCATGTTTGTTGAGGAAAAAAAAGATTAAAATAACAATGGGTTGTATCCAAAAATAAAATTGCAAAGGGTAAGTAATAAAAATAAAAAAAAGGGTAAAAAAAAATATTGTGGGATAGAGGGTATAAAAATAAAAAATGTAGATAAAAAAATGTAAAAAGAAGCTTAATATAGAAAAGCAAACCATTGTACAAAAAAATAGAAAAGCAAACTTTCTATCCTTATGGGATTTGAACCCTTGTCTTCTAGACTAATAAGTGTAAAGCAAACCACCAAGCTAAACTTCATTTTGTTTACTATGGTTGTTGTTTCTTACCTTTATTACAAGTTTTAAATCAAAACTGAGCCCCTAATATTGATGGGCCCTGGGCGGTTGCCCCTCAAAACAACCCCCAGGGCCGGGCCTGGTACCAAAGTTAGTATAAGCTAAGTAACTCTTACTTGCCTACTTGGTACCAAAGTGTAACTTTGGTACCAAAGCTCACTCAAATTGGTACCAAAATAGAGTCACCTGGTACCAAATTAAAATAGAGCCGATGTGATACAAATACCAAAGTAACTCTTAATAGGTACCAAAGTGTAAGTTTGGTACCACTTTGACTGAGCTTTGGTATCAGCTCATACTTTACTTTGGTACATATTACTTTGGTATCATTTGTATTTTGTGATATGCCATTTTGGCATCTCACTATGAGTTACCAACACTTTCTCATCCTAGAAATACAAGTCATATACAGTAACTTTAGGAAAACTATCGCCATGATAAACTTCATTGGGCCTGTACACAATGACCACATACAAGGTTGGCAGGGTTCTATCCTAAAACCAATTGGTGTTAGGTGGAGTAACCCACCAACCTATATGTTAGTTATTATCTCTGTAATTCTTCAATGTGGGACAATTATTTCCTGGCTCACATGTGGATTATACTCTTAACACGCCAACAACGTCGCAAGTAAAAAGTCAGAGATGTGTTAACTATCAACTTTGTCGAAATTTTTCTAATATTTTTGTAAATATATTAATGATCAAATTGTCAAGTGTTAAAAGTTAAAGCATTGCAATTAATAGAAAATTGAAAATATTTCTCAAATAATTGTCAAGTGTACTATTTTGATCAATCCTCAAAATGATTTTCCCACTTTCTTATATGAAAAACTTACTCAGGCCACTCACTCAACTCATGTGATGTTGGTTCTTCAGTTAAGACCTCGTTCTTTTAAGCTTAATTTCAATTTAGTACACTTAAGTTCAGTTCAGTTTAACTTATTTTAATTCAAACTCTATAATTAATTTTGTTGCTATAAAAACACCATCGTCATCATTACTATTATTGTTATGTTCAGTTTAGTTCAATTAAGTTCAGTTCAGTACAATGAAGTACATTTAAGTTCGGTCTAGTTGAGCTCAGTTCAGTTCAGATTAAAAGAACATGGCCTAACTATCTCTATTTTACAGTGTCTCTTTATACTTATATAATGTGGGACCTTATACTAACTTTTTTCTCTTAATCAATCAATATTTTATGCTAACTCCCTTTGTCCCAAAAAAATCTGAACACTTATTGAGACACGTAGTTTAAGGTAGTGTAGTTATCAAATGTTATTTTATTAGTAAGTAGTTATGATTAGGGATGCAACTGGGGCGGGACGGGGCGGATTTTGGCATTCTCATCCCCATCCCACCTCACTTTTTCATCCCCATCCCCATCCCCGCGATGGGTCCGGAACTCATCCCCATCCCCGCCCCGCCATGTACACAATTAAAACCATCCCCGCCCCATCACCCACTTGGGTATCCATCCCCACCTTCCCCACCCCACCATCCACTTAATCCTCATTTGAAACTCACTAAATAATACTCATATACCATATATAATTTCAAATACTAATAACAAAAAATACATACAGCTTGAAAAACTATTAAAGAGTGTTATAGACTTGTAATTTGTTGAAAATTTAATATTTTAAGTGGGTAAGATGTAGGGTGAGTGGGGATGGGGCGGAGCGGGGCGGGGATGGGGATGCGGCACAACTTAAAATCCACCCCCGCCCCATCACCCATGGCGGGTATAACTTTCATCCCCATCCCCGCCCCACTACCCACCAAACTAGGATCCATCCCCGCCCCATTGGGGACGGGATGGGGCGGGTCTCCTACTTGACCCGCCCCACTTGCATCCCTAGTTATGATATGAGTTGGTGGGTCTTTTTATCGAAAGAGAGAAAAGGTTTGGTATTTTTCATTGATAGAAATAGAATGTGGGCGAAAGGGGTGTAATAGAACTAATATATAATTGTGGAACTAAGGTAAAAAATAAAAGTGTCTACTGATTTGAGATTAAAAAAAAAAAAAAAATTTGTTTAGATTTTTTCTGAAACAAAGAAAGTAAATTTAGTAATTTGTACTTTCTTTTTTACCGGGCACTCATTTGTAGGGACGAAGTTAAAAACCTGGATTCTAGCGATTATTATCGACAAATAAAAAATTTCTAGTGGTACAATGTAGGCTGTTGCGATGCATTAAATAGACATGTGCTAAAAACCATTCATTTTGTTGGAACTCGTAATCACATGATTGAGGTTGAGGTTCTTCCAGGCTGCTGGCTATCTCGTCATTTTCCAGGAAAATGATACTCCATCAAGTTAAATGAAAAAAAATGAAAAACTGTCTTATCCGTTACTTATCATATTACTCCATTGTTATATTTCATAGTAAATGAAAAAAAATGAAAAACTGTCTTATCAGTAACCAACTTGTAATTGTTATATTTCATATTAATTCAAATAAGGACAAGGTATAATAAGTTGAGATAAATTCAGATTAACTAAAAATAACATATTACTAAACTTGACTCTTTTGATAGCTTTTTAATGTCATTTAATCATGACAGTGTGTTAAAAAAAAAATCATGATATATGATGAGAACCGTGAAAACCAGTTAAAATGGGCAAAAATTTCCTAAAATGAGCAAATGAGAAAAAGTAGAAAATGAGTAGAAAACATTAGATTATTAAAAACGTAAAATGAGCAAAAATGTAAAAGGAGAAAAACGTAAAATGAGCATAAAAAAGTTAAATGAGAAAAAAGTTAAAATGAGCCAAACATAAAATGAGCAAAAACATTACTAAATGAGCATAAAAATGTTAAATGAGTAAAAACACGAAATAAGTGAAACATAAAATGAGCAGAAAATGTTGTGAAATGATCAAAATCTTCGTAAAATGAGGATAATAAGTGGTTCTCACCATAAGGGTGACCACCCTTATGGTGAGAACCGTGAGAACCCGCTCATTTTTCCTTATTTTAAGAAGATTTTACTCATTTCACAATGTTTTTACTCATTTTATGTTTCACTTATTTTATATTTTTGCTCATTTAACATTTTTATGTTCATTTCACAACGTTTTTGCTCATTTTACGTTTTGCTCATTTTACATTTTTACTCATTTAACTTTTCTATGCTTATTTTAAGCTTTTGCTCATTTAATGTTTTCTACTCATTTTGTGCTTTTGCTCATTTTTTTTATTTTTCTGGCTCATTTTATGAAATTTTTACTTATTTTTAGTGGTTCTCACGGTTCTCACTAGAACCCAACCATATGTATGTATGTATATATATATATATATATATATATATATATATATATATATATTTTTGATCACATGAGAAAGCCTCTTTACATGAGAAATGAGAATGAATCTCAACGACACGATTGGATTAGAGTTACAACACTTGTTCATTAGAGTTAAACTCCCGAAAAAAATTCGAACCCAAAAAAAAAAAAATTTTCGAACTTTTTTTTTTATCTAATTTTTTTTGGAGTTACATCACTTGTTCATTAGAGTTATAACGCGTAAAATCCATTCACATTTCTCATGCAAGTATGCATTATCATATGAACTCACTTATATATATATATATATATATATATATATATATATATATATATATATATATATATATATATATATATATATATATATATACACACATTTCATAGCACCAAAAAAAAAAATTTTACTTCTCATCTAGAATAATATTTATTACTTTTACCCCACTAACAAAATGATAACGTTACAAGAAAATAATGTATATAAAGACAAATTTATACTTGATTGCAACTGTCAAAAAAATATAATCTATATTGAAAAATATAAGTCTCATACTACATATTCCTATATTTGTTACTTTTTAAAGAAAAACTTGTTAGCTTTGTATATCACGACTTTGTAAGCCAAGTAGATTCTTATTATATTCACATTAAATCAAACTAATCGATCTTTATGTTTAATGGTTTCATTTCATTGAGTAATTATCTTATTGTGTCACTTCATCCAGGATATGGAAGTAGATCCAGCAATTCCAACTATAATGTGCAACCCTTACCATCAAAATCACCAAAGTGAAACAATGGAAAGATTGTTTGATGAACAACTTACTGCTACACTCGATGAGGATTTTCCCTATCTCTCTACAGAGAGCAACACCACCGATAACTCGCCTCAATCGGATTTCGATTGGGATTTTATCGAAGAATTCATGCCTTCTCATATTTATAACGATAACAACAACAATAATAATAACGATAATATTGTGAGCTTAAATGTCCAAAAAAAGAAAAAATTGAAGAATAAGGAAGAAACAAAGAAGGAAGAAGTGAATGGTGGTACGAAGAGAAAACGACAACCAACTCAAGTTCAAGATCACATCATAGCCGAGAGGAAGCGCAGGGAAATTCTCAGTCAAATGTTCATTTCTCTTTCTGCCATTGTTCCTGGCCTTAAAAAGGTATACTCCTTTACTCAAAACTTTACCACGCTTTTGATCTCGAAGTTATTATAGATTTTTTTACATACTTCATTCCACAAACATTCATTCCACTTTCCACAAACATCTTCTAGCTTTCCGTTTTGGACCATTTCATGCATCCCTAGCAGCTATTTGGCTTCATTTCATTTTATGAGAACATCCCTTACCCCACCAAATGGATCCATTTGTTTTTGTGTTATTAAATCACATGTATGTTTTATAACTTTCTCTCGTACTCAAAAGTCATATAAAAAGATCCACTTTCCACTAACTTCATCTTTTCATTGATTATCTTGTATCTACGGTAATAAGTAACATCTTTATCGAACAAAAGTAGTAGGTTTTAATAATTTTTATGTTCACAACAACTCATTAATAATTTTCATACCAAATGCTCAAAAAGCGTTCTGATTGAAAATCTAAAAAACTTCACTGGTACCTTTTGGATAGTATTTAAAAAGTTTTGCCATAAAAAGGTTTGCACATCATACCGAAGGTTTTGGTTTATATATATGTAACTTTTACTTTATATGAAAAATATAAGTACTATTTTATGGTGATAGATAAAGACTAAAACTTCATGCTCTCACAACTATTTAATTTTTTATTAATAGCCTCCTCTTATTAATTATGCAGGCTTTATTTCAAATATTAATGTGTCATACATGGGATAAAAATAAATAAAACGTACGTATGTAACATGAACGATTCCTAAAATTTTAATTAGTTTTAGTTATATACAAATATCATTTACATAATGTGTAATGTATATCATATAGGTGTCTTTAGAATTCGTGAGATATGAACAAATTAAATTCCTATGTAATTCTTATAACACTATAACATACTCTTACAATATCTGTTTCGTATGTGATAGATTATAAAACTATGGTTGTCTAACCATCAGTTTAAGTTTTTGGTTGAGTTGAGCCTTTAACATGGTATCAGAGCCAGCACGACATATACGTATCCGTTATACATGATTTTCTTTTTATGTATATAACAAAACCTCAAACTAAGCTTGCTTGGTGGAGGTGGTGGGAAACTCACCTTGTGATTTCAAGGTCATAAGTTCGAACTCCACTACCTACATGTGCTTGGGAGTAGGAAATTCCCTTATATCCCCCTACTCTCAAGTGTTGACCAGCTACAGGCCCCAAAAAAAAAAAAAAGCCCGCTAACGGGCGCCCCTGGGCGTTAGATAAGAACTATAAATTTGTATATGGTTAATTAATTATTACTAAAAAAATGCCCCAAGCGTTAGATACTATAATAAATTATATAAATATCTAATTAATTATTAGTAACGAGTTCCCCGGGCGTTAGATAAGAACTATAATTTTTATGTAGCATTTGCCAATTAATTATTACTTTTTTTATAAAGAAAAGGGGACATGCCCCAAAAGAGAACTACAAAGTTGGGGAAATTACACGCATATTCCTTTTGCCCATAATGAAGCTTTTATAGTATCCAGTAAAAAAATATTTTTTCTCCCTTATAATGGCTGCATTATCTATACTCCATCGGATGACCTTGCTTCTAGCTCTAGAGTCCAGACATAGCTTATGAGGTTCTTCATTGTATTTCATTTTTTATTTGTTCATTTTGTTACAGATCCTTATACATGGAGGCGCTCAACTCTGGCAATTCATCTATATTTTTCCCCTTATATATTAGTATATACACTTTAAAAATATATTAGTGTTGCGGCCAATCATGAAACAATAAACCTATTCCTTTGTTTTCGTGTTGAAAAAGAAAAAAACCTATTCCTTTTTTTATTCTGAGTAAAAGGTATTTTATCTCTAACAAGTAATTCATTTTGGGACTAGGATTAATATAGGTAAGATATTTTAGTGTTATCTAAACGCCCCGAGGGCTCCCTTTAGCATTTGCCCAAAAAAAAAGGAAAACCTCTATTTACTTTATAGTTATGAATTTTTAACATAGTTAATTGTAGTTCCTTCGAAGACGAATTTGATTTAGCCTTGTTTAATTGTATCTTGTTTTTCTTTAATACCTATTGTAGATGGCGTTTGACCTTTAATTAATGAATTTTTTCTTTTAAAAAAAAATTCTAATCTACTTTATCCTAATTTATACATATCTCTATAATCATTTAAAAACTCTATTAATCTTTAACATAAATTCTTTATGCTTTTTACGTTGAAAATAGGTTGTTAAAATCAAATTATAATCTTCTTTATACTCATTCTTCCTTAAAAGTTCCCTTTTATTTAAAGAAGTTTATTTAGGAAAAGATAAATTTCATTTATTAAAAGTCATATTTAAGATTCTTAAATTAGATTAGAATATTAGATCGATTAGCAAAGACAATATATAACGCAGGAATAATTTTGGAGAGGGTTTAAACTAAATCACACCCATTTCACCATATATATATATATATATATATATATATATATATATATATATATATATATATATATATATATATATAAAGAGGGAGAGTAATTATATTCTGAACTTTTTGTTGGGAAAGACCTAATAAAAACTTTTTTGTTGAAAAAGACCTATTATAATACTTCCCTTTGTTACTTAAGACCACTTCAACTTTTTCCGGCCAAAAAGTCAATTTTCCGACATTGACTTTTCTTGCCTTCCATTCCCTTTGTCATTAAATGAGACCAACCTATTTATTTTCTATCCTAAACCCTTAACCCTACCAAACCCTTTCCTCTTGCTTCTAGAAAAAAAAATAGGTTGATCCCATAGTAAGAAAGGGAAGGAAGAGAAGTCAATGTCGAAAAATTGACTTTTTGGCCAAAAAACGTTAAGTTGGTCTTAAGTAACAAAGATAAGTAATATATTAGGTCTTTTTCAACCAAAAAGTTTTTAATAGGTCTTTCCCAACAAAATAGCTATTTTAATAGGTCTTTTCCAACAAAAAGTTCTTATATTCTAAAATGTTCTTTGTTTTGTCAATATGATCTTATTGGTGGAGAGAATAATTATATTGACATCGTGCGCTTGTCGCAGACGGACAAAACAACTGTCTTAGGAGAGGCAATTAAATATATGAAGCAACTTCAGGAGACCGTAAAAACTCTTGAAGAAGTGGCAACAAAGAAAACTGTGGAGTCCATCGTGGTGATTAAAAAATCTAAATTGATAGTCACTGATGACGAAGGTGGCAATGATAACGCTTCTTCTTCCACTGTGGATGACAATTGTGCAATTGGCATGTGTGGCACAAATGCTGAAGATGGTAGTAGATATGACGCCCATAATCTTAATGATCTAAAACCAGAAATTGAAATTAAAATATCAGGTCAAACCCTTCTTCTAAGAGTCTATTGTGAGCAACATAAAGGAATTTTGGCCAAGTTAATTACAGAGGTAGAAAAACATGATATGAGAGTTACTAATTGTAGTGCTGTACCGTTTGAGAGCTTGGGCTTAGACATTACAATTGTCACACAGGTAAACATTGTCTCCTAATTTGCACTTATGTAAACCTTCAAAGTTTTTTTTGGTAACAATATAAACCTTAAAAGTTAATTTAAAGACCAAAGAATTTTTTTCATTTGGACATTACATCACGAATTTCTCCGACTATGGTTTATGCAGATTGAAAAGGGTTTCAGTGAGAATGTGAAAGAATGCGTAAGAAGGCTCCACTCCTCACTCCAATTTGCTAGCGGCTGACGCTTTGCATCGAGTGGATGATCAACTCGTAGTTTAATACTGTAGTTGTTATTCATCTTTGGCTTATAATTCCAAATAAGACGTATAATATTTCATTAGTATGTACTTTATTGGTAAGGTCCTCAATATTAGGAATATTGTGAGATAGGGCAACTTATATATTGTTATTAGTTTATTCTCGAGTGGAGTCGAGTCGAGTACGGATTTGATCACTATCAGATCAATTCAATTTCAGAATATACTATAAAATGTTTCTTCAACATATTCAAAACTTCATAAAAATTTAATAAAATTGGAAAGACAAAATTGATATTGTTCACATTTATTATAAAAGGCAAATCAACAAGAATAACTCTAACTTTCATATATTTCCCAGAATTTCCCCAATATTGGATAATTCAAGAATAATATCAAGTTTGAGGCGAACTTCTTAGAATAATCTAAACTGTAATTTTTTTTTTGCCTTCACTAATCCTTTTGGGTTTAATATACTATATAGGAAAACTAGTAGTTCAAATTGTTTTGAAAAAATGTACCAAAAATAATCTAAAGTTGGGAAGATGGGGCAAAGTTCGGATTAACAAAAACTTTTTTTGGGGGGGGGGACTTATACGTACCATAACTTATGGTGTAGCAATCCTCCTCTCTTACACCTTCACTCTCTATCGCTACCACCCACTCTCTCGGTTCTGCGCGCTCTCTCTCCTCCTCCTCCTCCTCCTTATTGTGATGCGCCACCATTGAGGATCTTTGAGTTCTTATCCATGCCGGCGGAAACTCGCGCCATTTGGTTTCCTACTTTTGTTTGCTTTCCATGTGCGTGCAAATCATAGAGGGAGAGAGAAGAGAGAGAGAGTGATGGAAATATGCAATTGAAAGGTGTTTAAACTCTATAGTCATGCGAATTCTTTTATCTGATTCATCTGAATGTGTTTGAAAAATTGATAATTGTTGTGATCCCGCATCATTCTTCATCATCGAACCAATTTCACGGTAATCCATTAGATCGGCCCCAGGATATTACTAGCTAAAAAGCAAGAGAAAGTCTCTCGCAAAGAGAGGATAAAAAGCCTATCATTCGATGGAGAAAAGTTCCCCATAAAAGGAGGAAGTGTTATTATAAACCTAAAAGGCAAACAAAACTAAAAGAACGAAGCAAAAAAAAAAATACATAAATAAAGATTGGGCTGCCCACTAGTTAAAACCGATGGAATTCCCTTCAGAATTAATCACTAATGGAGGCTAGGGTTTGAGAGAAAAGCGGACGGCTAAATTTGAATCAAACTAAACATTGATTGCTTGGATTGCATGTAAAGAAAACACTTACATCATGTTTTTCGTACAAGTTAAAACCTTGTAATTTTGTAATTATATTTTTCTAATTATTCACCAAATACCCCGAGTAATCTATATTTTGACCAAATACCCTTCAATGTTTAGTACTTCACCATATACCTTTCAATTTTCTTAAAATCATCACGAGCATCAAATTTTTAGTCATTAACTCCTAATTCTTTTTACAAAACCCTTATTAACCCTTACTTGAGTCAATTACCCTAATATACCACCATCGAAACACCACCTATTGCTAAAAAAGAGGAAATAAATTTACGGAGGAAGAGAGAGAGAAAGGAATATCAAAAAAGTGTTTCAAATTTTCAGTAGTTGTTAATCAAGGTAAATGAGTCAAATAAGGGTTAATTAGGGTTTAGTAACGGAATTAGGGATTAATGACTAGAAATTCAATGGTTGTTAGTCATTAAGGGCGTATGTTAAATTTTAAAGAAATTGAGGGTATATTGATGAATTTTAAAACGTTAAAGGGAGTTTGGTAAAAACAAATTACTTAGATATATTTGGTGCAATATTTCCTATTCTTTTTTGTTTTTTGAAACTTCTAATAAGGGGAAGTAGGGATGGCAATCCAATCCAAAACCAATCGTGGTCCGAAGAAAAAAAATCTGAGCCAACTACAAAAAAAAGAAGTTTGAATCTAACTCCGTTTAAAAAGTCTGACTCCGAGTAGGAGGAGGGTCAAAGTAGGATCCCATAAAAAATCTAATTTATCCAACGGATTTCCGACTCCAAGTCCCATAAAAAAAGTGCTTAGTTAAACTTAAACTTTGCCATATGATTGTTAAAAAGTAGTAATGATTTGATTATTTGTATTATATATATACACTTAAGATTTTGCTATTAAAAAATATGGGTCGAAAAAACGGTCGGATAGGGTCGGGGTCGGATGTTAAGATTTTAAGTCATATCGGGTTTGGAATTTCGGAGTCAAATGTTAGAGTCCGAATTGGAGTCGAAGTCGAATTTAAATCCAAATTCTTGGAGGACTGGAGTAGTCCAACTCATTGCCATCCTTAGAGCTAGAGGGAAGGTTGAAGTATATGGGCCTTTGACGGGGACTTTACTCTCTTTTATTCTTTTTACGGGACATGCGACATTTTTACTCTTCTCTATTCATTTTATTATTTATTGCCCCTTAAAAATATATTTATTGCTAGTACATTTTCCAACATCAGTATAATGGTACTCTGTTCTTCCCAAAAAGTAAATTTTTTTTAGACGAAACACTAGGGGAAAAAAAAGGAAGGGCTGCGCAAGAAGGGCTGCGGTTTCCAAGGAAACCGCATCCCTTTTTGTGAAGGGCTGCGTTTAAGGAAACCGCATCCTTTTTGAACGGTTAGCCTTAAAACCGCAGCCCTTCATGCGTATGAAGGGCTGCGGTTTTAAGGCTAACCGTGACCCTTCACAAAAAGGGATGCGCTTATGCTAGAAACCATGACCCTTCATACACGAAGGGCTGCGTTTTCTAGGATAAGCGCAGCCCTTCCTATCCCGCCCATTTCAACGTGAGTTTTGTGCGCAACACATAGTAGCACTCACTCGCAAATTTTTCCTCGCACACTCAGCTCACCCCTCTCCCTCACACTCACTCCTCTCCCTCACACTAACTCGCACTGCCCTAACGGCCATCACCGGAGCACCGACACATCGCCGGAGCACCGTCCCATCGCCGGTGCACACTTCTTCTTCTCTTCTCTCAGCGTTGCCTGAGCTCCTTCTTCTTCTCTTCTCTCAGCGCGCCTTGACGCCACCACCACCACCACTACTGCATTGTCGGTAATTCCCCTCTCACTCTCTCTCCTCTTTGTTTTATTTAATTTTTCTTCTATTTTGTGTTGTAAAAACCGATTGTAGGGGGGTAGGGGAGGGCTTGTGGAGGGTGGGTAGGGGGTGGGGGTCTTGGGCGAGGGATGGGGGATGGGGGATGGCTGGGGAGGCTGGGATGGGGTGGGGGAGGGCGGGGGATCTTTGGAAAGGGGGTGGGGGGGGGCTGGGAGGCCGGGCATGGGGTGGGGGGGGGCGGGGGGATCTTTGGAAAGGGGGTGGGGGATGGCTGGGGAGGGTGGGCATGGGGTGGGGGGGGGGGGGAGGCTGGGCATGGGGTGGGGGAGGACGGGGGATCTTTGGAAAGGGGGTGGGGGAGGTGGGGAGGCTAGGCATGGGGTGGGGTGGGGGAGGGCGGGGGATCTTTGGACGGGGGGTGGGGGAGGGTGGATAGGGGTGGGTGAGGCATTGTTGTGAAGGCATTGTTGTAAGTTGTAACACATGTTTGGTATCATTACTATCTTTCATTTTCTTTTTTGTTTTATAATGTAACTATGTAGATTTTTAGGCTTCGGAAACGAAAATTAAAGGTCATTTTACGCCTACATGGCAATGGAATGCTCTCCACATTTGTAACACTTCTCACTAGCTCCGCCGCTACCAGCTGATGGGCATTCCATTGCCATGTGACCTGATTCTCGGGTCATTTTAGGCCTAATTTAGCCTTTTCGCTTTCGATTCGTACTTATCGAGTCATTTAACCCCAAATTCTTTGTGAACATGATTATATGAGGTATAATGTAACTATTGTGTAGAGTTTTAGGCTTGCATTTGTTCTTGGTTGAATTTCGAAAACGAAAATTAAAGGTCATTTTACGCCTACATGGCAATGATGGATTGTAGTGGGGGGCAGTAGTGGCGGTGGTGGTGGGGGTGTTGTAAATGTGGAGAGTCAGGTCACATGGCAATCGAAAGCCCATCTGGTGCTCTCCGCATTTATAACACTTCCAACTCCGCTGCTACCAGCTGATGGGCATTCCATTGCCATGTGACCTGATTCAATTCTCGGGTCATTTTAGGCCTATTTTAGCCTTTTCGCTTCCAAATCGTACTTATCGAGTCATTTAACCGCAAATGCTTTGTGAACATGATTATATGAGGTATAATGTAACTATTGTGTAGAGTTTTAGGTTTGCATTTGTTCTTGGTTGAATTTCGGAAACGAAAATTGAAGGTCATTTTACGCCTACATGGCAATGAGGGATTGCAGTGGGGGGCAGTAGTGGCGGTGGTGGTGGGGGTGTTGTAAATGTGGAGAGTCAGGACACATGGCAATCGAAAGCCCATCTGGTGCTCTCCACATTTATAACACTTCTAACTCCGCCGCTACCAGCTGATGGGCATTCCATTGCCATGTGACCTGATTCTCGGGTCATTTTAGGCCTATTTTAGCCTTTTCGCTTCCAAATCATACTTATCGAGTCATTAAACCCCAAATTCTTTTTGAACATGATTATATGAGATATAATGTACCAATTGTGTAGATTTTTAGGCTTGCATTTGTTCTTGGTTGCATTTCGGAAACGAAAAGGTCATTTTTGGCCAAATTTTGCCTTATCGGGTCCAATTCGTACTTATCGAGTCATTTAACCCCAAATTCTTTTTGAACAAGATTATATGAGATATAATGTACCTATTGTGTAGATTTTTAGGCTTGCATTTGTTCTTGGTTGCATTTCGGGAACGAAAAAGTCATTTTAGGCCAAATTTTGCCTTTTCGGGTCCAATTTGTACTTATCGAGTCATTTAATGCCAAATTCTTTTTGAACATGATTATATGAGGTATAATGTAACTATTGTGTAGATTTTTAGGTTTGTAATTGTTGTAGGTTGAATTTTGGGAACGAAAAGGGCTTTTTTGGCCTATTTTAGCCTTTTCGCATCCAAATCGTACTTATCGAGTCATTTAACCCCAAATTCTTTTTGAACATGATTATATGAGATATAATGTACCTATTGTGTAGATTTTTAGGCTTGCATTTGTTCTTGGTTGCATTTCGGGAACGAAAAGGTCATTTTAGGCCAAATTTTGCCTTTTCGGGTCCAATTCGTACTTATCGAGTCATTTAACGCCAAATTCTTTTTGAACATGATTATATGAGGTATAATGTAACTATTGTGTAGATTTTTAGGTTTGCAATTGTTGTAGGTTGAATTTTGGGAATGAAAAGGGCTTTTCTGGCCTATTTTAGCCTTTTCGCTTCCAAATCGTACTTATCGAGTCATTTAACCCCAAATTCTTTTTGAACAAGATTATATGAGATATAATGTACCTATTGTGTAGATTTTTAGGCTTGCATTTGTTCTTGGTTGCATTTCGGGAACGAAAAGGTCATTTTAGGCCAAATTTTGCCTTTTCGGGTCCAATTCGTACTTATCGAGTCATTTAACGCCAAATTCTTTTTGAACATGATTATATGAGGTATAATGTAACTATTTTGTAGACTTTTAGGTTTGCAATTGTTGTAGGTTGAATTTTGGGAACGAAAAGGGCTTTTTTGGCCTATTTTAGCCTTTTCGCTTCCAAATCGTACTTATCGAGTCATTTAACCCCAAATTCTTTTTGAACATGATTATATGAGATATAATGTACCAATTGTGTAGATTTTTACGCTTGCATTTGTTCTTGGTTGCATTTCGGGAACGAAAAGGTCATTTTAGGCCAAATTTTGCCTTTTCGGGTTCAATTCGTACTTATCGAGCCATTTAACGCCAAATTCTTTTTGAACATGATTATATGAGGTATAATGTAACTATTGTGTAGATTTTTAGGTTTGCAATTGTTGTAGGTTGAATTTTGGGAACGAAAAGGGCATTTTTGGCCTATTTTAGCCTTTTCGCTTCTAAATCGTACTTATCGAGTCATTTAACCCCAAATTCTTTTTGAACAAGATTATATGAGATATAATGTACCTATTGTGTAGATTTTTAGGCTTGCATTTGTTCTTGGTTGCATTTCGGGAACGAAAATGTCGTTTTAGGCCAAATTTTGCCTTTTCGGGTCCAATTTGTACTTATCGAGTCATTTAACGCCAAATTCTTTTTGAACATGATTATATGAGGTATAATGTAACTATTGTGTAGTTTTTTAGGTTTGCAATTGTTGTAGGTTGAATTTTGGGAACGAAAAGGGGTTTTTTGGCCTATTTTAGCCTTTTCGCTTCCAAATCGTACTTATCGAGTCATTTAACCCCAATTTCTTTTTGAACATGATTATATGAGATATAATGTACCTATTGTGTAGATTTTTAGGCTTGCATTTGTTCTTGGTTGCATTTCGGGAACGAAAAGGTCATTTTAGGCCAAATTTTGCCTTTTCGGGTCCAATTCGTACTTATCGAGTCATTTAACGCCAAATTCTTTTTGAACATGATTATATGAGGTATAATGTAACTATTGTGTAGATTTTTAGGTTTGCAATTGTTGTAGGTTGAATTTTGGGAACGAAAAGGGCTTTTTTGGCCAATTTTAGCCTTTTCGCTTCCAAATCGTACTTATCGAGTCATTTAACCCCAAATTCTTTTTGAACAAGATTATATGAGATATAATGTACCTATTGTGTAGATTTTTAGGCTTGCATTTGTTCTTGGTTGCATTTCGGGAACGAAAAGGTCATTTTAGGCCAAATTTTGCCTTTTCGGGTCCAATTCGTACTTATCGAGTCATTTAACGCCAAATTCCTTTTGAACATGATTATATGAGGTATAATGTAACTATTTTGTAGACTTTTAGGTTTGCAATTGTTGTAGGTTGAATTTTGGGAACGAAAAGGGCTTTTTTGGCCTATTTTAGCCTTTTCGCTTCCAAATCGTACTTATCGAGTCATTTAACCCCAAATTCTTTTTGAACATGATTATATGAGATATAATGTACCAATTGTGTAGATTTTTAGGCTTGCATTTGTTCTTGGTTGCATTTCGGGAACGAAAAGGTCATTTTAGGCCAAATTTTGCCTTTTCGGGTCCAATTCGTACTTATCGAGCCATTTAACGCCAAATTCTTTTTGAACATGATTATATGAGGTATAATGTAACTATTGTGTAGATTTTTAGGTTTGCAATTGTTGTAGGTTGAATTTTGGGAACGAAAAGGGCATTTTTGGCCTATTTTAGCCTTTTCGCTTCTAAATCGTACTTATCGAGTCATTTAACCCCAAATTCTTTTTGAACAAGATTATATGAGATATAATGTACCTATTGTGTAGATTTTTAGGCTTGCATTTGTTCTTGGTTGCATTTCGGGAACGAAAATGTCGTTTTAGGCCAAATTTTGCCTTTTCGGGTCCAATTTGTACTTATCGAGTCATTTAACGCCAAATTCTTTTTGAACATGATTATATGAGGTATAATGTAACTATTGTGTAGATTTTTAGGTTTGCAATTGTTGTAGGTTGAATTTTGGGAACGAAAAGGGCTTTTTTGGCCTATTTTAGCCTTTTCGCTTCCAAATCGTACTTATCGAGTCATTTAACCCCAAATTCTTTTTGAACATGATTATATGAGATATAATGTACCTATTGTGTAGATTTTTAGGCTTGCATTTGTTCTTGGTTGCATTTCGGGAACGAAAAGGTCATTTTAGGCCAAATTTTGCCTTTTCGGGTCCAATTCGTACTTATCGAGTCATTTAACGCCAAATTCTTTTTGAACATGATTATATGAGGTATAATGTAACTATTGTGTAGATTTTTAGGTTTGCAATTGTTGTAGGTTGAATTTGGGAACGAAAAGGGCTTTTTTGGCCTATTTTAGCCTTTTCGCTTCCAAATCGTACTTATCGAGTCATTTAACCCCAAATTCTTTTTGAACAAGATTATATGAGATATAATATACCTATTGTGTAGATTTTTAGGCTTGCATTTGTTCTTGGTTGCATTTCGGGAACGAAAATGTCATTTTAGGCCAAATTTTGCCTTTTCGGGTCCAATTCGTACTTATCGGGTCCAATTCCCCTGCCCCCCCACTGCACAGCCCCTTTCCCTCCCCCCTGCTGCCCCTCCCCTCCCCCGCCCCCCTCCCCCCACCTGCCCTCCCCCTCTTGCCGCGACCCTCCCCCCCCCCGCCTGCCCCACCCTCCCTCCTGCGCCCTTCCCTCCCCCCCACCGCTGCACCCCCTCCCATCCCCCTGCTGCCCTCCCCTCCCCCCCGCCTGCCCCCTCCCCCTCTTGCCCAGCCCCTCCCCTCCCCCCCACCGCACAGTCCCTCCCTCCTGCTGCCCTTCCCCTCCCCCTTCACTGCACAACCCCTCCTCCCTCCTCGCCCCTCCCTCCCCCCCCACCGCATGACCCCTCCCCTCTTGCATAGCCCCTCCCCTCCCCCGCCCGCCCACCGCACGCCCCTCCCCTCCCCCTGCTGCCCTCCCCCCTGCCACGGCCCTCCCTCCCACTACACAGGTCCCTCCCCCCCACTGCACACCCTCCCCCCCCCCCCTTCACCCCTCCCCCTTGCCACGGCCCCTCCCCTCCCGCTGCCCTTCCCTCCCCCCCCATTGCACACCCCTCCCCTCCCCCACCCCCACAGCCCCTCCCCCCGCACAACCCTCCCCCCCCCGCTTGCCACCCCCTCCCCTTCCCCCACTACCACGGCCCCCTCCCTCCTGCCGCCCTTCCCTCCCCCCACTACTGACCCCTCCCCCCCTGCCTGACCCCTCCCCCCCGCCCCCCACTACACGCCCCCTCCCCTCCCTCCCCCCGCCCCCACGGCCTGACCCCCTTCCCCCCCCCCCCACCGCACACCCCCTCCTCCCCCTACACCGTTGTTGCCCTCCCCTCCCGCACTGCCGCGCCCCTTCGCACACGAAACCCCCTCCCCACACCCCACCCCCTTAGTGGCAATGTTAATTTTAATTTTTTGTTATATTAATGCATTATTTGTACAATTTCAGGGAGATGGCGGATGTGCATACGGATAACACCACAAGTGGTGCTGAACACACTACCGGGGATGAGTCTTTCGATGCGAGAAAGGAACGGGGTAAATTGTCTCGATTTCGCCGTGAAGAGATAAATGCACAAATGCCTAGGAAGTCATTGGCGACGAAAAAGAGAAAAGGAAGGGGACCTACAAAGTCACTAGGGAAACACACAAATATGACTTTGGAGTACGATAGCTTGGGTCAACCATGTGGAAAGTGGCGTCAAAAGTATGGCATGCAAGTTGGCATTTGCATGCACAAACTCTCCATTTTGCACTCATGGAAAGAGGTGCCCGAGGGATTGAAGCAGTGTCTATGGGAAGATACCATGGTAAGCTTCAAGTACAATAACGTGTAGTTTCTTAATTATTTAGTTAAATATATGTGTAATATTACTTATAGCATATAAATTACAACATTTGCGAAAACTAATTTGTGAACTTCGTTTTTTGTAGAATCAATTCAATATCGAAGATGATGAAGCCAAGAAGAATGTATTTCTATCCGCGGTTGCCCAGAGATTCAGATATTTCAAGGCTAAGTTAGTGTCTGGGTGGATCACTAAGCGGAGGAAAGTAGTAGGTACAAAGAAGAAGAACATCTACGGCGGAGAAACACAAGCCGATCCTGAGGCTTCACCGGAAACATCATCTGCACCATCCAAATTACAATTTCAAATATGGAAAACTATCAAACCTGAAGAGTGGGAAGCATTTGTTGCCAAGAAAACAACCCCACAAGCTATTGTAAGAATATTTTATTAAGACTTAATAAACTTAGATCCAGTATTATTGTATAGCACCGTACGTAGATAACCTTTGTTTATAATTGTGTGTTTTAGGCAAGTCGTGAGAAAAGTAGCTCGAGTGCAAAAGCTAGGAAGTATTATCATCATTTGGGTGCTCATTCGTACAATGAGGCGAGAGAGAAGTGGATGTTCAGCCATTACCCCACAATAGGGTCGACAACGGCAACGGGGAGTGGCTCAATGACGACAGTTGCACAGCCTCGGCAACCAAATAAAGTCCTCGATTGGTGGTGTTCGATGCATGGGGTTGATGCAAAGGGAAACAGAGTCTTGCCTGACCCCGGAACACAACAGATAGCCAACACCATTGTAAGTACAGATTATATGGTTATATAAGGTATATATAATATAACTTTTGCGCTCACAAGCATTTCTCTCTTATACTTATGTAGATTGGCTTGAAGGAAAAAGAGGCAACTGGTGAGTTCACTCCTAAAGGACACATTGATGCATTGCACGAAACTTTAGGACCGGACCACAGTGGACGCGTGAGGGGCGTAGGAGGTGTCCGCCTCGGTTTGAGAAAGGTATATGGTGATCAATACACTACAGCGACAAAATCAAGTGTAAGTAGTGTGAATTCGGCAGCGTCAGTAGATGTGGAGGCTATGAAAGCTGCAATTCGGGAGGAGCTAAGGGAGGAGATGACCCATAACTTCAACGCCATTTTGGAGCAAATGGGTTTACCGATTTTTGCTGCATTCAAGAAGGGTAGTGATACTACACCTAGCCAGCCTGATCCACCCGTAGGACCCGAGTTGAAGGTAATCACTTAATCCCTTTGCTTTGTTAAACAATTATTGTTACGTTCTTAAATGCATGAAATTCTTACTATATATATGTTGTTTCATAGACTAACTATAAATAGAGTTTTTTTTACAAGAAGAGACACCATGTGAACTATTAGCTCGAGGAGATGGTTATGATAGTTTCATCCTTGTAGCTCATGGCCATGCACAACCCCCTAGTGACCGAGTACGATTGCATAACCAGTTAGTGGATCATAATCACTATGTGGTCACCCTCAATGAAATTGTGTCAGGTTTCGAAGAATTACCTCTTCCTGCCGAAGCCGGAAGTTGGTCTACAAGTTACTAAATGATGCCCTTGGCAGTTATGTTCTGTGGCCGCGTGCATTGGTGCGGTTTTCAGATGAGGTACAATGATTAACATTCATATATATATATATATATATATATATATATATATATATATATATATATATATATATATATATATATGCGTGTTTTCTTTTATAGTTCCTATGATAGTCAGTAATATCATTACTTTTAACTAAATACTAGGTTTGGGGGAAGGCCGACTCACATGCCAGGAAGGGAAAGAAGGCATGTTCACCTTATAAGAAAGCAAGTTTACGTGATGAAGGTGAACGAAATGTGGTGACGGGAAATGTTTCAAAGGCAAAAAATCCACTTATTATCGATCCAGAGGTGGTGCGGAGCCTTACTACGCCATGCTTTTGGTTACATGAGTGCGCTAGCGATTTACCCGATGAAAGCGCAATTGAGGTTGCTTTGGGGGAGCAACAATTCCACTACCTTGAGGACTCAACGACATTCATTTCGAAGGTTGATATTAAAGAATTCTTATGTGGGGTAGAGTTGAATGTTTCCATGATACAAACATTCATGAGGTAATACATAAGTATATAAATTAAATATACATATACATATATATGCCTTAAGTAGTTTTCAAATCCATAATAAGTAATTGTTGGTTTACTTTTAATATAATCAATATAATTTCTCAGGTTATTGTACAATGAATTGCTTGCAACATCTAGTGCAATGTTTGGTTGGTTATGTCCAAACATAATACGAGATGACAATTGCTTACAAAACAAAGCCGAAGTGAAAGAGTATCTCGACATGAGTTTCAAAGCATCATCTCGTTTTGGATATCATCAGATCATTCTTGTTCCTTATATTGAAAAGTATGCTTGTTAAACTCGCTTTACTTTTATTATTCGATACTTAAATTGACCTATTAATTGTTCTACGTGATAATATTCGTATTTATCGAGTCATTTAACCCCAAATTAATTTTTAACATGATAATATGAGGCATAATGTAACTATTGTATAGATTTTTAGGTTTGCAATTGTTGTAGGTTGAATTTTGGGAACGAAAAGGGCATTTTAGGCCTATTTTTGCCTTTTCGCGTCTAATTCGTACTTATCGCTTCATTTAACTCCATTTTCTTTTTCAATATGATAATATAAGGTATAATATAACTAGTGTGTAGCGTTTTAGGCTTGCATTTGTTTTTGATTGAATTTCGGGAAGGTATATGTCATTTTTAGAACTACTAACTACGGTACGTAAATGATTGAATTCTTATATTATGTGTTTATTCCTTGGTTGTTTTGCAAGGTTTATATGAATAACACACCACGTTTAAGGGCCTTCACCACAGACGAATTACATGAAGTTCGGGATAAGTTGGCGTCCCACATTTGCGATGATTGCTTATGATACATCTACTAGTTTGTATTAATTCTATGTACATTTTTCACATTAATAAATATATACATATTTAAAGTTAATTATTATATTACGTTCAAAAACTTGTCATATATTATTATTGCAATTTGATCGTTTTTTTTTTTGTGTCGAAGGGAGGTTTTGGGTGGGGGGTGGGGTGGGGGGCTGCCATGGTGGGGTCTTTGGCCGGGGGCTATGGGGCTGGTTGGGTCTTTGGGGTGGCTGGCAGCAATGGGTGGAGGAGGTGGCGGAGGGTGGGGCTGGGGTGGGGGTGTAGGGGAGTGAGGGGGGTGGGGTGGGGGGTGGGGGGGGCGGGGGCGGGCGGGGAGTGCGGGGGGTGGGGTGGGGGTGGGGGGTGGGGGTGGGAGTGCGGGGGGTGGGCGGGGGTGGGGGTGAGGGGCTGGCGGGGGTGGGCGGGGGTGGGTGTGCGGGGCGCAGGGGGGTGGGGGAGTCTTTGGGGTGGGCGGGGGTGGGGTGTGCGGGGGCGCGGGGGTGGGCGGGGGTGGGGGTCTTGGGGCGAGGGGGTGGGCGGGGGTGGGGGGTCTTGGGCTGGCAGAGGTGGGCAGGGGGTGGGGTGTCTTTGTGGCAAGGGGGTGGGCGGGGGGGGGAGTCTTTGGGGTGGGCGGGGGTGGGGTGTGCGGGGGGCGGGGGGTGGGGGAGTCTTGCGGTGGGGGCGGGGTGGGGGTGGGGCGCAAGGGGTGGGCGGGGGTTGGGGGTCTTTGGGGTGGGCGGGGGGTGGGGTGTGCGGGGGCCGGGGGGTGGGCGGGGGGTGGGGGAGTCTTGGGCGGCGGGGGTGGGCGGGGGGTCGAGGGTGCAATTTATTTTTAAAAGAAAAAAATTTGAATGTGAAGGGTGCGGTTTTAAGCCTAAACCGCAGCCCTTCACTTAAATAGAGCTGCGGTTTAGGCTTAAAACCGCGGCCCCTTCACATAGAGAGAAGGGCTGCGGTTTAAGCCGAAACGCAGCCCTTCAAGCTTATAAGGGCTGCGTTTTTGGCCTAAACCGCAGCCCCTCGATGTGAAGGGTTGCGGTTAAAAACCGCAGCCCTTCTTATCTATTGAAGGGCTGCTATGGAAAGGGCTGCTGGCCAAAAACGCAGCCCTTAGGACTGTTTTGACCGCAGCCCTTCCTTGTTTTTCCACTAGTGAAAAGGGAAGCCATGTATTAAGATGAGGATAAATTATCCATGAGTACATAAGGAGCAATGTCATGGGACAATGATTTTCCCAGATCTGCTCAATACCAAAAGGAACTAATTGTGCAAGATGGTGTGCAACAAAGTTGCCTTCCCGTTTAACATGATTCCATGAAATATCGGTATAACTAGTACTAAAAAACATAATATCACTCATTACAAGGTCTAGATCAGACAGATACATATTACCCTTTGTGAACTTATGAATTAGGGAATGGCAATCCGAGTCGAAAATAGCATCAGTAGCCTTGTATTTTCGTCCAAGACGAAGTGCCATGGCAACTGCTTTGGCTTCTGCAACTTCAGGTGGCAGTAGGCTTTGATTCTTCTGGTGGCAGCAAACATCACGCATCCTTTGTGATGTTGGGCTATGATTCCCATTCCAACCAAAACCTTCATCCTTTAAACAAGCATCTGCATTTATCTTAATGATTCCAGTTGGCGGGGGAGACCATGAACATGGGGAAACAGTACGAGTACTAACCATGGGGGTGTATATATATGCGCTTAGCATACTTCCCTTGTTCATCAACCCATCTCTTCACTCTTTTAATCAAGATGGTGTTTGGAGTGGTTTTATTCTTGAAAACCTTCAAGTTAAGCTCTCCCCAAATGCACCAAGCGAGAAACATTCCCCTTTGAACTAGCTTCGGTTCGAGAGATTTCCAGCCTTCTACTATCTCCACACATTGGCATTCTTCCCAAAGCTCCTTTACTCACACACAATCAAACAATGCATGGCCAACAATTTCAGTTGCAGCTTCACACCAAGGGCAGATGGCATCATAAATCAAGTGGCGTCGAAAAAGCAGCTCACGCACAGGCAATATGTCGGACACATATCCTCCAGAAAAGTTGTCTAACCTTTGGGCTTGTTTCAGATTTCCATAAATCGACCCAGGCATGGTGGAAGTTGTCAAGATTGCATCCTTTACCCAAAAAATAAGATGTTTTGACAGTGTGACAACCATCTTTGGAGAAAGCCCAAGTAATATCATCACAAAGGCCACTATTATTCAGAGGGAGAGAAAGAATGTTTTTTGTGTCAATCTCATTGAAGTTATTTTCAATAACATCAACACGCCACTCCTTGCTCCTAGGGTCGTTGAGGTCTGCCACTTTAGTGAGACCCACCACTTCTCCACTAGAAACAAATTGCCCCTTATCCTTAACTAACCACGGATCACACCATATGTCAATCTTTTTTCCATCCCCCACTCGCCATACCATCCGTTCTTTCAACAAAGATTTCGAGCCCCATATGCTCTTCCACACAAAGCTACAAGAATAGCCAAGATACGAGTCAAGAAAGTCACAGTTGGGGTAATACTTAGCCTTCATTACACGCCCAAGTAATGAGTCCGGGACTCGAACAAGGCCCCAGGCTTGTCTCCCTTGAGGAGCTTCATTAAACACTGATAAATCATGAAATCCCATACCTCCCAAACATTTTGGGGTGCATACACTTTGCCAACTCTTCCAATGAATCTTGCACTTGTCACCATTTTGACCCCACCAAAATCTCGCGCATCATGGAGTGGATTCTTTGAATGACCAAAGCAGGAAATTTGTACACCCCCATGAGATTAAGTTAGAATATCTTGTATAACAAATTTTAAGAGAATTTCTTTTCCAGCTCTCGAAAGAAATTTCTCTTTCCATCCTTGCAATTTCTTCCAAATCCTATCGATCAGAGCTTCAAAAACAACCTTTTTTTCGATCTTCCAATAATTGTCGGAATGCCAAGATACTTCTCATGTCTATCGACCTATCTTATCCTCAAAATATCCTATAATCCTCCATTTGCTCTAGACTGACTCCTTTACTGAACGATACTTCCGACTTGTCATAATTAATTTTCTGTCCGGATGCTGCTTCACACCGGTTGAGAATATCAACTACAACAGAGCATTTCTGTCGGTTAGCACGAGCCATAAAAAGACTAGCATCTGCAAAAAGAAGATGTGAGATAGCTGGTCATTTCGGCTAGATTTGGCCCCATGTAATTTCCTCTCCTCTACTTTACTCTGCAGAAAACGTGAGAAAGCATCATCAATAAGAACAAATAGATAGGGGGAGAGAGGATCCTCTTGTATTAAGCCTCGGGAGGGATTCACCAAGCCACTGACACCTCCATGGCTCCATCCATCACAAAAGAGTAGGAGATAGAACTGACACAATCCATTATCAAATTCACCCATCTGCTATCAAACCCCATAGTGAGAAGAAGTTTACGCAAAAATCCCAACTCAACTTTATGGAGGCTCATATCAGAAGGGGCCGTGGAAGTGAGTAAGCCCTCATAATAACTCGTGACAAGCTTTTCAATATCCGGGGCATCAGTCTGCAATACTCCCTCACCATCAATCAACCCCTCAATTCGGTTTCTTCTCTTACGTTGTGAAGCCTTGTGGTGAAAATAGGTAGTGTTTTTATCTTCATCGCTAACCTCTGCAACTCGACTTCTAATGTACCAATAAGCCTCATTCTTGTCATTCAACTCATCTAGATGCTTTTCAAGAGACGCACATTCCTCACAACTCTCACGTGAGATCGGTTTTTGTTGCGAGAGGTTGAGCTTCTTTCTACTTCTTTGATTTGTTTGCTGATTTTATTAAACTTTCCTGCACTTTATGCCACCAAATTGAGAGCCACTTCCCCAATCCTACCCATCAACCCCTCTCCCATTGAGTCCCTCCATGCCTTCACCACCTCCTGCTCACAACTTTCATCTAATAGCCAACTTGTCTTGAATATGAAACTCCTCCTCTTATTGTTGTCTCCCTCTCTCTCTCTTTTGCTTGCCATAATTACCGTATGATCCGATTTATATCGGACGAGATGCTTGACATAAAAATCCGGAAAAAGGTCCACCCATGTTTGAGAGGCTAGAAACCGATCCAATCTTTCCCGGATCCTTGTCTCCACCGTTTTTCCCCTATCCCATGTGTACCATCTACCTTCATACCCAAGTCTCTAAGTCCACAATCCTTAATGGTAGCTCTAAAAATTATCAATCTCCCTCCTCCTACGATCTACCCCACCTTCCACTTCATCATAGCTTAGCAACTCATTGAAATTAATCTTCCCCACTACCACAGGGATATCCGAGTTAAAACAAAGCAACCAAAGGAGGTCCCAAGTTTTGTATTTGTCCTCTTCTTTCGGCCACCCGTAAATCCCGATGAAACGCCACACAACCCCGTTCTTCGATACATTCCCACGAATGTGATTTTTGGAATAAGAATGCGATGTGAAATTTGTTTCCTCCATCATGTACACACAGAGCCCTCCTGCTTTGCCAACACTCGCTACTCCAAAAGCACACGGGAACCCCAACCGCTCTTTCAAATTCTCAACTTCATTCTTCTTAATCATCGTCTCCGATAGAAAGAGAATGTCGGGGGCAACAACATCACTCTATTTACAGAGTGGACGAGCTGACCGGGGGTTACCCAGTCCCCGGAAGTTCCAACACAAGATACTCATTGTTGTTGTCGGGGTTGGTCCACGCCAACCTCCGCCAAATGTATAGAACCAGCTATTGATGGTGGGCTCTGCTTACAACGCTTCCCAGCCCCGTCACCAGTCTCAAGCTCTATCTCCAAGTCACCAGATTTCTTTTTTGTAACACAACCTTTGCACTCGTGTCCTTCGCTTTATTTACTGCTCGCCCAGCTCTTTTCCACTTGGGCCCTGGGTCCCCTTGTTTATCAGACACGCCAAGAGCAAACTCCCCAAAGGGTGAAGGAGTTTGCTCCACATATTGTCCAGTATAAAAAGACCTTATCTCCACATGATCTTCCATAACCGAGTCATGATTGTTCACCATTAGCTGCTGCTTGTTTTCAATTCTAGGAACTAAATGCACATGGGGGTTATCAAAGCTCGTATCCCTAGCTTTACTAGCTTCACTTTTTATCCCCTCCATCAAATTCAACGAGATTTTCCTTCGCAGTCTCCCCCATTTCTTTTGTAACAAACATGGTTTTGCGGCTAGCCAACAAAACATCCACTTCCTCCATCTCACGAGTTTTCCCCTTCCTTGGAGTAGCTTTAAGATCAATACTCCACTCCAATTTCTTCTTTTTGTCCTCCTTAAGCACTGTATGGCATTCTCTCTCCGAGTGACCCATAACACCACAAGCAAAACAAAAGAAAGATAATCGTTCGTAGGCGAAATCTACTCTAAGTTCTATACCCTTTTTATCTTTTGTCATTTGGTAACGATGAAGTGGTAGAGCAGTATCCATCAACACTTTCACCCGCCTATATCGACTTATCCCAGCACATCCTCCTCAATCTCCAGAATTTTCCCTAAACCTCCCACCAAAGCCCTAACATGAGCATCCGATCGACAGTTAAAAGGAAGGTTTTTTACCCTAACCCAGAAGGGGGAGTGAGTAATAGTTACCTCCTCTGGTTGTTTGTCCCCGTCAATAGCTTTGAACAATATTAGGGTATTATCAAAACACCAAGGCCTGCCTTCGATCGAGGACTTTCTCCGTATCACGTCAATGAAAGACTGGATTGAATAGAGGTTAGGACTAAGTGTTCGAATTACCAATCCATAGACAGGAGCCTAGATTTTCGTCATTGTTTTCTTGAACGCCTCGACATTATAAGGCCTTTTCTGTGAGCAATCTACCCATTACTAATAATGCTAGATTGTTTTCTCCTTCGCTAGGGTTAACACCACCTAAATCTATAGCATAGGTTAATGCTAACATCACTATGCTATCACTAACTGCTGAATGAATTTTTTTCTTGATATCTTCAAATTGGAAAGAATATGGTCTATCATCTTGTAGGATACAAAAAAAATCCCAACTCTTTTGTGTAATCATGCCTTTTTGGGGACCATGGCTATAATCGTATGGTCCTCTTATACTTGCAGTGGCAAGTTGATATAAATGAAAAACAGCCAAATTATTAAAAAAAATTGAGTAAATAATCTACCAAAGACATACACCATTATTACCTCAATGATCAATGAAGACTAACTGACAAAAAGAAATTGGACTTCCCCTGTTGTTTCTCCTTTATAATATTATCCATTCATAACTGTTGCCTGTTGGCCTTCTAAGCTTATGATGTACTTCAGTTCATACTTAAGCTGTACCAAGATTTTACTTAATGAAAATCCCAAACTATCAAAAAAAAAAAAAATGGAATTCAATCTACCTAGCAGCGTCCTAGCTACTAAAGACAGACCGATAAATGAGTATATTGCCACTAATTACAGACCAACTAATGTATTACTACTTTCTATTATTTGATAGTTTCTTTATTTTTCTTTGGCATTTTAAATAAAGGGACGAGGAATATAATTAACTACTCCCTCTATTTCTTTTCATTATACATATACAATATTTGATATTGAACTTTAACCGTCAATTACTCTTAATTTATATTGATACAAATTATTTAAAAAAATCATGAAGTATTTAAAAGAAAAATCTAAGAAAAATAGAAATTACTTATGACGTACTTCCTCCGTTAGAAATAGTTGCACCATTTGTATAGTATTTACTATTCACATCTTATATTTTGATTGTCTTTGATGACTTGTATTTTAGGAAAAACATAGTCATATGAGATCTTGTTACATTTGTCTCAATGTATATTTTTTAATATCAATTTTTTATAATTTTTACTTATTGATAATTAAAGATATGAATATTTGAAATCATGCATCGACAAGCATGAAAACATGAAATGTTGTAACTATTTCTAAACGGAGGATATGTATGTTTTTTTGGAGCTAGCTAGTTGGTTCGTGAAAACATATCACTACAAGAAAATGCTAAAACAATGACTGCTTCACAGCAACGGTCGGAAAAACGGTCGTTAATACTAAAATAGCGACCGTTGTAAGCCGTCGGTGAACACCGACTGTTTTTAAAGGATACAACGATGGTTTAACAGTCGTTGAAAAACAACGACGGTTTCTAGCCGTCGTTAAGTTGATTAATGCGACTCTGAAATTTTGTTTACCTAAGGCGACGGTCTTAAACGGTCGGTGATGGAAGGAAAAGGGAGTTAACATTAAGTGGCCCCTTTCAGTCGGGTTTATTTCAACGCAACTTAAAAGAGAGAAGTTGCCTTTTTCAGTCGGCGAATTGAAGAAGGCAAGAAGCCATTGACGGCCGAGCTCTAACCAACGAACGTCGACCTCATTTTCTCTCTGCCTCTTTGCCGCCGGTTAGCACTGCTTCATTTTTAGTTCTTTTTTTTAAAAAATTTTTGTTACTCATGAAACCAAACCCTAAAAAGAGGGTTTTCCTTGTCGAATTAAAGCGGCATTGCAGGCTGAAGCAGTCACAACTCCCTCCGTTTTCCTGTTCTTCACCGTGCCACGTCAGCCACTCAACCAACGCGGCGCCGCCCACGCACTGACATTGCTGCTTCTGCCTCCTCTTTATTTTTCTTTGGTAAGCTAATTTTGCAATTAGTACAATTTTTTCAATTCATATTTAAATTACATACTTATATTACATAATATATATTCATAGTTATTGGTGTAAATTTATTAGTTCAATGCAATCATAGTTATCATTCTGCACATTTTTGTTTGGAACATTGAAGAATCAAATTGGAGGGTTTAAGGGTTTTAAGAGGCAAATTGGAGAGTTTACGGGTTTGAAGAGGATTCACTGTTGTAGGGTTTAATAGCTTTATACAATTCATACTTTCCATAGTTCTTCTCGGGTTCGAATTGTAATCGAATCTATTAAATCAGAAATGAACTTAGATAGAGGCGTGATCTATTCTAGGTATTATCTTCAATTACTAGCAAGTGTAGTTTTGCTGTCTTTCATTGAAGCTTTAATTTCGATTTTGCTAACTTTTGCTCCGAAATTAGTTGAGAATTTTCTGTATTTTTTCAAATTTCTTGCGATGTTTGTTATATTTGCGTTATACTTTTTGCGAGATGAATTCAGCAAGTACCTTCATTTGATAGTAAATACTTCGTTGTTTTCATAAATTATCGATTTTCTTCGTGCTAGGGTTTTTTGTTAGCATATTTTGATGCAACATTTTGTAATTTATGTTTAATTTGGCTTGAATTAGAAATTATCTAAGTGTGAATAATTGCTGATTTTCCTCTCTTTTTGTTGAATTTCTGATTGATATTGTTACTTGTTAGTTTACGCTCGGGACACTTTATCGCAACATCTGAGGTTGATATTGGTACTTTCTTCCCAGTTTCTTTGTTGCTGAGAGAACAATTCACAAATATCGAAATCTGCAATTTCTTTGTTGCTGAGAGAACATTTCAAATCTGAGGTGAAAATCGAGTCTCACTCCAAATCTTTCTCCTCGCCGTCGGTAATACCCAAACCCTACCTATTTAATAATTTTTTTTGAAGTTTTGGCACTCACCAAAACCTCATTAGGCTTTGTCAATGTAGGTGGCCAAACACCACGCCCCGACTGCCGTCCGCCTGTGCCGGAGCCCTGCCGCCTCTAGGTACTCTTTAATTTATAAATTCTTTAATTTTAATAGTAAATTTAGTTTATATGTTTAATTACTTAATTTTATGTATAAATTTTGCTAAATGCTTAAAGATTACCGTTTAATAATTGTTTTTTTTACATGATGTAGCATTTTGGTGTTTCTCTTTGGCTTAATTGTAAGGTTAGTGCCAATTTTGACCATATTTTGTCTTCATTTTCAATTTATATCATGAAATGTAATGTATTAAAAAAAACTTTTGTTTAGAGAATGTTAAAAACTATATAATTTATTAGTTTATATTACTTTGAAGTTTAAGTTACTTTAATTGTATAAGTTTAAGTTACTGTATAATTATCACAATAGTTTATATAATGGTTCGTTTATTAAAGGTTATAAAAGTTAAAAACTATATAATTTCTTTCATTTATGATAATCATGTCTAATCCTAAGGGGCGCAGAAGTCGAGATGGCTTAGGTGGAAGCCAAGGTCGTGGGAATTTGATTCCCAGGGAGCTTTTTCAGTCACCTGAAGTAGAAGAAAGCCATAACCCTATCTCAGAGACACAGGGAGATGATTCAGAGGCACGTGACTTTGGTAACCACGTACCGGAGACTCCGAACACTCATATGGAGGAAGGTGAAGGTTCGAACCGTGCACCAAAAAAGGTTTTAAGCCCTACTGGATTGTGGTAAGTTTGTAAGCTAATATATGCTTCATGATATTTGTATGAAATGATATTCACAATTCACGTGTTTGTTTGGTTTTCAATTCAGGTTTGATGATAACGAGGTTAGTGGGTCCATCACTGACATTTTTCAGGGCCATTTTCGAAAACCTTGGTTCAATTACAGTGAGGTAGACAATGCAACAAAGACGCATTGGTGGAATATTTTCACAGTATGTATGAATCGAATTATGAAGAATGAAATTGATCATATTAATTTATTAATAACTTGGTTTAGTGTTTGAATAAAGGGTCTTTACGAATGGGCTCCTGAGTTAGATGGCCTAGTGAGGAAGGCTTACAAGAAAAAAGCTTCATATCGTCTGAGAGACTTGCGATACTGGGTGCTTAAGAAAGCCAAAGAAAGGCCAAAATGGTTGCGGGAGACCATCTACGAAGACATGAAGAAGAGAAGTTAAGAGCCCACGTTTCTGGAAAAATATGAAAAGGCGAAGAAGAACCGAAGAGGTGGCTCCCTGTCTAATCCAATTGAGCCGTCACACTTTCAAGGTTCTATATCGGCGGCACAGCATGCTAGAAAGATGGTAAAAATGTTTCATATCTACTACTTAGTTTAATTTACAAGACATTTTCGGTATAAGTAAAAAATAAAGCCTTTGTTCAACAATGTGTACATGCAAAGAGTAGAGGAGGAGTACTCCCTACTGCTCCCGAGTTGTTCTTGAAGACTCATTTTAAGACTGTTCCGGGAAAAGGAGAAATTCCAGCAAACAAGAAAGCAAAGCAAATCACGGTACATACTTCTAAACATATATTGAAATTAGTTTTGATTGAAAATACACAATATAGGCAAGTTAGAACAAATATATATAGGCAAGTTAGAACCAAAATGAATGAATATGAGTAGTTTGAAGTTAGTTTAACTTATAAACACCTCAAACATCATATATATAGTTAGTTTAATGTATGTATAAGTAGTTTTGATTGAAAATACGCAATATAGGCAAGTTAGAACCAAATATACACTACAAGAAAGACTGTATTTAACGACGGCTAAAAGACGTCGGTGATATGACGGAAACCGTCGGTAAAGCATCACCGACCGCTAAACCGTCGTTAAAAGGTCGTCGGTGCACAGGTGGTCGCTGAATTTAGAATCACCGACGGCTCAGCCGTCGGTGAATAATTTACCGACGGTTTTCTAGTAATCAGCGACCGTTCCTAAAAACCGACACTGGCACCAAACCAACGACTGTTTAAAACAGCCGTTAAATCAACGACGGTTCCAAACCGTCGTTGATTTAGCGACAGTTTAAAACCGTCGGTAATTCCCCAACGGTTATAAACAGTCGTTGTATGGGCCAAATCAACGTCTGTTTTAAACCGTCGCTATTCTGTAAAAGCAGTCGTTGAAGAGGAAGTCTTTGGGTCCATAGTATACCTTACAACGACTGCCTAGCCGTCGTTGATTAAATGTTTAGCCGTCGTTGTTTTTTTAAATAATATTATTTAGAATATTTTTGTTGTTACCAATAATTAAACCTGTACCAGCACAGTTGCATGCTTGTGGACCACACTAAAGCTGTTCCTCCATCGCATTCAATTACAAAAATATGCAATTTTGATATATATTACAATTTGCATTGATACTTGTAATTTGCATTGATACTTGTATAATTACATGAAATAGATTAAAATTATGTACACAAAATAGATCCCGATGTCGGGAAATAAAGTAGAATTCTGTGTTTACAAAAAAATATATATCGACAAAGCTGGAAACTAATAAGCTAGATGCCGATAAATATAGACACTAAATGTCTATAGTTAGACAAACTACCTAGATTAAATATATGTACGCAAAATAGATCCCGGTGTCGAGAAATAAAGTAGAAGTCGGGTTCCAAAAAAAATAACCCGACACATCTAGAAACAAAGCGAGATGCCGATAAATATTGACACTAAATGCATAAAAGTTAGTTACCAAGTTGCCGAAACCAAAAACACTACACTTGTCAAGGGTGTCGTGTAGCACTACCGCCACCACCAAACCCTGGGTCATCGTCTGGTCTGCGATGTGGAGGGGGGGCCTGGGTTGCAACCTGAGGACATGTGGCCTAAACTAGACATGTTCCTCATCATTTCCTCAACAATGGCCCGACTTGACGCTTCCACCCGTGCTGCGACCATTGCCTCCACCTCTTCCATCGGCGCAGCGACCTTTTCCTCCACATGCGCCTCAATCTGAGATAAAATGGACGGCTCATATGGTTGTGAAGAGCCGCTATCTCCTCGCCCTGATGAAGAGTTGTAGTACAAATGATCTCCCTGACCCAACCCCTGAACTTTTCCTCGGTTCCTCCCCCCAACTGTCTCCCAATACAACAGATCAGGGTTCGGCTGTGACCCCTGAGTGGTACAATGATCCAGCTTTTTCTTGTACGTCTCCTGCATTTGGTTAAATATACTCAAATTCAAGTAAAATAAAGTGGGCAAAATTAACTTACCAAAAAAAAATATATTAGGCTACATTTGGTTCTAACTTTCCTACTTTGTGTATTTTCAATCAAAACAACTTATAAATACACTAAACTAACTACATATATGATGTTTGAGGTGGTTATAACTTAAACTAGCATCAAAGTACTCGTATTCATTCAATTTCAAGTAAAAAGGCCTAAAATGGCCTATATTAGGCTACATTTGGTTCTAACTTTCCTACTTTGTGTATTTTCAATCAAAACAACTTATAAATACACTAAACTAACTACATATATGATGTTTGAGGTGGTTATAACTTAAACTAGCATCAAAGTACTCGTATTCATTCAATTTCAAGAAAAAAGGCCTAAAATGGCCTATATTAGCCTACATTTGGTTCTAACTTTCCTACTTTGTGTATTTTCAATCAAAACAACATATAAATACACTAAACTAACTACATATATGATGTTTGAGGTGGTTATAACTTAAACTAGCATCAAAGTACTCGTATTCATTCAATTTCAAGTAAAAAGGCCTAAAATGGCCTATATTAGCCTACATTTGGTTCTAACTTTCCTACTTTGTGTATTTTCAATCAAAACAACTTATAAATACACTAAACTAACTACATATATGATGTTTGAGGTGGTTATAACTTAAACTAGCATCAAAGTACTCGTATTCATTCAATTTCAAGTAAAAAAGCCTAAAATGGCCTATATTAGCCTACATTTGGTTCTAACTTTCCTACTTTGTGTATTTTCAATCAAAACAACTTATAAATACGCTAAACTAACTACATATATGATGTTTGAGGTGGTTATAACTTAAACTAGCATCAAAGTACTCGTATTCATTCAATTTCAAGAAAAAAGGCCTAAAATGGCCTATATTAGCCTACAATTGGTTCTAACTTTCCTACTTTGTGTATTTTCAATCAAAACAACATATAAATACACTAAAATAACTACATATATGATGTTTGAGGTGGTTATAACTTAAACTAGCATCAAAGTACTCGTATTCATTCAATTTCAAGTAAAAAGGCCTAAAATGGCCTATATTAGCCTACATTTGGTTCTAACTTTCCTACTTTGTGTATTTTCAATCAAAACAACTTATAAATACACTAAAATAACTACATATATGATGTTTGAGGTGGTTATAACTTAAACTAGCATCAAAGTACTCGTATTCATTCAATTTCAAGAAAAAGGCCTAAAATGGCCTATATTAGCCTACATTTGGTTCTAACTTTCCTACTTTGTGTATTTTCAATCAAAACAACTTATAAATACACTAAAATAACTACATATATGATGTTTGAGGTGGTTATAACTTAAACTAGCATCAAAGTACTCGTATTCATTCAATTTCAAGTAAAAAGGCCTAAAATGGCCTATATTAGCCTACATTTGGTTCTAACTTTCCTACTTTGTGTATTTTCAATCAAAACAACTTATAAATACACTAAACTAACTACATATATGATGTTTGAGGTGGTTATAACTTAAACTAGCATCAAAGTACTCGTATTCATTCAATTTCAAGAAAAAAGGCCTAAAATGGCCTATATTAGCCTACATTTAGTTCTAACTTTCCTACTTTGTGTATTTTCAATCAAAACAACATATAAATACACTAAACTAACTACATATATGATGTTTGAGGTGGTTATAACTTAAACTAGCATCAAAGTACTCGTATTCATTCAATTTCAAGTAAAAAGGCCTAAAATGGCCTATATTAGCCTACATTTGGTTCTAACTTTCCTACTTTGTGTATTTTCAATCAAAACAACTTATAAATACACTAAACTAACTACATATATGATGTTTGAAGTGGTTATAACTTAAACTAGCATCAAAGTACTCGTATTCATTCAATTTCAAGAAAAAAGGCCTAAAATGGCCTATATTAGCCTACATTTGGTTCTAACTTTCCTACTTTGTGTATTTTCAATCAAAACAACTTATAAATACACTAAACTAACTACATATATGATGTTTGAGGTGGTTATAACTTAAACTAGCATCAAAGTACTCGTATTCATTCAATTTCAAGTAAAAAGGCCTAAAATGGCCTATATTAGCCTACATTTGGTTCTAACTTTCCTACTTTGTGTATTTTCAATCAAAACAACTTATAAATACACTAAAATAACTACATATATGATGTTTGAGGTGGTTATAACTTAAACTAGCATCAAAGTACTCGTATTCATTCAATTTCAAGAAAAAGGCCTAAAATGGCCTTTATTAGCCTACATTTGGTTCTAACTTTCCTACTTTGTGTATTTTCAATCAAAACAACTTATAAATACACTAAACTAACTACATATATGATGTTTGAGGTGGTTATAACTTAAACTAGCATCAAAGTACTCGTATTCATTCAATTTCAAGAAAAAAGGCCTAAAATGGCCTATATTAGCCTACATTTGGTTCTAACTTTCCTACTTTGTGTATTTTCCATCAAAACAACTTATAAATACACTAAACTAACTACATATATGATGTTTGAGGTGGTTATAACTTAAACTAGCATCAAAGTACTCGTATTCATTCAATTTCAAGAAAAAAGGCCTAAAATGGCCTATATTAGCCTACATTTGGTTCTAACTTTCCTACTTTGTGTATTTTCAATCAAAACAACTTATAAATACACTAAACTAACTACATATATGATGTTTGAGGTGGTTATAACTTAAACTAGCATCAAAGTACTCGTATTCATTCAATTTCAAGAAAAAGGCCTAAAATGGCCTATATTAGCCTACATTTGGTTCTAACTTTCCTACTTTGTGTATTTTCAATCAAAACAACTTATAAATACACTAAACTAACT